>CM052349.1:31279669-31825433 GCA_028551395.1 Casuarina glauca
TTCTCTTCTCAAACTACTTCTTAGTGAAGTTGATTCACGAAAATATCATTTTTGAACATTGATACATGTAAAAATTCCTAGAAGTTCATGCTAAATAATATGTGATGAGAATGAATTTCTGTAAATTTTTACTTGCCAACATCCAATCAAAGAGTCTTACTACCCAAGCACTTTGTATCAGTGGCGTCAAACAACGTTGAGTGAGAAAAAGCAAATTTTCGCTCAGTATCTTGACATCTCTTACATCTTCTTGAATAGGTTCAACTCTGTTCTACGAAAATATGATAGAATAGGAATCCAACTACCTGACCATATACGGGAGGAACAACTATTCACAACCGTGAATAGTACTTCCAATGCAGCAAAGTGGCCTTTGCAGAAAGGCCCGACCAACCTCCACATTAGAGAAATAACTTGTCTGAATGTTTTTATTAGAATTCTAGTTTACGAATTCCCTTTGCAACCCTACACTGTGTTATTCTCTAAGATTAATGTTATAAAGATTCCAAAAAGAGCATATTCCTATTATGGCCCAAATAGAAGCCGACTTGATTCCGAGAAACAAAATTTCTTTTAATTAGTAAAAGAACTTTGACATGTATATGATTTTATAGGATATATATTTGGAATTCCTCAACCTTTATGTTAGTTGATGAGAAGTAAGACAACGGCCTAAAAACATAATTATCAACAGTTTCCGTGATGCATTAGGCAGCCAATCTCTCACTGGCTAATTGCTTTAGGTTTCTAAGATCATATCTATGTTGCTTTCGAAGCTAGAAACCTATGCACCCTACCATACGCTAGCCAGTCACACAAAATTACAGATAGGTCGGCACCCAAGATGGACTCGTCTACAAAGTTTCTGTCAAGCATTGTTCTCGTTGCTTGCACATCACAAAGCGGCCTAGCGCACAGAAGCAATATGAACCCAAACCATGATTCCTGAAAATGTTGTTTGAACATTGATGAATACAAAGAGCCCCCGAAATCACGCCAACATTGCTGAATATAAAGATCCCCGAAATCGCGCTAAACAAGGAGTGGTTGGGATGGCGACTTCTAATTGACTTATTGGCTGCGTATGTAAGGCATTGATCCATGTCAAGACCATTGGACGGATGTCAAGATCATCGACGTCTAATGGAAGGAAGCTAAGTTTTTTTCGAATATCTTTCGATTTCTCCCATCTTCATTCGAACATTCAACCCTTCAGAACAGCAATCTACCTACTTGCTACGCTTAGAATGGTCATAAAGGACCACTACAAAGACGCGTGAAGTCACCTTGCAAGCTACTTAGAAGTTTAGCGTAACTCGCTAGCAAGGGAAATGAATGGAGATATTTCGATATTAATGGCAAACAGTGATATATGCCTCTTCGTGGGACAATCCACAGGATTTCTTGGTAACAATGCAGATGAGAGATGAAGAATGGCGAGGTGGGAATTTGAGAGACCGGTCGGCACCCAGTATGAAAACGTCTACAAAGTTTCAACGTGAATGACAGATTCTCTCTGCTTTCACGGTCTTAGTGCACAAAAGTTTCATTTAGGGTACGCTTTATATCCTGAAAATTACCTCCTCTTGAACTACTTCTTTGGGACGTTGATTGTTGAAAATAAATTCTAAATATTAATAAACATGAAAATCCTTGCAAGTTTATGCTGAATAATGTATGGTGAGAATGAGTTCTCTATAGATTTTTTCCAGCAGACTACTACGCAAAATCATGATAATTGTTTTTGGTAATGCTTAGTTAAATTTGGTAACTATTATTACATTTGTCTATTAGGCCAAAATCCATGATTTCTTTCGTCCTTAGAATAGTCAAGAGGATATATTCTTTCTTGCTTTATCTAAACTTTGCTGCTTTTTAAAACCTGCTTCTACTGAAAAAAAAATAGAAGAAATTATCCAATGACCTTTTGAAAAATTTCTCGGGAAAACAATTACGTTTAGATGATTTTATTCTTATTTGTGTTTTGATCTACTGATAATTCTTGCAATTGAACAGCGGAAGAATCTAAAATGGAGATTGAGTGTGGTTCTCTAAGAGACAAATGTAATAATATTTTGATCTCGTATTTTTGCGGAGAAAATTTGGTGATATCTTTTACTTTGTTTCTCTACTTATATATAATAGTGAAGTTTAATATAATGGAGAATTGAAATTTGATATGCTCTTACTCTTATATGCCCTCGATTTGTTCATGCCTTGCTCCAGTCTTGGCGTTGTTCTCTTACCACCATCTTTTGAAAGTTCTCTCATTGTTCCTTTCTCCAAGAAAAAAAAGTAGCAACTCTATAATGATAACAAATAACTAAAGAATTAGTTAGTTTTGCTGCGTAATATAAACCCACAGAGTACTAAATTCACAGCTTTACTATCTATTTGACAAAAAATGGATAAATGTAGCATCTTTACCAGAATCTGTAATGTGCGTTACAAAACCATGTGGCCCATCACATGCCAAAAACAACAAGAACAGAAATAAATTTCGTTCATTAAACGCTTAGTTGGTGAAGAAGATACCCAGAATTGTTGCAGTGAATTGTTTATTAAGATCCACTAATTTCAATCTGAGTAGTGGTGATAAGTTATCTTGATGGTTTCAATATTTGTTTGAATCTATGCTAAAATTTTTAGTCACAATCCTGTTAGGCCTATACTGCTTTAGGGCTGTATCAAACAATTGGATGGATGGACAATAACATTTTAACTTACGCAAAGACATATTTTAGCATGTCATTTATGATATGATGTTTAGTATCATGCTTAGACCAAAATTATATAACACAAAATGGTGGACTCATTGACGTGCAAGAACGACTTTTCATAACAGGAATAATCCTTCCAAGGCAGTAGATTGGTCTTCCCAGAATGCCCCAATCAACGTCCACAATAAAGGAAATAGACATGGTTTGGTTTGGTCCAAAAACTTGTCTTAATGTTCTTATTTATTCTCTGAGATTAATGTTGTAAAGATCCCAAAAACTAGCATATTCCTATAATGGCCTAAATAGAAGCCAACCTGATTGAGAGAAACAAAATTCTTTTGAATTAATAAAAGAACTTTATGAAACCAACATCACAAATCTGACAAGAGTTTGTTTTTATCGGATACATAACTAGAATCCCAACGGCCTTTATCTTTTCTGATAAAATCTAGAACAACCAGCAATGAACGTAATTATCGATAGTCTTCGTGTTAAATTTGGTGGCCAATTTCTTGCCGGCTAATTGCTTTAGGTTTCGAAGATCATATCAATATTACTTTGGAAGCTAGAAATGTATCCGCCCTACCATACGCTAGCCTGTCACAAAAGAGTGACAGAAGAAGGGCCATCAGGTTGGAATTCGCGACATGAGGGATCGCGGCATCCAGTGTGAAATCGTCTGCAAAGTTTCTACTGTCAAGCACTGATTTTATTGCTTGCACATCTCAATGTGGACCTAGTGCACAAAACCAATATAACGTAAGACTCTTGGATCATGATTCTTGAAAACATCTTCTGAACATTGATGAGTAGCGAGGATGGCAGCTTCTAATTGACATGCTGGCTGCCTCTTTAAGAGCACTGATCCATGTCAACACCATTGCGCAGATATCAAGATCATCAACATCGAATGGAAGGAAGCCAAGTTTTTTAGACGTCTTGTCATTTCTTCCGTCTTAATTAAGATTTAGCACTGATCCGTATAGCCATGACAGGAACAGCTACCTAAAGGATCCTAGCTTGGCATCTTTTTTCGGTATTAGGTGAGACTGTCTAATCCTACTTCCACTTCTTTTTTTCCGTATCAGGTGAACAGCTGTCTCATCCTAGCTTCGCTTTTTTTTTTTTTTCTGTATTAGGTGAAACAGTTGTATTTAATTTCTTTTCTTCTCATAAAGTGTTATTTTCTTCTATTTCATTTATCATTCAATGACGTCATACAGCATTAAAATACGAAGGGGCCCAGCTATCTCCTGAACCAGTCCCAACGATTTGCTCAGGTTGACTGCGTTTGCGCTCCCAATGAAAGCCGAGTGATTACTTTGCATAAGGCCGCTTCACCCAATCCTTCTTTCAGAAACCAAGGTCTCACAGTTCTCATCTTATTCCAAAATATTCTCTGATGGCGTCCATTAGCACTTCGAGAGTCCCTTCTCCTCTACCTTCTTCTTCTTTTCCTTCTTCGTCTTTGCGATGGACATACGATGTTTTTCTCAGTTTCCATGGTGAAGATACGCGCAAAAATTTTACAGACCATTTATATGTGGCTTTGAGGAAGAAAGGCATCATTGTCTTTAGAGATGATGAAAAATTGGAACGAGGAAAATATATTTCTCAAGAGCTCTTAAAAAAAATACAAGAATCTCAATACGCAATTGTTGTAATCTCAAAGAGGTATGCTTTCTCTAAATGGTGCTTGATTGAACTAACAAAAATCATGGAATGCAGGAGAGAGACAAGGATGATAGTTTTGCCCATATTTTACCATGTGGATCCCTCCAACATACGAAAGCAAGAGGGAAGTTTTGCAGAAGCTTTTGCCAAACATAGAGAAAACCTTGACGTTGATGAAAAGGACATAAAAATGTGGAGTAATGCTTTACAAGATATTGGTCTTCTTGCTGGATGGCATGTGGACAATAGGTATGATCATTACTTATCACCACACCAAACTTTAGATTATGAAAAAATAATTTATTTACTTGAAACTAAAATAAGGAAACTTTCAAATCATTCTAACATTAATTGTAAATTATTTTTTTTATAGGCATGAATCAATGGTTGTTCAAGAGATTAGTCAAAAAATTCTTGATGAAGTAAGACTTAACACATCAACAATTTTTGAAGGTCTTGTTGGAATATGTTCTCGAGTTCCTAAAATTATCTCCTTACTCTCTATGAGAATGGATGATGTCCGTTTTATAGGAATTTGTGGAATGGGAGGAGTTGGTAAGACAACTCTAGCAAATGTCATTTATGATCAAGTTTCTCCAAAATTTGAGCTAGTTGTTTTATTGCTCATGTAAGAGAAGAGAGTCGAAATCATGGTCTAGTTAATCTACAAGACAACTTATTTGTGAGATTCTCAAGGAAAGTGGTTTAAGCATATGGAATACTTATGCAGGAATTGAGGTGATAGCAAAGAGAGTATTTAACAAAAAGGTTTTTATAGTTCTTGATGATGTGGATACTGAAAACCAATTAAAAGGACTAGCGGGGAGTCACAGTTGGTTTGGACAAGGTAGTAGAATTATCGTAACATCCAGAAATCATCATTTGTTAAAAAGACATATGGATGATTGTTATGAGGTTGAGGTGTTGAATTATGATGAATCTTTAGAGCTCTTTAGTTGGAAAGCTTTTCACAAAGAACATCCTAAGAAAATTATGTAGAATTGTCTAAAGAAATCATGAGTTATGCTGAAGGCTTACCTTAGCTCTTGAAGTTTTTGGTTCATATTTATTTGATAGATCAATAGATGCATGGAAGGCTGCTCGAGATCAACTACAAGCAAATCCTAAGGCAGATGTTTTGGATAAACTTCAAATAAGTTTTAATGAATTGGAGGATTCACAAAAGATGTTGTTTTTAGATATTGCATGTTTGTTTAATGGAAATTATACACCTGAAGATACACAAAAATTGGAATGTCTTGGTCATTATTTGGCAATTGATATTGAAGTTCTTAAGGACAATTGCCTTATAAAGTACTTAAATGGAGCATTTCGAATGCATAATTTGTTAAAGCAAATGGGTCAAGAAATTGTTCGTCAGGAGTCTCCAAATGAGCCTGGGAAGCGTAGTAGATTATGGTACGCTGAAGATATCATTCATGTATTGAAGAATAATACTGTAAGTGATTAATTAGTATGTAATGTAAAGAAGTATATTTGGTACCAATTCTTTGAAGTATTTATGAAACCTTCTATCACATATTTCTATTTATTTTCTTGGTTTTAGCCACTATTGGAAGTATTTATTAGATATTATTGCAACTTAATATTTGTTTTCTTATGTTTTAGGGAACTAATGCCGTTGAAAGTATTGTTCTAAATGAACCATTACCAAAACAAGAGCAATTGTGTTTGGAAGCATTCTCAAAAATGAAAAGATTGAAAATACTTGTCATCTGTGACTTTTGGTCTCATTGTGGTACTCACACTCTAGAATGGCATGGAGATCCTTCAAGCTTTATGTTAAGCAATGAGTTACGTTACTTAGAATGGTTTGAATATCCTTTAGAATTTTTGCCAATTGGTTTCCATCCAGACAATCTTGTTGTGTTTAAACTCTCCCATAACTCTATCAAACGATGGGATGGCCGCAAGGTATGATTTTTTATTTATATGAATGTATGTTCTTTGTACTTGTTTTACTCTTCATTTTACTTACTTGTCTTTTCTTTTATACTTATAACAGAGTTTTGACAAAGTCAAATACATTGATATGAGTTTTTCGAATAACTTGATTGAGATCCCAGAGTTTAGTGGAGTCCCAAACCTTAAGCAATTAGATCTTCAACATTGTAGACGCTTGTCAAAGGTCCACTCATCGCTTGGATATCTAAAACAGCTAAGGGAATTGGATATGGAAGGTTGCTGGCATCTTAATGGACTCCCAAATGAGATCAATTGGGAATCTCTTGAATTTCTTAATCTTGCTGGTTGTTCAAAACTCAAGAAGTTCCCAAATGTTGTTGGTAATATGAAATCTTTAAGGTTCCTCGACTTGATAGGGACTAAGATAAAAGTGTTCCCAATATCATTTAAGAACATATCTTCTCTTAAGTATCTCAATTTATGTAGCAGCTTAAGATATAGGAAACTTACTCAAAAAAGGTATGGGTGTTTTTTTGCAAGAGGCTTTGTTCCACAATTTGTCAATAAAAAGTTCTCACGCATAGATTCTATCTCAGGACCAAGACTTACTGTTTCAAGCATTGGGAGTAGTGGCTTAAATGCCTCTAGGATTTCGCTCCAAAATTGTTTCTCAAGCTTGAGCTTATTAGAAGAATTAGATTTGAGTTATCACAATCTTTCAGATACAACCATCTCTAGTTATCTTAGTTGTTTGCCTTCAATCAAGTGCTTAAATTTATCTGGGAATAAATTGACAACAATACCAATGAGTATATTTCAACTTCTTAACCTTCATGTGCTACATTTGAGAAATTGTAGCAGCCTTCAAGTATTGCCAAAGCCTCTATTCTCATGTTCAAGTTTAAGAATACTAAATTTGGGGTATTGCAATTTATTGGATGAAATGATCCCAGATGATTTTAGTTGCTTATCTTCACTTGAGGCTTTAAATCTCTCTGGAAACAAGTTCACAAGAATACCATATTTGGTCCATCTTTCCAAGCTTGATGAACTTTACCTAGATGGTTGTACTCAACTTCTAACATTACCAAATTTACCACTGCGCCTAAGGCAGTTGGATTTAAGAAATTGTGCATCACTGAAGTTTTCGAATAGCGAGTTGGACTGGTGTGCTTTATCGACCACTGACCGCACTTTTGTGTCCATCCATATTGGTTCGGACGGGATACCATACAAGAGCCTATACCCACACCCACGGAGCCCGTTCATTGAATTAAGAGTAAGTTTAATCTCTCCTTTATATCATAGTGTATTGCCTTGTTGAAATCAAGAAATCTTATTGTTTGCCAACTTAAAGTAAAGCAACTCACGTCTTTCTCTTTTTGGCTTTATTTTACAGTCAGAGTTCATTGAAATTTTGGTTGGCCCGGCGCTGGCGCCTGAAATACCAGAATGTTTTAACCGGGGAATTACTCGTTCATCTGGAAAAATTGATTGTTGCTTATTGAAAAATGCGCAGTGGTGGATGAGTGGATGTCTTCTGTTAATTCTTTGTCAATTGCACGACCTTGACACTCGGCAAAGAAAAAGTAAAAAACAAAAGGTCGAGGAGTGTGGGAATCCAAGTAAAGGAATAACTGATGGCAACAGTCCCGTTCCCCACTTTCTTTGTGAATTTCAAGTGAATGGAGTTACTCTAAAAAAGCCTTTAACCTTTTCTATCCATGAACTCCCATCTATTGGACCAAATGGATTTTGGGTTTCTGTAGCCCCTCTGTGGTTCAATGAACTGAATCAATTCAGCTACAGTACGGGTGCAAAGGTTGACGTTGGGGTTTCAATAAAATCATGTAGCCTGGAAATGGAGGTGGAGGAGTGCGGGGCATATTTGGTATCATCTTATCAATCTTCGAAGTTACATGAAGTTTTAAGTAACATTTCTCCACATGCTTTGGATTTAGAAAATTGTAAGAAACTTTTTTCCATTAGTCCATGTATGGACATCCGTGGACCTATTAAAATGAAAAGGAAAGGTGGAATCAAGAGGTCTTCGCAGTTGTTGCTTGCTTAGAGAAATATAGAAGCCAACCATGTTGATTGCATGGTATTTTCCTTGCTGCCTCTCAATCTTTTAGCTTTTAAATTCCCTAAATGTGATGATGAGGTCAAAATATTTTGCTGAACCTTATTAATCATTACAGAATTGAAATATTTAAGAAGCTAAAATTGTCATAATAGATTTCTAGAATTGTCATTAATGAACCATTTAATGAGTTCAATGTTGTCCTAATAGCCTCGCCATAGATTTCTACAAGTTCTTGAAGAAGTATGATGCAGTGTTTGCATCAATGTCTATTGCAAACACCCCTGGTATATGATTACTCCTTGACTGCAGGTGCTGCAAATGGGAATATCAATGAAAAAAGTTTAGAATAATGCTCACTCACGGGCAGATAGAACTGAGCAAGACTTCAATGGCAACTTGTGAAGCAAAATGAAGAAGTCAACTATCTCATCCCTATGGTTCAAATTTGTGCACAGCCTTCGGAGATGGTGGTGCTAAATGTAAGAACAGTTTATTAACTCCAAATTGGAAACATTATGCAGGAGATGACGTTCAACCCACTACCATGGCAAAGAAACAGAGGATGGAGGGCATATTTTGAAGAACCAAAGAAAGGAGAACAACACATTCTAGCACTTTTTGCTTTGCCTTTGAATTTCGTAGATGAGAATAGAATGTGGAAAGATACAATTAAGGATGACAATGAGCTCTATTATGTCAGTATAATAGATCAAAGCACAAATATCAATGACATTATATATATTTAGTCATTTTTCTTAAATTTTATTTAAATACTGAAGAGTAATACTCTCTCTTACATAAACGATAGACTCTTGTCTGTAGTTTGTTGTATTTTCATGACAATAAACAAAAAATTATTGAATAATTTCTTCTATGTTTGCTACAAAAATTAAATGGTTTCTACCAACAATCTATCAGGAAATTAGTTGGTTTGTCATATAATATAACTTTAAAAGAAATAAATTCACAACTCTACAACTACCTTTCCTCAAGTGAAACAAATATAGCATGTTCACATACAAGCATAATTTGTATAATAAAACCATTCAAACCGACCATCACATCCCATAATCAAAGTTAAGAAGCATAATAGAAACAAATTTTATTCATCAAAGCTTTGCCCGCGGAGTGAATGCTTAACTTGATGCAGTAACAATTGTTTAGTGACTAAATTTTATTTCATTTGCATATTTCTTTTCAAGAATTTTCAAATGACCGCCTCTAGGTTCAGAACATAAACACCCTGATGCAATTATTTCCTCAAAGTTACAATTTAGGGAAATTGTAGAAGCCTACTTCCATCACAGTGAGAATTATCGAAGGAACGGTTTTACTTGAATGGTTTGAAACTTTCAAAATTAGCCAAAACCTGCAAGATAGCGGGAAGAACATTATAAAAGGTTCACCTGCAAAAAATCTCTATCCTACGGAAACTAGATAAAACAATACAAGCCCATAAGCAATTCGAGCTTCTTGGCATGAGAAGTCAAGTCCAATATGGACATCTGTCACATTTAGACAAAGAGAAAGAAGTAGCTTCACATGGGGAGCAATTCTAATGCAATATCCTGGAAATCCAACGTAGAACTTCAAAGGTGCTCCACTTTGCAAGGTTTTCAAAGCAAAATCTAAAGAACCAGAGTAGGGAAGCCGTCCCTAAGCATTGGGTTACATCTTCTGAACCTGGGTTCTGGTATAATCAAAGGGTAAACTACAGGCTGAAGCAAAGAATCCCGAAATGGTACTAGCACCTGAGAAGAAAAAGCAAGTATCAAGACTAAACAAATTATTGAAACAAGAACTTCCTCCATCAAGATAACATTAAAATTATAGATGGACCGCAAAAGCACAACCAAGTCCCCAAGGGGATGTAATAAAAATGTTTACTTCCTAGAAATTGGCAATAAACAATTAATAATTAAGTTCTAATTTTTCAAACATGCATGCAAAATTTAGCACTCATATATTCAACTTTAGCAGTAGCAGTTGGAGTCAGTGAAAACAAGGGGGCGCTTGGAATAATGGAATTAAATTGGCCTAGTGTCGAATAAACTATAAGCTATACAGGGCATGCTGAACGTTGATTCTATAGCAATTGATTGTAGAGTACCTCTGACATGTAACTTTCTTGCCACGTTATCGGTAGTAATTATATGTGACAGACAAAAGAAAAATAGAAAGCTCTAAGCTAGCAAATCCAACCAATCATAATACATGTGCATGCACACTCATGCACACAAAACAAGAAAGAATAAGAAATATCCCTAACCATAATCTGCCACGGTTTCCCTAGAAGTTAAAGGTCAAAGAAACTAGGCTTATATAGAAAAAAAACAAAAAAAAGAGAAAAGATTATACCAAAACCATTTTAGTAGCACTTAGAGATCAAAATACAAGAACTCATCTATCTCATAATTAATCCTTGCTATATAATATGTCTCTAGAAATAACAAAGATTTAAGTAGGAGATGCTTCATATAATTTGAAACAACGTAAACCAAAATTCATAAGTCTTATTTAAGATTAATCTGAACAATTCCCAATATATAAATCCTTAAATTTTTTTAGAATATCTTTGTTGAACATTTTTGTAATGTCCACGTTGTGCTTCAGGCAAAGTGGCATATGCCTGCATACGGATTAGTGCTAGTTCTGCAGGACAACAAACACAAACTCCATAAATTTGAGTTCCTTATACATGAATAAAAGAACTCTTTATGATTGGATTAGAAAGATTGAACGTGTGATACATGGAGTGAAATTCGAGTACTACTGGTGTCCTGAACAGATCCTCTATGTTGGAAAGATGGGTAACTAACGAGTATAAATTGTTTTTTAAGTATTGCAAGTTCTGAAAAATGCTCTGGTTTGTATTTATAAATGTTAAAAATAATTACAATTTATATTCGTCTTCCAATCTCTATTGTACTACATGTAGATATAACAAATTGGAAGTAGAACATGAGTTGGTCTGGCATGGAGAGCAGTCTTAATGGCAATTCCTGATCGTGAACAACAACAAAAGCAGTACATTCCTGAATACTTAAAAGTTGCTTCCACTTGCTTTCTTTTTTATTCATGTCAACAAGAACAATAAAAATCTTTCTTTGTTGGTGCTCTATTCCATATTATTGTAGGTTAGCAGAATTTTCTTAGAATCTTTGTAGTTAATGACAAGATATAGCAATGATGACGAAAAAAGAGAGGAGAAACTAAAATATTTGCCTTTGCGGAATTTGCCATTGTTTGGGCAATACATTGCATTGAGCCCCACAAACCAAGAAAAAATTATAATATTAAGCCTCTAAACATATAACAAAAATGGAATGACTGTAATTTTTCATACAAACACTACTGTTAAACCAAGAACTAGAAGCAAAGGTACGAAGTACTTGTCTGAACGGGAGGAAGAAGTTTATGGATTAAAAATTCACACTAACGACCGCTACACTAAGAGGCAGTAATTCTGGGCTGGTAAAATCAAATGGCATTAACTTTTCATTTAATGTCTTCACCAATACTTTGCCCATATTCAAAAACTGCAGTTCTGTGGCATCTAATGACCGCTACAATGCCGATCCAAATAGCAAAAGGAAGCATAATTATGAGTTTGGATAGTAGCTTTAGCTTACTAAAATTGTCATAACACGGTTGTGTTTAGGAAAAATGCTTGCTTTTCATTAACAAACAAGGAAAACCCTTACACAATCTTGCTTACAAATGAGAAAATTGTTCCCATGTTAAGAAAATCAACGAAGCTATACATTCAATATATAACATCCTAGTGAGAAGTAAGCTGCATGTCGCTGTCCCATCTCAAACTACCATGTGTGGCACTCTTTGGGCGTGAGAAGATTGCACAATAGCTACAGCCGCAGCTACCGTCAAGTGATCCGATGTGGAAACCACATCAGACGTGGCTGCCTCCACTTCTCTCATCTTATATTTGAACACCCCTCCTCAAGCTAATGGTTGGTGGGAATTAATGACATTTAGCTTGCCAAGGAGATCAAAGCATGCTGATTTTCCTTTAAGGCTTTAGTCTAGACATCTGCTAGTTGCTCTCTTCTTTCAACATGTCCAGTTATGATGGGCCCACAATGGATTTTTTCTCAGTTGAAGTGAATTAAAATCTATGTGTTTAGTGCACTAATACCCCATAGGGTTTGCAACAAGTTTTATGGCTACCTTGTTCTCATAGTACAAGCTCACAAGGTGAGGGACATCAACTCCTATGTCTCTCAAAAGGCCTAATAGCCAAATGACTTCACAGGATGTAAAAGTCATAGCTTGATACTCTGCTTATGTGGGTGAGATAGATATTATTGCTTGTATCTTCTTTTTCCATAAGATAAGTGCACCTACAAGCATGACACAAAAACTGATAACTAATTTTCTATTGACCTTACAAGTAGTATAATCTGAATCATAGTATGTTCTCATTTTGTATCCTCTAGAAACAGGAATAAATAAACCATTGACAAGGTACCTTTTTAGGTATCTTACCAATGTGGTGGTTGTTCCCCAATGAGATTTCTTAGTGAGTGCATAAATTGAGCCAAGTTGTGCATTGTATAGGAAATGTTAAGTCTTGTGACATTGAGGTAGTTTAGTTTTCCTATAAGCTACTAATACTTTAATGGATCACTAAGAAGGGGATCATCATCTCAAGGTACTTTTGCTCCATAGTCATGCTTGAAAATGGTCAACGATCAATTAGTGTCCAAGGAGTTATCAACTGACTTATTGCCTTCAAGTCTCATCTCATCTATCAACTCCAAAATATACTTACACTAACTTGGATGAATACCATTGTCATCCTTATGAACCTCAATTCCAAGAAAAAACTTGATATCTCCATATTCCTAATATAGAAAACTGGATGAAGATGTGCTATTGATACTTCAATGAATCACTGAGAAAAAGGTCACCATCTCACGATACTTGTGCTCCTTGATCATGCTTGAAAGTGGTTAATAATAATTTGGTGTCCGTGAAATTGTCAATTGACTTAATGGTCCCAAATCTCATCTTATTTATTAAATCCAAAATATACTTGCACTAACTTAGATGAATACCACTATCATCTCTAAGAACTTCAGTTCCAAGAAAAAGCTTAATATCTTCGAAATCCTTAATATAGAAGACTAAATGAAAATGTACCTTCAATTCTTATATACCACTAGTGTCACTACCAGTGATCAGTATATTGTCAACACAAATCATAGGACTAACCACAAGATTACCTTTTTGTTTGACAAACAATGAGGTCTCGTGCATGGAGTCCTGATATTTAGTTGCAAGCAATGCCTTTGTAAACTTTGCACACCATTACTTCGCTACTTGCTTTAATCCATTAATGAACTTTTTTAGCTTATATATTTTTCCACCATTCTTTGATGGATTACTTGGTAGGTGCTTCATATAAATGTCTTCATTTTGGTCTCCTTACAAAAATAAATTATTGATGTCCATTTGATGGATGATCCATTAATGTTGACAAAAATCTTATAATAATCAACACCCTACTTTTAGTTGTATCTTTTGGCTACTACTCAAGCCTTATATCTATCTACTTATCTATCAGCTTTATACTTGATCTTTTATACCCATTTGCAACCTATAGGCTTTCTTTCCTATGGTAAGTCCATTATCTCTCATGTATTGTTTGTCTCTAATGCTTTAATCTCTTGTTCCATGACATCTTGCCACTAGGATTCTAAATTACCTTATAATGATGGATTGGTTCAATGTTAACAAAAATAAATTCCATGAAATGCTAATTGTCACATGGTAGATGGTCAAATAAGATGTAGGTTGAAAGAGGGTAAATGGATGACTCACTTTTTACAGCATTAATGGTGACACAAATATAACCTTTCAATCAAAAAGATAATCTAGTGTGTTTAATGGAATGTTTGGGAACTAGTTATGGTTGTGACCCAAAAGATCATTTAATGTAGGTATAAAGTCATTAATGTCATAATCAAAAAATAGGGCATGAGGTTTAGTTAGTGGCTGTGGTGGTATAGGTGTACAATTTGAGTTAAGGGAGAAAAAAATCATCAATAGTGGACGATGATTGTATAGGGTGAAAAGGTACCTCAGGACTACGCACTTTCAAGGCTTTCAAAGCGAGTTCAATCAAAGGTACTTGTATGATGGGTTGTGAATTAGGCCCTACTTGAAAAAAGGGAAGATATTCTTATAAAATTTTACATCTTTTCTAATAAAGAATTTATCATTTATAGGGTCATAAGGCCTCTAACTCTCTTGACCTTGAGCATATCCTATAAAAATAATTGGAATTACCTAAAGGGCAAACTCATCTCTTGGCTCCACAGTAGTGGCATGACATAAATACCCAAAAATCCTAAGATGTGAAAACTTAGGTGTATTTTTTTTAAGTTTTTCAAAAGGTCTCTTTTTGTGCAAAATGAAATATGACATTTTATTAATAAGATAAGTGGTCGTTAGTATATAATCCCCCCAAAATCTATTAAACATTGAGCTCTAAAATTTTAGAAATTGCACAACATAAAAAATGTAGCAATTTTTAAACTCAATTATACTATTTTGTTGTCGTGTGTGCACATATGAACTCTCATCCCTGAAACAACAAGAAGAAAATAATTTTTTTATATGTTGGTTGAAAAAATCAAGTGAATTGTTAGTTCTAATACACTTGACCTTTATGTTAAATTGATTTTTTTTGTCAAGTTAAGGAATTTTTCCAAACATGAACAGGTCTCACTTTTGACTTTCATTAAAGACCTCCAAGTTCCATGTGAAAAGTCATTAACCAAAGTAAGAAAATACAATGATCCATCTTGGTTGGGGATTTAGTAGGATCTAGATCCATATGGATTAGGTTAAAAATTCACTATGCTGCATGATCACTCATAAGAAATGGATTACTAGTTTGTTTCACAAGTGGACATATCATACAAGGTTTAAATTGAGAGAATTTGGTAGATTTAAAATCATTAATATATTGAAACTTTTCCTTGGACATATGTCCAAATCCACGATGCTAAAGTTTAAAATTTAAAACAATCGATGTAGGCATTGTGTTTACAAAAGGTGAGACATATCCTGAAGTTTGTATGAATTTTGTAGATTCGATATCATGGTTTGGTGACCCACCACCCACATCTTGCTCCTTATCGCGATTCCCGCCCACCCTCCCACCACCCTAGGGGTTTGGACGAACCTTGTCTTGTGGGGGAACAGACAAACTATCGCCACCAACAAACATAGAATCAAGTTGAGCAACAAAAGCGGCAGTCGATTCCTTAAGATCCTTGACATCAAAAGACAACTAGGGTCACTGCCATCTCCATGGAAGACACCGTTGTCTCCATCTGCAAGTCGAGGTGCTCCAATACCAGATGGTCTAGATCAAAATCGTACAGAAGCTGGACGGCATGTTAACGGGCAGCTTGAGACTTGGTGTTAGGGTCGTGAATCATGAAATTCACGAGTGGACTCAAACGGGAACGTCTCCGATGGGCTATAATGGAAGAGAATAGCTCACATGGAGGAAACTTGAGCTCAAACTGGGAGCCTTAACCAGAAAAATACTTCTAGAATTCTAGACAATCCTCCTGCATCAATGTGTGGGACACGAAAGCCCCTCCCTACCGGGTCGGGTAAGATATTTTATAGAATCACAAATTTTACCCGACTGTCAAGCCCAACCTAAATATACTTCTTACAAACCCAACACATATTACACATCACACAAGCCCACTCTCTCCCAAACTAAGTAACTAGATAAGTTCCTGTCCTTTGTTTACATATCAGTAACAGGGATACGTTCTATATATGGTAATGATTGTATGGATTTTTCTATAGTTCTAAATAACATTTATCCTCATGCATTGGGTTTAAAAGATTTAAAGGAATTTGTTCGCAACTTTCAATATTTTCGCATCAATTATGATAATTAGTTGGATTGACCCTCACAATGTGGATATGTGTTCTTATCTAATACACCAATACGGCAAGGTAGATTTGAATTTCTCTCTTTCTTATACACCCACAAAATGTTGTTCCAACTTTCTCTTTCTTCTTATTTATTTAATTGTTTGATTGCTATTGTTTTACTATAAATTCTTAAAGGAATATAATATTTCAAACACATAGAATAGTGGAAGAGATTAGAAGTTGAACAATTAGTATTGATTACTGAAAAGGCTCAATGATTATTTTGTTAGGGACTTTGACCAACATTTTGGTAGTAAAGAGGATTGAAAAAATTGTGCTTTCTCCTAACATCCACTATTGCTCATGAGGAGTAACGTTTTGCTTGACATAGATGCTTTAGTGTCTTCATATACAACAATCTATCTTATGGTAGTTTATGTTATCACAGTAACTTCTACAGAGTTTTTTAACGTATGTATATATATATATTCTCTTGTTCAATTAGTTAGTTACTTATTTATTCCAGAGGTGTTTAACTTTTGCAAATATATATTTTTCCTATTTCTTCTTGTTGAGGCACTGAGGCAGCAGGCGGGGGAAAATTAAGCAGAGCAACAGGTTGGTATCTTCCATCCAATTTTTACATTTACCAAATATGGTGTTGAGTTCAGAGTTTTATGAAACCTTTTTAATTCTCATAAACATCGAGACATTGAGAATTGTTGTTGGAGTTTGTTTACCATAGATGCTTAGTGTTTTCATGCTAGAAAATATCTAAGATTTGTTTGGGTTCTGTAGATGCTTAGTGTTTTCCTAATTTGCTCTTGATGAATAAGTTTGCCGTTGGGTTGTAATGCATTGACTGCCAATTGAAGGCAGTTGTATTAGCAGTGCACAATTGTGGATTCATCTTCTACAATTATGCCAAAGTTAACCAAAGGATACTCTATTCACGTGTTCTCTTACCTGCCGATCCTCATTCTCATTCTCATGCCGGACCACTTTCTGGTATGTCAGCGGTAGGTTACTTTTCATAATTATGGGACCTTTCTCGGTTGAAATTTTAATAAGATTGTGCAAGAGCCCTGTTTAAGGGAAATCGTAGAAGTGGGTTTCCACATATTACAATGGCACTTAGTGTTGATGGACTGAGTTCCATGGTATTTCAAATCTTCTAACTTTACATTTGCTAAATGTGCTGATGAGGTAGATATATTTTATTAAACCTTCTCTATTCTTGGCTGGTATTTAAACATTTAATGCAATGGAAGCGTCTCTAGGAGGTTTTTAGCAAAGGTTCTAACTTTCTCAAGGTGAATAAAGATCTACTAGAGATGTTTAGCAAAGATGCGAGTACTTTCAAAGTGAATAAATATTTCTTGGGACTTAAATACTATCCTAATAACCTCACCAGATACTTTCATGGAGTTCCTCAAAAAGTATGATGCATTCTTTGCATCAAGATCTATTAGAACTACCAGCATTATTTTTAGTGGTTGTTTCATGAACACAGGTGTCGCACCATGGGGCAATCCATGAAAGAAGGTGATGATGGTGCTTACTTCTAGAAAGACAGAACTTGGGAAGACTTCCGTTGGAGGAAGGTCGGTTTGGACCTCCTGCTTTGGTTGTTATTTGTGAGCTGACCCTTACTTTGTCACAATATATAGTTTTGTTGTAATTGTAATGTGAGAGTGAAATTCGAATGAACTTGATGTTTTCTCCATTTTGCCCCTCATGCTTCACGATTTCTTCTTGTCATGCAGTCAACGATCAACTCCGGCAGCTGCTTGTGATGGAATGAAGAAGTCAACAATGTTTTCGAGATTATTTACAATATGTGAAGGGTCTGTGGAGATACTAACTCAAATGGGATGGTTTCGAATGCAAGAATTGTTTCCTACCACCTAATTGGATATGTTATGCGGAGGATGATATTCAACTAAGAGTGTTATCTATTCTTTTCAATTAAGGATGATGATGGGAAGTCATTACTATCTGATGGAGATGAAATGACATGGTGCCACAGGAGCGCCATGTAAGCTCTAACCAGCTACTCCAGAGAAGGTTTAAACCTTACCTGCAAACCTAACAAAAGCAAAGCTCAAAATGGCGAAGGCAGCAGTGATACATGGAAAGCCAGACGTCGGCAATGAAAGTCTAGGAAAGAACGGAAGGAGAGCTAATCATTCGACTAAACAATCAAGGAAGAAAAGCCACTGGACTTTGTGTATGAAAGAATTTGTACATACTTGTGTACTTCCTCAAATTCTGGTGTTGCAGTTTGAATTTTCTGTATCATAACATGTTTTGATTCAGTTGAATATAGAAGCAATTTTCATAGTTTTAAATCTATGTTTTGCATTCTTCCCATTCAAACAATAGTTGCTTTAGGTTTCTAAGATCAAATCTTTCCCTACCATGCGTAGAATGGTCATAAAAGAGCACTATCTAGAAACTTGCCGTAACTCATTGGGAAGGGGAATGAATGGGGATATTTCGAAATTAATGGCAAACAGTAAGATATGCCTCTTGGTTGGACAATCCACAAGATTTCCGGCTAGCAATGTAGATGAAGGACGGCTAGATTGAATTTGAGAGAGTGATCGGTACCCAGTGTGCAAACGTCTACAATGTTTCAACATAAAAGACAGATTTTCGCTGCTTTTCACAAGCTTAGTGCACAGAAGCATTTTGCACGAAAGTGTCATGCAAACCAGGTCTCAGAGTCCTTGAGGTTTCCTTTAGACCACCTCTTTCCAAATATCTTTTCCCTAGAAGTTCATACCTACCAATGCGTAGTGCAGATGGATTTCCTATGGATTTTTTTTTTCCAACCAACATCAAGTTAGGCAGTCTTATTAGCCACATACACCGTAATAGTGGCATCAAACAACGTCGAATGAAAGAAATCTGATTTTCGCTTACGGTCTCTTCCTTTCATGCATATTCGAGAACACCTTCAGCTAGCCACAAGAGGTGGGAAGGTCATAAAGCACTGACGAACACGGTGGTTAAAGATAGCAATATTGGAATTCAAGTGGAGTGAGGTGCAGCGCTAGCCAGTGGTGCTGCTTTTAGATGACCCAAGTTCCTGTGTTTATCGAAATTTTTTACTTTTTTTAATCTAATTATTATTTCAGTATTTTTTTAGTCTTATGAAATATCTTAACCTAGTATATCTACAGCAGTCATTAGAAAAATAAACGACAGCAAAACGCAGGTGTACAGTTCTCTTTTCCTTGGTTGGCCTGTTTTCTCTATGCTTTTGTATTATACATGTACAGCGTCGAGGATTGAGTTATACATCCAAGTAATATAAGAGAGAGGAATCGGTGGTGGGATAGTTCCAAACTCCGTATGAATTATCCTCTATTTCAAATCGAGAGATCTGTTGTTTTAACTGTTTATTGGTTTTTTAGAGGAAACATGCTCAGAACCATTCGACAAGGACTACTTTTACTGATATCTGCGCAGTATTTTGAGAATTCTAAGTGTACTGGGAATCGTACAAGAAGGAGCACGTTAAAATGTGGTAGTGCCTAATCCAGGAAACAGGAGGGACGACCAAACTAGTAGTGTCTAGTTCCATAGAAAGAAATGAATCTGAAAGATGAAACCTTTTATTCAAATTTAAAAGGAAGTAAGTTACAGTTCAAATAACAAACTAACAATCAACTGACTGTTAGAAAATTTCGTCTCAAATGAGACTCTTTTATAGGATCTAAGCATTGATCATAGAGAAATAATGGGTTTAATATGCATAACATAAATAGATCAGAAGACATACCGTATTTTTCTACTTGCGCCGCCATTTTGGACTAAGTCTTCCACTCTATTCTTTCCAAATACTGGCTCGATGAAATAGCCAAAAGTTGCTGCGTAAAAAAGTTAGGGAGAAGGCGATAACAATGACTACGTAAAAACCCCTTTTATTTACCCGTGTGAATAAGTGGTTACTTAGTGTGTGTGAGTCGTGGGTTATTAGTGAGTTGTGTGCTTAGTGTTTTATGGGAGAGAGGGGCATGATGGATGAGGTGGTGAAACTGCCCTGAGGGGCAGTTTCCCACGACTAAATGCAATAAAGCATGTTTCATTGTTATCTCCAAAATATCTCTCTTTAACAACATTAAATATATTAAATATATATATAAACAGAGAGCTAGAGAGAGAACTTAGCCAATTAATAAAATGTCCATACAAATAGCCTTACTCATCAAAGTCTATTAGATAGACAACGGCCCAGACCAGCCAATACCATATATGTAAAAGGGGAATATATGTACAATATTTGTACAATTAAATGGCCCAATAAAATCACATTGCATTGCCACGATAGAGAATGATCATTTATGCATCATTGATATAAGCCCAACTGCTTGAATAATAAGCTAGCAACTTAAATTAATCAACTCTCAACTACCAGACAATAGATATCGGATTCTCAGATGATTCCCACAAGTTCCTACACCGAAGAAAAACGTTGTGACCGCGAAGAATTCGCCGATTATCAGAAGCACTTGAGCCGGCCTTACGAACTTGGAACTTATGGATTTGCCAGTATACAAAGAGGCAAACGCGAGTAACATTGATAGACGGCGCACGTGAAGGGCCGTCGATCTTTGCTAGTGGACTGGAAGTGGTTCTAGGGCCATCTCACTGGCTAACTCCAAGAAAAAAGAAACCGAGATATTGGCCCAGTCGATGTCTTGGCTCTGCAATGCCAACCCAACCGATTGAGGTGGTGTTTCCATATCGGCCGGAGCAGCAGAACGGGAATGATGGCCGGGCAATTTTTGGTTTGAATCTCGACAAAAAATGGGCAACGTCAAACGATTTGCATTGCTCACGTCTGCACAGAGAATGAAGACTCGTCATATAAATGCCCCTGCAGCCGTTTCAAAGCAACTTCCTGGCAATTTCCAATGTTCAGGAACTGTGGCTTGTGCAGGGTTCGTTTATAATTGTACAGCCAACGCGTTATTCCTTTCCATTATACGGTCACATGTTTAGGCTCTCTTTGGGCGTCTCAAGCTTTGTGTCTCCTTTGTGCTCCCATTTGCCGTGATTGTTGCCTTCGACCAAAAGGGACCTGCTTTTTGGGTCTCTGGAGATGCAAGCTTTCAGGGGTTGCTACTGAAGATCTGAAGATGGGACACGGATTTGCAGGTAACCAATTTTCTCTGATGGAAACTTTGGCACAGATAAATCAGTAAATAAATTATAGCTACCTTGTTTTGGATGTACAAATTGTTGATCAACTGTAATCCTTACCAAGCTCATATAAAAATGCTTTTAAGAATGATTAGTTTGGCTTAAGGAATTATAGGCCTTCATAATGTTACGCATATATGCAATCTTGGTATGCTGGTCTCTCAATTTCATGTTTCTTGGGTTAATTTTATGCTCTATCTACCCTTTGTATTCACACAATGTATCATTGTTGTGTTCAACTTTATTTATTTTAATAACATGTAAAACTATTCTGATTCGTGGAAAGAAACTTATGTTCAAGAAGATCACTTTTCGTGTGGGTGGAGGCTTTATCATTTGAGGCGGAGTAGACCGTTATGACCGGTTACAACATGTGTATCTATTTATTAAGTCGAGAACAATCGACACGGCTTTACTATAATTTGCCGACGACCAGTTACCGTATGTTGTCGTCGACCACCGTAAAAAGTTATCTAGCTAAATTGGTTTCTGTTCCAGTGGAGGACTTGTGTTCCTAACGGTGAGGACATTACGGCGGCTACCGACGGCGAAGGAGATAACGGCAACAAATACAGATACAACTAATTAGACAGATAAGGAGAAAGACCACGGCGGAGGGGACGAAGATTAGCGGAACAACTAGTTAGACAGATAAAGACTACTTTTACTGATATCTGCAACAAAACATGATTGCAGGATAATATTTGCGATCCAATTCCCGTTTGAAGCATCTTATGACTTTTTTTTTCTTTTCAACAAAAAGTCAAAAATCATATATCACTGTAAAAAATTATGAAATTATTAAATTATAACATCATCACTTAAGCCCAAACATTTAACAAATTCTAAAACTTTTGCAAAACATCTAATGACTTTCATTCCTATGTTAGAAAAGAAACTTTATAGGATTTACGTAGACAGATCTAAAACACCGTTTGTATGATTTTGATTTAGCAAACAAATTAAAATAGAATTCATAGAAACATACCGCTTTTGCAATCCATTCTTTCGTCGTTGTAGACCCAATAATGCTCTTTAGAATTCGGGCTTAGGCGAATATCCTTTATTCTCATAAGAATCACTGGCTCGATGAGAGAACCTAGGTTTCGCCTCTTTTGTGAAAAAGCAACATTATGAAACCCTAAGAACATTACGTATTTATATGAGCTAGAGGATAAGACCTAGCCTTACCTTATGTGCAACCCAATAGGCCCACTCATCACGGCCCTATTTGGTTAGCCACAGCCCACATCAGCCAGTCCATATTTAGAACTTTCATGGACCAACATAATATAGCCCACTTTAGTAAGCTTAAATAAAAATTAAGCTAACATCCTAAACATTTATATTGGTGTGCTTCTTCCATCTGGGCATTTCGTTGTTTTTCAATGAGCGAAATGCAATATTACCCTTAATACCTGATCGCACTTGAGAATCAACAATACCTAATTCGTGTTGTTACCCTCTGGAATTTAGTAATTGTACCCACGATCCGAACACCATCCTAGATAGAACACTAGCATTTCTAATATGTTTAATAAGTTAGACAATGCTTTATTTCTATAATTATATATTCTCTCGTAATGGGGTTTCGATAAATTGATTATATTGCTTGACTTTCCAAGCTTGACAGCCGCATGGAAATTGACCCTACAAAATTCGATTGTTTTCTAGTCGATGAATTTTTTGTGCTTGCCTTTTTTCCTTAATACTGAAGGTGGCAACTTTTATGTAAGACATTGAAGATTGTCCTCAGTGTTGGAAGAGATTTTAGTAGTACTATATTTTTATCTAATTTTTTATTGTCTAACAAATATCTGCATCTTTTCCTGCAAAGATTTTTATTAATTTCATGTAATTAAATATTGTATTAAATTACTACTTTCAACTTTTACTTCCAGCAACTTAGGGACTTACTCTTGGTGATTATTTTTTCACAATGTTGATTCTTTTGAAAGTTTTTCTAAAGCTGGAAAATTCTTTCAAAGCAAGGGAATGCTTTACACTCGTCAACCAGGCTTTGGTAGGGATCTTCTAAAGCTTCCTTTTCTGCACGCGTACTGGATATTACCTCATGCTGACCACTTTTTCAGTGATTGACTTTTTAGACATTGCGATATTAATTTAATACAATATTTGATTTGGTTTGTGGTCTAAACATTATCTTTAGTTAACGTGTTTGTATGTCTTTGTTTGGCCTTTAAAAGTAGGACTACGTTGTATCAACTATTTGGAACGATATAAACTAATGCTTTTGACTTATATCAACTTCTCATTTCAAGTGGGTTCAGTTGAATCCTTTTTGTTTTAGTTTGGCCAACAAACTTTTCTCATGTTTCTCTATTCAGTTTTGAATCAATTAACATTCCAATAGCTACGTGTAAAAATAAGATTTTGATATTTGAATTATTAGTTATTTATTATTTAGTTGTTAAGAGTTTGTATATCTCTTAACTTCACGGTGTTAAGAAATTTAGTGTAATTAATTTTTATTTTTATTTTTCTGATTAATACGTTAGTTTATTCATACTAGTAGGAGAAAACAAAGGCTTATAGACATATCTGAATATTATAACCTGATCTAAAAATGAGAGAAAATTAAAATTAGAATATTCTAACTAGGATACAATAAAACATTTACCTAAAAAAATTTAATATTCCTAAATAAATATACTCTCCTACTTATTTATTTTTAGTTCATAAGAATTTGTGTTGTAATTACTTTTTGTTGTATAATTTTATTTGCACTAAGAAACAAGTGATACTTGGAAGAAGATTGAGATAAAAATTACTCAACTGCTTCGTATTCATACTGATGGTTTAGCATCATTACTCATTAGAGCAAGTTGGTAAGTGATAATAGCGTGGTTGCTTTCGCTATTTTTTGTTGTGATCTGTCAGCTGGTTGGTAAGAGATTATTTCTTATTCATAAGAGCTAGCTGGGATCTCCCCACTATCAAACCGGGTCTGCTGCATCACTCGCCGATTCTCCTTGGTCTGTTTCTCACTACTAACTCCTTGAATGCATAGCAATCCTGAAATTTTATCTGACCATAGTAGGGTCAATGTTCAAGGTGTGAAAACAAAGGTAATAGTGCTGGAAATGATCGTCGGCAAGGGGAGGACAGAACAGAGAGAAAATGAGGAGAACGGACAGAGGAAAAATTCTTGCTTTGGGTTTTATTTCTGCTTATTCATTTACAATATGCAGTTTTCGCTGTGAGTGAAGAAGTCTTTATAATGGTTGCCAACGCCGGTGCTTGGAATTAATGCTTTTGATCAATTAATAGTATTTTCAACCATTTTTTTTTTTCCTTTTTTGAATGCAGGTGTGACCCTGCAGAGAAGTTAATAGCAAAAAACGAAGAGGATGCTCACTTTTGAGATACCAAACTGTCGAGATTCGCAGTGGCTTCTTGCTGAAGGAGAGGACAAAGCCAACCGTCTTGATTACATGGTTTCAATCTTGACAACAATTGTGACCTCATCTGCTCTACTTGGTCCATGAAAAGCAAAGTCTGTGGCGTTCTTTGGTTTTAGGAGATATTTCCAGGTGATTTGGTTGTTATTAACTCAATTGTTGTGCTTAATTTTTGGCTAAAGATTTTCTTTTTTTTTTGTGAGTTGTGGTCCTCAGATTCTTGCTTGATTATATAATTATCTGGTTCAATCCGACTGCTTCCATGAAGGAAAAGACAAAGGTTCGACAAGTGTGTTTAGTTCATCGGTAGAGACGTTTTAGGGATTCGTTCTCATTTTGGAGGATATATGGGGATGAGCTAAGATGAGCTAAGGTCTAAAGCTATTGTGGAGCCAGTGAGAACAAAGTTGAGTTCTAAGAGGGAAACCAAAATGCAAAAGAGGAAACATAAAGGAATTTAATTGGATGAAGTTATTGGTTATTCTTCTTCCTTTTCATTTTGGTGATTATCTAATCCTTTTTCTTGTTTTCTTTTCCTTGTCATTGCGTGCGACACTTCAACCTTTTTCGGTTGATGAGTTTCAAACATTGATACGCTACCAAGGTGGCCTCCTAAGAAACTTTGTTTGACAGTATGATGGAATTCAATTAAGGAAAAGGTAAACATATGAAAGATTTCATATTAGATAATTATCTCTGACCTCTTGGACTTTTGTAATTGAGAGTCATAAGCTGTTCAACCGTCCTATTGACCAAAATGGTATAAAACTAATCCAGTCCTTTTTGGAATACGTTGTAATAAGTTATGATCAGTAATGATGGTAACTAAGTTTTATTTATATTATAACCTTTTGTTTGTTTGTGAATAACTACAAGCCAAGTAAGTAATAATTATTAGTGTAAATTTTTGAAAGATATCTTTGATGATCTCTGAGTGACTAGTCAAGCACAAACTATTTAGCAGTTTCTTTTTTGGTAGTCCTTTCGTATGATGTTTAATGGGGAGTAGGAACTTCTTTGTCATGGGTTATCCAATGAGTAATGAATTTTGAATACGGAACAGTTTGGCTTGATGTTTGTTTCATTGTAAACTTTTGAGCGGCTTTAGCTAGTTACAAATTCAAAATCTTGAGAACTTGTCTTTGATCTACTGGGACTTTATGAGTAGGCCAATGAGCCTTGAGGAATCCTTTCTTTTGTTTACAAATTTTTTGGGTCAGTGAGCAGTCGGCTGTTAACTGACTGGTCGTAGTTTCAAATCTTGTATTTGAATTTTTGCCAATATTGAAAATGAATAATGTTAAAGGAAACAAAATTGAAGCATGAAAATATGAATACCCTTGCATTGGAGGAGATTTTAGTAGTTCTTGACTTCCACTTACTTTTGACTGTGAGCTCAATTTCTTATAGTTTATCCATTGAAAGGTTAACTTAACTCTTATTATGGTGCCAAGGGTTGTTTGACAAAGATGCCAGGTATTGTGGGAAAAATAATATCCCGAGGTTATTTGATTTGATGGGGCTACCATAATAGAGGTTACACTTATAATATATATATATATATATATATATATATATATATATATATGTATATGTATGTACACACACACTAAGGTTAATCTAATTCTTATTGTCATTGTTTGGTTCCTTCCACTTAAAGTCCGTGAATGCACGTTTTAACTTTACTTTGATACCCAGTGAATCCTAAAATTGTATTTCCTTGTGCAAGATCCATGTGTAAGAGTTCCCATGTCATTTCAATTTCCACGTTTGCTAATTGTGCTATAATCAAAGTCTGGATTAAGCAACTAATAATAGATGGAATAGTTTGCAGATGGATGAATTGCTGCTCCGATTACTCAAATTGAGCATAAAGTAGCCGACACCAGAAAATTCATCACAAGTTTTGTGGAATTGAAGAGATGCTCTGTTTGTGAGTTCCTCTGCTCTCCTTGGTCCCTCTCTCAGCATTGAAGGTCCTTAAATGTAGGCCATCTTGCAAATTTATATGATCATGGAGGGCCGTATTCAAGAGAAATCATAGACTCTAGCGGCTGCTTGCTTGGAGAAATGAAAAGGCCAAACATCTTTACTACAATGTGTGCCAAGACTCTGTACGTGGTTGCTCAAATGTCAGTGGTCAATGTAGGAATAGTCTCCCAACGCTTCACTGAAATGGCTACTTCCCTGAAAAGTTTTCTACTTTGTTTTTTCCTCTGGTTGAACATTGAAACTTGTGAGAAATTGCTTGGTCAATCGTTCCATGTCTCTACTCTTTTTTGTCCATCACTCACCACTTGATCAATCCTTAAATTTGATATGATTGTGTGTAGACCCCTGTTCAAGAGAAAACAAAAAAGTGGATTTCCATTGCAATGACATTTATTGTTGACGGATTGAGTTTTCTGGAGTTTTTCAATCTTCTAACTTTGCTGATTGCTGAAAGTGCTATTTGAGCTCAAAAGCTTTTATGAAATCTTGTTAATGAGACGAAAGTATCATCTTTATCATTAATATTTGCCAGCGCAGTAAGACTCAGAACCAGAAATCAGCAGGTCCACTCCAGCCATTAGAAGGATGTATCTATGGACTTCCATATTCGGCTGGTAAATCTGTTATTATGGTAGTAGTTGATTGCCTGTCCAAGTTTGGTTACTTTATTGCATTATCTCACCCTTATACGGCAGTTTCAGTAGCTCAAGCCTTCTTTGATAATATCTTCAAACTGTATGGAATGTCAAAATTTATTGTTTTTTACTAAGATCTTCTATTCTGTTGGAGATTGTCTCACATCGGTCCTAGATGTTAAGTTCCTCGACTTTATTAATAACGCTATTCCTATCCCTTACAAGGCTTTTTAAGGGGATTAGGCCCGCTTCTTATATATTCATAAGCTCTTTTTGGAAGGAGTTGTTCAGGTTGCAAGGAACCCATTTTAACTATACTCCTAAACAGTGGATCAAATGGCTTTCTTGAGCTCAATACTGCTATAACACCAGTTGGCATACGACCACCTTACACACTTCCAATGAGATACTATTTGGGAGGGATCCGCCCACACACTTGTCTTATTTACTTGGCACGGCAAGGGTAGTAGCAGTAAAGCAACTCTTGGAGGAGTGAGATCAAACAATGTCTCAATTAAAACAGAATTTGCAAAATGCTCAGCAAAGGATAAAGGAGTGCTATGATAGAAATAGATCAAAAGTGCAGTTGTAGGAGGGGGATTTAGTCTATTTACGGGTTCCCAAGTATAGGAAAATTTCAGTGACTAATCAGAAGGTACAAAAGCTTTCTCCTAACTTTTATGGACCATTTAGGATCCTTAAAAGGAACGGACCTGTCGCATATCACTTGCAGCTACCGAGTGATGTTAAAATTCACCTGGTATTTCACGTTTACAAGTTGAAAAGGTTCATTGGAAGCTCTACAACTACACAGCCCAGTCTTCATCCACTTCCAGCACCCACTACAACTCCAAACCAGCCCCAAGCAATACTGGAAAGGCGTAAAACGCAAGGACAATCTCAGGTTTTAATTCATTGGAAGGGGAAGTCTCCTGCAGAAGCCACTTGGGACGAGGAACTACAGTTGCAGCTCAGATTTCCAGACTTTTGCCTTGAGGACAAGGCTGAACTGAAGGGGGGGGGGGGGGAATGTTACAAGATTGTGGGATTAAAAGATATAAGCATAGGAAAGGTATTAAATTATGTAAATGACATGTTGTAGTATTGTATGGTGGTTTGTTGTGAGTATTATTAACTGTTGAGTTGATACAGTTGGGTTTTGGTATCCTTGGAGATGTAAGGAAACGGTGCGTTTTAGGATATTTGGAATATGTAAACGGAGATGCAATGGAAAGAGTAGAGAAAATTCCAGTTATTCTTTGTGTATCCCTAGTGTTAGTCTAGTGTAGCTATCTTTCCTCCGATTCTGACAACATTCGGTGCAATCAGAGATGCTTCCGATCCCTCCAGTTAGTGGAGTATTTTCCGGTGACGGGGCCTATGACTCGATCCCCAAGCCGCTCGTAACACGAAACCTTGGAAACCTCAACACTTTGATCATAGGAGCAAGCATTCCTATGATCAATGGGAGCAGAAGGCCCTGGACCTTTCCAGAGAGCCAAAAATGCCTCATCCGAAACAATACGGGACAGCGCATGGACGGCATTTTTGTAATGTCCGCCTTCTGCTTTAGGCAGAGTGGCATGTGCCCGCATACCGACAAGTATTGGTTCTGCAGGACTACAAGCGCAAGCTCCATAAATTTGAGTTCCTCATACACGAATGAAAGAATTCTTTATGCTTGGATTACTACCGGTGTCTTGAGCATTTCCTCTATATTGTTTTTAAGTATTGTAAGTTTCGAAAAATGCTCTGGTTTGTATTTTTAAATGTTAAAAATAATTACAATCTATATTCATCTTCCAATCTCTATTGCGTTCCGTGTAGATATAACAAGCTGAAGGCAGAACATTAATTGGTCTAGCGTAGAGAGTAGCCTTAAAGGCAATTCCTGAATATGATCAAGAACAGAAGCAGTACATTCCTGAATACTTGACAGTTGCTTCCAGTTGCTTTCTTTTTATCCATGTCAAAACAATAAAATCTTTCTTTGTTAGTGCTTTGTTCCATATTATTGAGGGCTTGTAGAATCTCCTTAGAATCTATGCAGTTAACAACAAAATATGGCAATAATGATGAAAAAAAGTGGTGAATTTGAAACATTTGCCTTGCGGAATTTGCCATTGTTTGTCACATAGTAAGGGCAATAAATTGCATTGAGCCCACAAACCAAGAAACAATTATAATAATAAGTCTGGAAAACATATAACAAAAATGGAATAACTGAAAATTTTCAAACAAATCTTGAACCTGTTAGTTTGTGTAGCAGAGAGTTCTATACAATGCATGCAAGAAGACATTGAACGGAACTTTCATTCAAAGCATGCATTAGCATCCTGAAAATTTTCTCGTCTAAAACCAGTTTTTCGCGGCTTTGAATCTTGAAAAAAACATTTTGAAGATTGACAGATATGAAGATCCCCATAAATCACGCTAAACAATCAGTGGTGTGAATGAATATCCTTGTGCACAGAAGCAATATGCATTTTCACTCAAAGCGAGACTTAGCATCCTGGAAATTTCGTCCGATTGGATCACTTCATCGTGACGATAATTCTTGGAAATATCTACTGAACATTGTTAGATTCAAAAATCAGACAATCTTATTGACTGCACACTTTGTAACAATGCCGTCAAACAAAGTCAGAATGAAAGGAAGCTAATTTTCACTTACTTTCTTGTTATTTCTCACATCTTCACTAATACGTTCAAACCTGTACTATAAAAACATGCTAAAACATGAATTTAGCTACGACACCATGTGCGAAAAGGTCGTAAGGACGGCCAAATTGGAATTTTAACGTACACAAGCAATTGGGACAGATTCTCATTCTACTACCAACTCAGAAACTTCGTTCGGAAGTGGAAGGAACGAAAATGCTTTGAAGTTCATGCTAAACAAGCAGGCGTGTTTGGGTAAGTGGGGCTTGTGGGTGTATACCAAAACTTAATTCCTAAGACTGCTGTTGTTCTGCTTTTGGATGACCTCTGTTGATGTTTTGTCAGAATAACTTGTACTGATTAATTTCCTGCCAATTTAATTGTACAGCTTGCGTCCTATTCCTATAAATGTACAGTCACATATATAGGCTCTCTTTGTAACTAGTTTAAATTGGAATACCACAAAAGCCTTTCTGAATTTGATCTTCAGATCTAGATCCAACTCTAGTTCGAAGCATCTTACGGCTTTTATTGGATCCTTTTTGACATCCAACTCTACTATGAAGCATTTTATCATACAACCCTGCATTTTTTTAATCATAAACCAACCAAAACAAACCCAACTTCTTTCATGGAATCAGGCTCAAGAAAGTAAGTCATACCTACAGGCAAAATGGGGGTTAAAGGTAGTCATAATTCGACTTGAAAACATCTTTTAATTGAAAATAATCATTACTCAATATTAATGTTTAGTGAAAGGTTAATTATAGACTTCACACTTGTTATTCAATGAAATATTACAAGACTACTTAGCCGGCTACTTATATAGACTATGATTAAAAAAATTAAAAATATAGACAAGTTATGAAATTAGTATTACCATAGGAAAAATACTTTTCTATCAAAAAAATCAGTAAACTATAGTTATAACCAATTTACATCTTCGTGATAAATTATTGAGAGCATATTTTGAAATACATCAATTTTAGATTAAATTGGTACTGTCATCAATGACCTAGCAGTCGTGGTGCTTTTGGATGACCCATGACCTTGTACTTACTAAATAATTTGTCTTCTTGCGGTTTTGAATTTTAGATGTATGGACTGACCCTTTCTTTGGCATGTCATATAGTTTTGTTGATTTAAGTTTTCTTTGAAGCTTTTCATTGTAATATGAGACAAAAACTTGTATTGCAACAGAATGGTAGAATAAACTTTACGTTTTCTTTATTTTTGTCTTTTGCATAATGATTTGTTGTTGGCTTGCAATCAATGTATCAAAAAATCTTTCAAATCCAATAGCTACTTGTGAGTGAATAGAGAAATCAATCATCTTTTCTGAAATTTTTATCTTTAATAAGTAAAGACAAAACCCTAACACATTAAGAAATTGTAATATACAAAAACATAAAGGCATACTCTAGTATTATCAAAATTATAAAAATTACAAAAAGATAATGGTTGAAAGCCTTTAAATTTCACTCAAAACTCTAACACATTATATAATAAAAAGAAGGCCGAATTGAAAAACCAAACTTTATAAGTATATAAAAGGCAAGGTAAAAGCCTTACCTTTAGAAAATTAACTATTGAGCCTACATATTAGACTCATAATTTAAATATAAATATTTTAAGAAAGAAGTAAATACAAAGGCAATATGTGAGCTTAACCTTATGAATACCTATAATTACTTAAACTTAATTGAATGACTTAGACTTAATTGACCATTCTTGCAATCATTCACACATGGCTTTGGATTTTCCAAATTTTTTTACAATATGTGAAAGGGTCTCAGAGGTCATAATTCTAATAAGTTATAGATAATAGCCCTCTTAATTCTAATAAGCCTAAACTTAAAAGAATATGTTTATTGTTTGCCTCATAATTTTTCTTGATTCAAAAGCTTAATATTTATATGGATGAAAATGAATAGCTTTTTGGAATTTTATTCTTAAGTCTCTTAAATAAAGTCATATATATATACATATATATATATTCCCAAATAAATTTACAATTTAATTATTCTTATTTTATTAAATATCTTAGATCATAAACACAACTAGAAAAGTAAGAAAAAACCAAAATGAAAGAGATAATTCCGATGGCACAAGACACTTTAATTATGTAAGCAACTCTTAGCACTTAATGTTATCATCTTTTACATCCAAAGAAAAATTCTCAAACGAAGTATTAAGGGCTACCCGATGTTTTTATTTCATAATCCAAGGCATACATCCATAAAATCCAACTTTCTTGCTTGTGACGCCATGTCACCTACCTTGAAACCACCAAAACAAATTCAAGTGAGATAAGCTTGATTTACACTATTTATGCATCAAGGAAAGTAAGGAATTAGGTATCTTGTGGTGGAAAACAAAAACTCGTAATGAACCCATCATCACAATCCTAAAACTACAAAGAAATATTCATAAGTGCTTTCTAATTTACAAAATTGGGTTCACATGGATGTGCATGAAATGATTTCATGAGTGCATGTATTTGTGTTCAAAGAGACAAGATAATAAGAGATTGAGAACCTTTTGTTGATATTGGATCTTAGTGACACTACATGTGGACATTTAATGCTTCTCCATGTGCCTTTCAAAATACTCTACCAAACATCTTGCAAAACCTAAACCAGTAGGTTTTCTTTTCTTAATACAAGGTATTACACATTGTTCTGCAATTAAACCAAGATATGCTAAAGTATGGTTCTTATATTTTGGATTGTTGATGAGGCACTTAAAGAGATGAATAATAATACAATCTTGTTTCTCTTTTAACACCGAAGCAAATTTACATCTTTCAACTACAATTTTAAGACAATGTTGGTTGTAATTCTCATTTTGTTGAATGGTGTCAAAACCAGAAGGAAATAGCTTAGGAGTGGAAAAGAAAGGGGTTAGGTTATGGGCATGCACTTTGGTAATTATGAGGATAAGAAACCCCATCATAACTACTATAGGTTTCTTGATTGATTTTGGAGCCATCCAATTTAAGCTTTTCCTTTGAAAATTCTCAATTCTCCTCGCCTAATAGAAAATTTACCTATATAGACTAGCACTCTAATCTTTGTTGTAATTATATAGCTTGAAATCATTCTAAATGAAATAGCATTTCAAAATATTAGTTTAAGATCATTGACTTTTGGAAGTGTGGCAATACACTACTAAAGTTGTCTTAACCCTTAGTCAATGTTTTAGGTAAAAAGGTATGACTTTATAAGATTAATCAAAAAAAAAAAAAAAGGTATGACTTTATAAGAGCTTTTTAAGACATTGATACTTGACTCCTATAGAAACACCAACATATGATAAAAAAAAATTAGTTTGAAAGGACATGTAATGAACTGTGATACAATTTAAACAATGTATTAGTCATTATAACATGTAGGAATGAATTAAAAATGGAGGTGCATATTAAAACACAACATTTCATAGAAAGAGAAATGAATTAAAGAATAAGCTACTATATTTTGTCAATTATGAAGAGGTATAGTAAATCACCAAAAATGAAATGCCATGAGAACTAAAAATGGTTACATTACATCAAAAGACAATAAGGTTAGTACAACAACCTTAATTAACTCATTAAATAGCTATAGAAGTAATTGAAAGGTTAAGTAATGAAGTAAAGTTAATCACTTTCACATAAGTTTACTCAACCTTCATTCATTTACATAGTCTTTATTTATTTAGAATGCAAAAGTCCTTTAGTATTAAAAAAGTTAATTGTTTTCTTTTTAATGTTTTGCCTTTTTTTTTCTTGAACAATAAAAATCCTCATTGTATTAGGTGTGGTAATTTTAATGCTTTGAATGTCAATGGGAGTAGTATAGTTTGAATCTAAGAGAAGTATCGCATGATCCCAACAACAATGTGGAAGAAACCAAATGACATGTGAAGTGTCCAAAATGTTGACAAAAAAGGGCATATATTCTTTTTTTTTTTAATGAATATGTGAATTTATTTACCTACGAACAAAATAATACAAAAAGCTTAAGAACATAGCCTAGCATTACAATTTATCTATAAGAGAATCGAGTTAAGAATCATTTTGCTATGACACAATAAAACATTTGTTTAAAAGGATTTAATGTTCTTAGGTAAAGAAGTTCTCTCACATATTACTTTCTTGATTCTAGCCAACAAAATTGAAATTTCAATAGTCTTTTTTTGAAAATATCTATGATTTCATTTATACCATATAAAATAAACACATGTTAAAAAAGAAAATTTAAGAAGCTTCACAACCAAATCCTTTCCTTTAGTGGGTTTAATCATCCATTATAGTTCATAGTTTCAATTATTGATGATCTTATTGAAAAAATAGACATGACCTAGTTTTAACTTGAGAACCACAAAAATTATAATACATTAAAACCATTAAGATATCACTTTTGCTAGAGGAAGTCTATCTCTATATATAAGTTATTCAATAACGTTATGTTTGCTAATTTCATCTAATCATATCAACTCATTTCATTCAATCTTAACATTAACTTAGTGTAATTCCTTATATGTCTCTTTAAAATAATAAGAAGATTTAAAAAGTGCAGATGTGAGAACTTGTTGTAGCTTAAAAAGACCTCTCCAATTCCATACCATATTTTCTTTAATGTTAAGATGAGGACATGTATTCTTTATAAATATACATGGGAAACAAATTGTAAAAACTTGAGTTTCAATTTTAATCAAGCTCCATCTTCATAACAATCTTTGATCATTTATGATCCCATAAGAAATCCAACAAGAAATATCCCCATCCTTTAGAAATCTCTCCATTCTATTACTTGTGACACTCCAACCAATGTGGAATGGACGATGTTGCCACATCAAACATATCTCCAGCCCTCTTCAATTAGTCCAACATGATTCCAGAGGGCTGGTACTTCGCGTTTATGTAAGGAAAACGGTGGCAACTGTGTTGATTAGTACCACTTACATGTCTAGTAATTCTAGCGTAATCATTTAGTACTATTGAAAACATAAAAGGTCTTTTTCTAATTGTTCGCCGAAGCTTTTGGGAAAGACAAAAGAAGTATGAATCATAGTTCAGAAAATGGCTTAATGGTCAATCATATTGCAAGCTGGGAATATCTACAATTAAGATCGTCAATATTTTGTAATGGGTTATTTATAAAAGATGTTGGAAAGAACAAATAATGGGACATTCAGCCCATTTAAAAGAAATTGCAAAATCGATCCATTGAACCCAGTCAAAAACACCTGGAAGCTTATTGAGTGATGTGGATCCAGTCCAACATTAAGACCGTCTAGCTTAACACCTGAAGATCACATTCGAAGTACCTAGAAGCCAATGACGTATTCTCGTTCTTGGTTCTCTCTATAATTTTTATTTCCATAAAAAATAATTGATTTGTGGGGTTGATATTTGTATAAAAGCTAAAATTTAGTCAAATTAGTCAAATTAGGCTTTAGCAGTGATTCAGTTGTCTTTGTTTCACTGAAGGTTATAAACATTGAAAACATTGCTGGATTATATTGTAGTAAAAATCAGTGGCCCTTGGATCAACAAAGTTTTTGAACTTGGGTAACGTCATTTGAATAACCTTCTATTTACACTTTATTTCCTTGTCACGTTATTTGACCAAAATTGGTCTTTTCCTAATCTTGAAATATGCTAAAGTTCATCAAATTTAAGACAAAGTGAATAGTACATAGTATTAGAAGGTTTAAAAGTCTAATATGAAAGTTAGCCTAAAAAATGGGAAGTACTTTCTTTATTTAAGTTTCACTACTAAGGATCACACTTTTAGTATGAACTTTTGTCTTACACATATCCTTGCACATAGAATGACATTAGGCTCAAGGTTATATGGGATAGAACAAATTTAACTTGAGCTTTGATATCATATTGGAAGGCAAAATGTCCAACTTAAAAACTAACTAAAGAGTTAGAAGGATACTTCATTTATTTAAACTTCATTACGATGAATTATGCTTTCAATGTAAGACTTTTGTTTTGCACCTACATAGAACTAAGGACATTTTGTTAAACTCTCTATTTTTAACTTATTTTTAATTGCAATGAATGGTTCTTCTAAGGTGACATTTAGACTTATTCTTTTAATGTGGACATGAATAAGTTATAATTTCCTACAAAACAAAAGGTGGAGAAGTGTGGAAATTCAAATTCTAGAATATTTGATGGTTGCAATCCTAGCATTCGCTTGTTTGTCCACTTCAAGTTGATGGAGTTAGTCTAAAAGAACCCTTAATCCTTTGTTTCCCTAAAGTGGCTGCCATTGAGCCAAATCAATTTTGTATAAGCATTTGTTGGTCCATAAAATGTGTTGAAAGGAGCAAATTCTTTACAAAAATATCCGAAGAGAGTTTAGAGTTGGCAGCTTAAACAATTTGAAGCGCCACCTTGATGCATCAGTTGAATTGCAAAAACTGAATGTGGAGGTGAAGGAGTTTGGGTGAGTAAAGTAATTCTTGTTGATCTTCAGGAGTTTAATCTCAGTGGCTCAAGCCCTATTCAAAAAGATGTAATGATTAAGTGTCTGGTTTGATTGGGTTTTTCCCATACTGATTGAATCCATGCTGCAAGACCCATGATGCACTTATTTGTGCAACAAATTAGTTCTACATGTGGTGGGTCTAATGAATCCATGGCACATAAGCATCCATCTATTCTCCGAACCAGAGATTTTGTTGCGGCGTGTTCTTTAGAAGCTTAGGTGTGCGACAACAAAATTTCTCCTCCTAAGATGGACGTCGAATTTCCACAAACGCAAGCATCCTCATCATGTTGCTTTATGGATGAACTTTTCTAGTATTCCTTTTCTATTTTACAATCCCACATTACTGGAAGCAATTAGTAATTCTCTGGGTAGAATCCTTTGATGTTATGAAGGCACAGTTAAGATGACCCACACTGTTGGTGCGAGAATATGTATGGATGGATGTCTAAGGCCTTCCCCACTAGAATTCATCTAAACATGGGAAAGTAGGTAAGTTTTGGTAGAAAATAGAATATAAAACCAAGATTGGTTTCTATTCCTTCTTCCGCCTGCAGGATCATGAAGATTAGGTCTGCAGAAAGAAATCCCGCCAAAATGAGAAGAGGAAGGCTGTTACGTGCTCGTGTGAATGAGCGAGTAACTGGACCGACTACTGGAAAGTCGTCCCACGCTTTCCTATTCTTGCTCTTACGAGGATGACCTATGGTTGCAACGTAATTCAAAATAGGAAGAGTTAGGAAGATAATTCCATTGAATCGCAAGGATAGTTACAAAATTGAAAAACAGATTACAAATTTCTCACTGCCTTCTTTGATTGTCCTTGCCCTTATTTCTAGCTGTCTACTTCCTCTTCTAAAGGAAAGTCCTCACGTTACATAATTAAAATCGAAAAACTAGGAAATATTAAATAATGCAATTTATTCGAATTTCTTTAAATAAAGAAATCCCAACCACCCCTGATTAATGGTCGCAAAATAAGGAAGCTGACTTTAAAAAATATCTTATGCCCGCTGTACTTGAATTCAAATTTGAATTGTTGCTCTTTAGGTTACCACCTTCTTTCCTTCCACGTACTCTAAATCAATCACCAATCTTCTTTCCTTTCACGACTACAGTGCCCACCCCTTTAAGATATCTTCTCCCGCCAGCTTGATCACATGCCTACGTGGCTTCTTGTAACATTCCATCCCCGTTGGAGAAGACTTTGCCCGCAAGGTCTATCTCAGGAAATTGTTCCCGTAATATTTTCTCCTCCACCCATGTGGCATCTGCTGGAGAGAGCCCACGCCAATGAACTAAGACTTGGGGTCTCTTCTTTTGAATCCTTTTATCAAGAATAGCTTGTGGGAAGGGCAATAACTTTTCATCTTCATTGGACAATTTTGGTAGTTCCGTTTACACCGGTGTTCCTGTTCCGATGAATCTTTTGAGGGCAGAAATATGGAAGACCGGATGCACCCTGGAGTCTTTGGGCAATTGGAGTTGATATGCTACCGGGCTAATCTTCTTGATTATCTCATACGGCCCAAAATACCGTGGTGATAACTTCAATGATTGCCGAACTGCAATTATGGTCTGTCGATAAGGTCGGAGTTTCACAAAAACCCTTTCCCCTTCCTCAAATTGCACCTCACGATGCTTCAAATCATAAAATTTCTTCATCTTGTTTTGAGCTTTCTGCAAATGGAATTTGAGATCTCTAAGGATATGATCTCGACTCTTTAATGCTTGATCCACTGCCTCCGTTGGAGAAGATCCTGGAATATAATCAATTAATGTTGGTGGACTCCTTCCGAAAATAGCTTCATACGGGGATATTCCAGTGGCCGAATGAATACTAGTGTTGTATCCATACTCGGCCCATGATAACCACCGAGACCAAGTTTTTGGCTCCTCTCCAACAAAACATCGAAGGTACATCTCCAATGTGCGATTAACCACTTCAGTTTGACCATCTGTTTGTGGGTGGTATGCCGATGAAAAATTAAAGCTAGTTCCTTGTCGATTGAAAAGCTCCTTCCAGAATTGTCCTGTGAAAATAGGGTCTCGATCACAAATAATCTTCTTTGGCAGCCCATAAATTTTCATCACATGATCGAAAAAAAGTTGTGCCACTATTGAAGCCGTGAAAGGGTGAGCCATGGCCACAAAATGGGCAAATTTTGAAAGACGGTCCACCACTACCATAATGGCATTTTTTCCCTCTGATCTCGGCAAACCCTCTACGAAATCCATGGACACTTCTTCCCATATTCTCTCTGGAATATTTAAAGGATAAAGTAGTCCTGGGGGTGATGTGCTTTCCCATTTTTGGCGTTGACAAATATCACATTGACAGACAAGATTAGCCACGTCTTCCTTCATATTTGGCCAAAAGAAATTAGCCTTAACTCTTTGAAGAGTTTTAAAGACTCCTTCATGAAACCCACCGTGAATTTCCGATAATAACGTTGGGATGAGCTCCGAATTTTTTGCTAAATATATCCTTCCTTTAAAGAATATCACCCCATCTCTTAACTCCCACGGATCCACCAACTCTTCATCTTTAATTCTTTTGACTATTTCCTGCAAAATAGGGTTAGAAAAATTTTCTGCCTTAATTGTATCCAACCATTGCGGAATAGGAGAGGAGATTGCATAAGTTTCTCCTTCCGCTAACTCCTTTCCTTCATTTTCCGTTTGGGTTGTCTCCCTTGATTTTAGGACTGGCTTATCACCTAACCATCCTACTTTTGAGGCAAGAATCTCGATCTTCTGCCAACCATTTTGGGTATCTGTAACTCCCAAATTTTTCTCAACCGTGGCCTCTTCCTCACGTCCCATCTCCTCCACTTCCCGTTTTCTAGACAATGCATCAGCCACAGTGTTGGCCGCTCCAGGGGTATATTCGACAGTAAAGTCAAAGCCCATTAACTTTGAGAGCCATCGATGTTGCGCGGGTGTTGTGAGTCGTTGCTCCCATAGGAACCGCAAGCTTCGTTGATCGGACTTCACAACGAATTTGTGGCCTAGCAAGTAGTGTCGCCACCTTTGAACAGCTAAGACAAGGGCCATCATCTCCTTCTCATAGGTAGAAAGAAGGAGGTGTTTCCCATGTAGTGCTCGGCTGAAAAATGCCACTGGTTGCTTCCCCTGTGATAAAACGGCGCCCACGCCGTTACCCGATGCATCACACCATACCGTAAATGGCTGGGTAAAGTCAGGCAAGGCTAGAACTGGGGCATCCGTGAGTGCTTGTTTCAGATGTTTGAAAGCTTCCTTTGCTGCTTCTCCCCATTTGAATCCATCTTTTTTTAATAACTCATTTAAGGGCCCCGCAATCTTTCCAAAATCCTTAACAAAACGCCTATAATATCCTGCCAAACCAAGAAAACCACGTAATTCTTTTACATTTTTAAGTTTCGGCCAATCATTAATGGCCTTAACCTTTTCCATATCTACCGTAACTCCACCGGCTTTAACAACGTGACCCAAAAATTGGATCTCTTCCTTGGCAAAGTCGCACTTAGACCCTTTAACATACAATTTATGCTCCCGTAAAACCATCAAAACTTGTTTCAAATGATCAATATGCTCACTATGATTTTTACTATAAACCATAATATCATCAAAGAATATTAAAACAAATTTCCGAAGGAAATGGCGAAATACCGAATTCATCAACGATTGAAAAGTCGATGGAGCATTAGAAAGCCCAAATGGCATTACCAAGAATTCATAATGACCATTATGAGTTCGGAATGCCGTCTTGGAGATATCCTCTGGTTTGATTCGAATTTGATAGTACCCCGCCCTCAAATCCAGTTTGGAAAAGAGAGTGGCTCCATGTAACTCGTCTAGAAGCTCGTCCACCGTTGGCATAGGGAACTTATCTTTAATGGTGCCTTTATTCAACTCTCGGTAGTCCACACAAAGCCTCCATGATCCGTCTTTCTTCTTAACCAAAAGTACTGGAGAAGAAAAAGGACTCACACTAGGGCGAATGATTCCTGCCTCTAGGAGTTCCTTTACCACCCTTTCTATTTCTGTCTTTTGAGAAAAAGGATACCTGTAAGGCCGCACTGACACTGGACGATCAGGATGTTGAAGGTGGATCCCATGGTCATGATCCCGCACTGGTGGTAATCCCGTGGGTTCACAAAAAACGTCTCCAAAGGATTCAAGAACCTCCTGAATATCTGGATCTCCAATCACCACACGATTTCCCTCCACTTCCATTGTATGGATGTGGCTTATGCATAACAGCATCCCCATCTTTTCCTTCTCAAGTATTTTCTCCATCTTGTTGATCTTGATTACATGATCTTCTCGAGATAGCCCTCCTTGGAGTTTGATGGACTTATCCTTAACGATAAACTCCATGGTGAGTTTATCAAAGTCCCACACGATAGGTCCTAAGGTTCTAAGCCAATGAATGCCTAGAACCACATCCACCCCCTGCAAAGGAAGTAAATACAAATCTAATGTAAAAACAACTCCTTGTACCTTCACCATTAAGCCTTTGCATAGTCCAGGACTATACATCTTTTCCCCATTGGCCACTCTTACGTTGAAGCTACATCTTCGATCTACTCGTAACCCCAAACGTTTTGCTAGTTTTTCACTAACAAAACTATGGGAGCTTCCAGAATCCACCAACACGCGGACTCTCGTTCGGTGGTTCCCCATACTCCCCATAAATCGCATGGTTTGAGGAGACTCTTCCCCATTGATAGCATTAAGGGAAATTTCTGGTTCTTCTTTTCCCATCACCTCCTCTTGCTCATCTTCCCCTTCTGGATTCTCCGATTCCCATGATCCTTCTATCACGAACAACCGCTTGCATTGGTGGCCCGGCGTGAATCTTTCATCGCAATGAAAGCAAAGACCTCGTGCTCTTCGATCCGCCAACTCATTAGGTGTCATCTTTCTCACCATGGTTCCAGATCTCCCTCCTCCATTTGTTGACGGTTCTATCTTTTTGAAAGATGTTCCCGCTCTACTGGATTGATGCCTGTGATCATACAAACAAGCTAATCCCACAGCAGAAGATAGGGTCAAAGGTCTACCTGCTTATACATCCACCCGCACAGCTTCCCTCAGGCCATTGATGAAGCACATGATTTGTTGTTCAGGAGTTAATTGTCCAGACCTCAATACCAGCTTTGAGAATTTAGCATAGTAGTCCTCAAAGGAACCACTTTGCTTTAATTTGATCAACTCGCCAAAGTGGTTTTGGTATCCCGTAAGGCCAAATCGCTCTCCAATCTCTTGGGTAAAGGTATCCCAAGAAAGATCTTGTCCTCCGTGTTCCGCCTTCTGCACTCTATACCATATTAGAGCATTGCCTTCTAGATTCCATGCAGCAAGCTTCACCTTTTCTTCCTTTCGAACCTCATAGAATTCAAAGTATTGTTCTGCCTTACAAATCCAGTCAGATGGTTCATCACTACCATCATAACGTGGAAAATCAAATCGCATCCCTCGGGAGTGATTCCCCCCATCCGCACGATGTCCTCCATTGCCACCACGTCCACCATTACCTCCAGAACGGTGTGATGATTCACCGTCACGTTCCTGGTTGTTGTTGGAACGGATAGTCTTCATCAATCTTTGCAGCGTCTCCATGATCTCGTTGAAACGTTGATTGTTCTCCGCGTCCTTTCGAGCCATGTCAGCTTCAATCTTTTCGAGTCGGGCGTCCTCCATGGATGGCTCGACAACCGGCTCCGATGCCACTATGTTACGTGCTCGTGTGAATGAGCGAGTAACTGGACCGACTACTGGAAAGTCGTCCCACGCTTTCCTATTCTTGCTCTTATGAGGATGACCTATGGTTGCAACGTAATTCAAAATAGGAAGAGTTAGGAAGATAATTCCATTGAATCGCAAGGATAGTTACAAAATTGGAAAACAGATTACAAATTTCTCACTGCCTTCTTTGATTGTCCTTGCCCTTATTTCTAGCCGTCTACTTCCTCTTCTAAAGGAAAGTCCTCACGTTACATAATTAAAATCGAAAAACTAGGAAATATTAAATAATGCAATTTATTCGAATTTCTTTAAATAAAGAAATCCCAACCACCCCTGATTAATGGTCGCAAAATAAGGAAGCTGACTTTAAAAAATATCTTATGCCCGCTGCACTTGAATTCAAATTTGAATTGTTGCTCTTTAGGTTACCACCTTCTTTCCTTCCACATACTCCAAATCAATCACCAATCTTCTTTCCTTTCACGACTACAGCGCCCACCCCTTTAAGATATCTTCTCCCGCCAGCTTGATCACATGCCTACATGGCTTCTTGTAACAAAGGCCAAACAATCTGCGGTTGGAAAATGTAACAAAGCCGGTGACGTCAGCCAATAATCAAAATATAAACCAGGGTAACTGTGGTGATGAAGTCTTGGTGTTTCAAGCGGATGATAAACATGCAATGATTGGTGTTGCTCCTACACCCCCCACTTCTACATAGAAGGCCCTAGTAAGCCCTCCACTGCTTTCTCTAACGTAGCGACAGGCACCTCAACAAAATGCCTTGCCTTGAACCACATTAATGAAGATGGAGAATCTTTTCTTTCTCTCCATCATGCATAATGTTTTCATGATATTGAACTAGGTCGAAGCCCATTGCGAATTCATTATTTGATTATTTTGTTTTCAATATCCTGTAAACCATCATGCCCACGGCGTTGATATTTTTAAAAGAAAAGACATGTTTTCTTGATTCGCTAGACCGGAACAACTTATAGTAATTAATAATAATGAAAATGGTAATTATAATATGTTGGAGTGATAAAGTTTTTCTTAATCTACTAATAAGTAAACATACATATAAGCAAAATTATTAATTGAAACCAATTACTCTGCATTGACAGAAATTTTAAACACGAACATTTTTCAAATGTACAATCTGTTTAAATAATCTAATTAATTTTTAAAATTTTATTTCATGAACTGTTAAATTTAGTTTTTGGTAGTCTTCCCGGTTGGATTCCGATGGGTCATTTAGTTTTTAAGGGCTAGTCGAGTTTCCTTGGGCTCTAGGCCGTCTGAGCTATTACAAATTGTAAGATCCACTAACTTCTTTGATTTTTTAAGTAAACAAAAATCCTTGTTATTTTTTTTAGTGTTTATTTTATCCAATTGCTTCAAGCCAAGACTTTCTTTCAGTAGCTATTGACAAGGCAATTTCATGTGTTTAAAGAGAAAAGAGGTGTATGCGTCTAGTTATTTCGTGAAAAAGTATTTTGTTGTTTTAAAAGAATTATGGTTCTTTTGGGAAACCTGTAAATGGTAAGATTTCTCATGTAATTCTGTTTAAAACCGGAGGATAATGGAAAATGATTTTTTTCCTAAAAGATTGCTTTTTTAGTATCCCAATGGAAGTATAAAAAATACATAACACTCTAGTGAGAAGAATATTAGTATAATCCATTTTTTCTTCACATTTTCTATTTAGAAAACACATTTATATAAGAAAAGTACTAAATTGTATCATTTTATTCTCTGATTAATCTAATAAATGTTAAATTCATTTAATTGATTCCATTAGGTTGACTTTTCTAATAAATTTAATTGGAAAATTCTGTGTTGTAGATTCTCTACTTTTCGGATGAAGAATACAGCGTCTAAAAATCTCAATTCCTGAACACAACTGGATATCTCTTCAATTAGAAGACATTTTTGTTTCTTTAATTTCCAGCGTATCTCGACATATGCAAAACTAAAGTAGACGGAGTCGCGTCAAGTCTATCAATTTGCACGACAAAACAGTCATCAGATAAGGCAAAATAAGGCAGGGAATGTTAAGTTTGTTAACAAAGTTCCTGAATTTTACCCGAAAATATTTTCATTCAAACAACTATATCTACCTATTCAGTTCAGCCATGCAAACCGGAAGCATTTGATTGTTCAATTTAAAGAGGCTGCATTCGCTTTTGATTGCAAAACTGATTCCAAATTCATCCCTCATAGATACGGTTTCCACCATTTGCCAATAGCAGATGTCTATTTGAGAAAACGAAGACTGGGAGCCCTCAGCTTTCACTCCATCTAATATTTGAATGCGAAAATCTCACTCCACCTCACGCAATTTCCCTTATTCTTGCCCGCAGAATCAAAATAGCAGTTGTTTTAGTTTTAAAATCACTTATAGTTATATTCAATTCACATACAATAAGCTCAAGGTAAAAAAAGACTACTTCATCAATCTCACACCCATATATTTTTCTTTTTTTGCTTTGATCCTCCATTGTTGTCCAATGATTACTAACTGTCCTTTTAGACAATTTAATACACTGTTATTATGGAATGACAGCAATAACTTTTGGATTTCCTGGTTCAGGGATTGTATTTACTACTTCAAAAATTCTTTGGATCTTTATAAATGCCACCACTTTATACCTTTTCCAAGACAATACAACTCCATGAAAATGTATACTTCTTTTATTATGGGTTCCTCAACCAGGACAACAACTCTCTCGAACAATCGTTCCATCAAAATGTTGTTTTTGCCTCCACAAAAGAAAGTGTATTCTTCGACCTAAACACGCAAAATATGTCAGGCCTCAAATTTTGTTGGAAGCCCCATTTTATCAATTGTTCGTGAATTTAGTTGCATTAATTTATGGGAAAGATGCAAACGAGATATGTATATATAATTCATTTTATAGTACGTGAAAATGATGTTACTGCATAAGTTCGAGGTGGGGACATCTATTTTGCGTGGCAAGTGAAACATTGCCGCATGTCCGACCATCTATCAACCTGAAACTTGTTGAGTGCCTCTTTCTATATCACATCTCCTACTGAGTCCATCTCCACTCCTCTATGATGGCCTTGATGCCTACTATGGGTGAAAGGGGGTACACATTGTACCGTGGCATTTCAAATTGCAACGTCTCGAACTGTGTCAGATATTATGTGGTTAAGTTATGTTGTTGGATTCTCAATTAATCGAAACAAACAGCATGAGGAATCATAGAACAAACATTCTTTGCATGAACTCAAAGGAGAAGTCCAAGAAAAGGTAAATTCTTATTGTCTCTCCCTTTGTTCACTTGTTTTTTTTTTTCACTTTAACTCTGTAAATACAAGATTCTCCCAGTATATCAGAGCCAAAAAGTTTGAAATGCAGAAAGACAATGATATTCGTCTTCCAGTAAGAACTGGGGGTAAGTCACCCATTCTTATATCCAAATACAAATATCAAATGAAGTAAAAACGTATTCCTATGTATTTATTTCATCACTTGAGGCCCACATAAACAAAAAGGGCTTTGAAACTCAGAATTGTTATCCATAAAATCTGATTTTATTGCCTGTCATGCCATATCACTAGCCCTGAAACCACCAAAACAAAGTCAACAAGTGAGACAAGCTTGCTTTACATAAATTATGAAACGAGGGAAGTGGGGAATAAGGTATGTTGTGGTGGACAATAAAAAATGGTAATAAACTCATTATTATGATCCTAAAATTGTAAAGAAATTTTCTAAAGTGCTTTCTAACTTATTAAAATGAATTCCATGTGCATGAAATTTTTTCATAAGTGTATCTATTTAAAGAAGATAGGTAATAAGAGATTGAGAACCTTTTACCAACATTAGAGCTGATATAGACATTTAATGCTTCTCCATGTGCCCTTCATAACACTCTAACAAACATCTTGCAATACCTAAACCTTTAAGTTTCTTTTCTTGAAGACAATGCCTTACACATTTTTCCACATAAAATAAATGATAAACAAGAGTTTCTTTCGTGTATTTTGGACTTTGAGAAAGGCACTTAAAGAGAAGATTAATAATACAATTCTCCAACTCTATTACAACTGATTTGCCTTTACAATTTTCTATTGCACTTTCTAGGCAATATTTGTTGTAATCCCCATTTTGTTGAAGGTCAAAGATAGTAGGAAATAACATGGGAGTGGAAAAGAAAGGAGTGGGGCCATTGGCATGCACTTTGGCAATTATGAGGATGAGCAACTCTGTCATCGCTAGCATAAGTTTGCTAATGGATTTTGTAGCCATGTTCCTTTGGAAATTCTTGTTTCTTGTTGTCTAATAGAAAAATTACCTGTATGGAATGGTTCTCTAAATTGTTTGCATTATATAACTTGAAATCATTCCACATAAAATAACATTTAAAAGAATTAGTTTAAGATTGTTGGCTTTTGGAAGTGTGACAATAGGCTATTAAAATTATTTTAACCTTTAGCTAATGTTTTGGCTAAAGAGATATGACTCTAAAAGAGTCTTCTAAGAAATTAATACTTGACTCCTATAGATAGTCCATCATACAAAAAGCCAACAATCTTAAACTAATTAAAAAAACTTATTTTAAAAGAGTATGTGATGAGCTATGATATAATTTTAACCATGTATCAGTCATGTATGTCCAATCAAGTTTTATATTAATAAATGTTATAAGAATGTGGGAGCAAATTTCAAATAAAAGTCCCTTTCAAAACATGACATTTCATAGAAAGAGAAGTAAATTAAAGAATAAGTAATTGCATTGTACCAATTATGAAGGGGTACAATAAATAGATAAAAATGAAATGGCATGACAACTAAAATTAATTAAATAACATCAAATATTTCTCTAATATCTTAAAGGAATTATTCACAATTATGATCTTTTGAAACATTATACACGGCCCAGATTGACTCGACAAACATTTGAAAGATTGAGTCTAGAATGGTTGACCCCATCCTTTTTAGCAATATGAATTGAGGTTTCATGCCTGGTGGTACTTTATTTTCGGGTTTAGAACTCTGACAAAAATTATAGAACAAGATGTTGACTGTGTTAAGCTGGCCAACAATGTAGCAGTGGTGATTTTTATGTTACCAACAGTGATGTGGAGTCCTTTTGTATGAAAGAGTCTAGAGTTCACTTTTAAGAAACCTGTAAAGTGAACGGGGGAGTTATGACATGAAGCCATTCGATTTCAACATAACCTTTTCATCTTCATTGAAAGGCATGGAAGATAAAGTAGAATATATCTGAAACTGTTATGAAGACATTCCAATACCTACTTCATAAGTGACCATAAATATTCAATGTAATCCTAAAGTTTCTTAATGTTGGAACGATTAAGACGCTGCTTTTCACCCGGCCTACATGCACAGACCAGAAATCACTATACAAATTGTAACATTAAGGATGACTACGAATACATTTCCATTAAAACTAATTCAATGTTGCAAATCATGGATAAGCACTAGATGAGAATAGAAGCAGCTAGGTTTTAAGGCTTTTTACATCTTTAAAGATTGGAAGGTATTTGATTTTCATTGAAACAATACAGAAGAAAGACTGCTTTTTGCATTTGGCTAGATACAAGAAACTAAGACGAGAACAGTCTAATTGTAGAAAAATCCACATGCAACATAAGAATCCATCCCCTTTGACGACTATAATCGAGCAATGTCTTACTCAAGCTTAGTTACAAGAAAAATGACAAAACCCCAAGAGCTTCCAGTCTAAAATGCCAGATATTTGCACCAGGTTATGGTAGAGGTTATGGTCTTCCCACCAGCGTTGTTCTAAAATGTACTTTACCCAATTTCCTGATATGGAAAAAAATTCAGTGGTACCGATGATAATCACGATAATGATACCAATGATGATAAATATGCTGGTTGCCTTGATGTTTCAATTGAATCATGCAACCTGAATGTGGAGGTACAGTGTTGGGTGCGGATGTATGCTGCAACGAACATTCGGAATTTTGTTACTCCAAGATGTTACAACTTTCCTGCTCGTTCTTGTTTATTGTGTTGTTTTATTGTTAATTTTTCTATAGAACATCAAAAAGTGAAGTCTTAAGCTTAAGGTTGAAAATGTGGACAGTTCCCTTGTCACTTGAGACAACTAACCACTGGGCATTTAAAGAGAATGCCAGACTGTAGATTTCAGCTCTGTCTGCACCCCCCCTTAGCTCCATTTTGTATCTAGTTAGTTTCCAGATATACATAATGTGTTTTGAACACAAAGCTAAACATTACCACCTGGTATAAAAAGTGTGGAAAAAAAAGGCGGGGGGGTATACATGGCGTTTTAGGGTGCAAGCAACCAACCTGGGGCTCATACATAAGCAAAAGAAACCTATAATAGATAACAAGGTGATTTGAAATCAAGCATACAACGTCGTCCTTAGTGCATATCGTGTCCAAAGAATCAAATGATCCAACAGAAATGTAGGGAATCAAACCTAACATACCCCATCATTTTGCACATCAAATTCCCCTTATTTCCAACACATCATACTAGATTCCAAGGACAACAACACCGGTGGAGTCCACTCACAGCTTCAACTGTATCAAGATGAAAAGGCTTCAAGGTTATTCTCCAAGACTTTCAACAACTTTTTGCAAAAGATTTCAGAAAACCAAGATCTCAAACTCAATCTTTGAGTTGCATATTAATTTTGATCATTATGTATTGATAATGTTAAGATATTGTCCATATCTAATTGGGTTAGTATTCTTTTGTTGGTTGGGCTTGGGATAAACCCAAGCCCATTAGGGTTTCTCCCTAATTGTATATGTATTGTTCTTTTGGGTTTTTCTTTTTCTTTTAGCAAGGGTTAATAGAAAAAAAGTTTTCTCCCAATTCTTGTCTTCAAGCTATCAGATCTTTAGATGTGTTTGAAATTAGATGGTATCAAGGAGCCAGCCTAAAGTTTTCGGTATGTTCATCATAAACTCTGTTATTTCTCAGTTCTCTATTCGTTAATAGAGCCAAAAGCAACGTGCAATTATTTTCTCTTAATTTCAATTGGTTTGCTTCCCTTTTTGGTCTCAACCAAATTTTTTCTTTTTTGATTCCTCATTGTTTCATAAATTTAGTCAGTTCTGGCCTTCTTTTCCAGTTCCCATCTCTTTCCACTGCCAAAATCCAATTGGAATTTCCATTTGGCTGCGTTTTGGTCATTTAGCTGGAGTTAATTTTGGGGTTGATTTTACTTTTCTGACGCCCAGCCCACTCCAACTGAAAACGCACTGTTTCATTAATTTTTCGGAATTATATTTACATTTTCCCTAGGTCCACCTCAGCCGAAACGCACCGTTTCATTAGTCGTGGGGATCAAATTACTATTTTGTCCCCCAAACGAAGCGTTTAATTGGCTCTTCTCTTCTCTAGACGCACCATTTCATTAATCATTGGGGTCAAATTACTATTTTGTCCCCCGAACGGCGCGTTTAATCGGCTCTCTTTTGGACGCACTGTTTCACTTAAAATGAAGGCTTAATTATCGTTTTGCCCTTATTTAATCGGGTGTTGACAATTCGGACCCTGAGCGGGCACTTAGACCCGTGACTCTAACCCATGTACTTGAGTCAAGTCAGGTCAGGTCATTTTCTTCACTGGGAAGCTTTTCTTCGCTAGTTTTTTGGCCATCGCCACCGTTATCTCCGCCATCCGGCGAGTTCTCCGGTGTTTTTGTCATCATGGTGACCAATCCAGTTCATCCAAACCTTAGAATTTGTTACAAGCCACAAATCCCCTTTTGTTAGCTCCCGAGTACGTTTCCACTGTTGTTTGGATTCATGAGTTGCTCATTGGTTCTGGTGACTAATGATAATCTTCGACTCTAGAAGTGTTTTTTGCTTATAAATTTTAATACATTGATGATATATGGGATTAAACTTTAAGTTGTCTTTGCTATTTGAGCGTCTTGAGGGAAAAAAGAATACATATGTTTTTTTATTGATTTATTTATTGTAAAAGTTTCCCATAGAAAGTTGATTATGAATAATGATTTTTGGGAACAATATAATATGCTATGTAGCTGTTAATAATTAACCCGTTCGACGAGAAACAACAAAGATATCATCATCTATCACTGAATTTACGCTAATCAACTACTTGACATCGAGAGCAATGATGGAATCACACCCCAAGATATCAAGCAAAAACGCTGGAAAGCTTATATTCAAGGCAACGTCAGCACAAATTAGTACTCAGTAAAGTGAAAACGCAACTCGCCGCACATTTAAGCATGCCTAACCTAACCAAGAAGTATTGAGCAAGGATCATGTAAAATTCCCTAAAACCTCGACATAAACAAATATTGATTTCGAATTCCCAGGTACGAATTACAGTTTTTTTTTTCTTTCTTCTCCTTCTTGCACAAGAAAAAGGAAGTAGAAAAGCCAAATCAATGGGAGAAACCTTTTGAAACAGCGAGAGAGGTAAAGGCCTGGTCAAATCATCTCGTCAGGTTGAATTCCATGCTTTAGGTAGTAGACCTCCCACATGAGTTATTGTTAGTGTCATAAAGGTAATTAAATCCGTCATGCCAACAAGTTTAAGCGTATTAGATCAATAGTTGGGTTCATTACATTTGATATCAAAGCCAAATTCCACATCCGAAGTTCAAACCATGAAAGGGTTAGTGTGGAACCAAATTTTACTATTAGAATCATGCTAATTCACTACTAAGCTAGCTGACACCCCTACTGTAATTTGCTGTTAGGTATTATCTAGACTTCCCACCTTTGTTAACCTTTTCCTTTTTATGAGAATTATTTTAGGCTTTTTTGTTTTAAATTCTCTTAAATAGTTAGTGATTGTATTAATGATAATGAAAGATTGAATAAAAGTGATTTATTTATTTTATTAAATAAATTAGTTATTTTTAAATCTTTCAATTGTTTTCAAAATGCATCCTTTAGGACAGTCATACGCAAATGACGGCGGATTTACTTCCTGGACCCATTTTGTATGATTTTTTTTTTTCCCAAGCTATTGATGAGGTTTGCGGAAGGAGGTACCAGATTGGAATTGAGGGAAGAAGATACCCAATAGCTTAGAATGATTAAATGTCGATTGGAAGTCATAAATCACATACTCAGTTACCAAATCTAATGGAGTAAAGATGTTTAGTTGAAAAGAGAATACTTAAAACAACCCCAAATTATCTAAGGAAAAAAAAAAAAGATTTATCTCAGCTAGAGGCAGCAGGAGTGAATATACTTATTGCTTTCATCCTTATTGCCAATCTATTTTGAAGTTGGGGCACAATTTCAAGCTTACTTGTTGATTTTACTCTGAGAAAAAAATATTTAAAAAAAAAATGACAAGGAGATCCTAGTTCACTGTCACGGACGGCACAGGAAAATGCTTTCAGTAAGGAATTGAAAATGGATTTTAGTTGTTCTTGCCTTTTCTAGGCTTCAAGCATATGTCCAAATTGGGAAGATCTTTTTCAATACTAACTGCATCACACATTTTGTTTCAATCGTGCTTTTTGAATAAACAGTTGACTAATTTAAAATTTTTTTTTTTACTGAAAGCTAATATCAAAAACTTAATTTAAAATTCTAATTTCCTATCTTGTAACTATGCTAGTTTATAGGAGATCACGGATTACATAAATTTAGTATTTATGAACAAAAGTATCTAAAAACTAATGCATATACTTTTTACTTATTACCCCTAGATTAAATTAAACTAACATTTTACAGTTCACTACTTCAAGGTTAGGAAAAACACTTAGAACAGGCAAACTTGGATTTGTATTACTGTCTTATTTCTATATACTATTTGATTTAAAAGGAAATAAAAGAGAATAGCTCCTTGTCAATTTCATTTAATTTTGGATTGGATCGCTAAGTTGAGGGAGACCTCACTCACCTCACTCTCAGAGCCTAGACTTGAATCATGTTAATTTTGCATGACTGAAGATTTTAATAATAGATGCAATTGACTTTGATTTGGTATTAAGGCTTTCCCTAATCCTTGAGGTTGAATATACCAATTTCTCTTCTCTATGCTTTGTTTATCCAAGTCCCATGTTTTTGGAGATTTTCCGTGTCAAAGTAGCTCCACACAGTGTTGGGGTTCTATTCTTTGAGTAATAGCGTAGGCTAATTAACCAACTTTTCAAGCAACCAAAAAGTTAGGCTAGCATTCAATGCAAAATTAGTAGGATCCCATTCCAGGCCACAAACAATGTTACTGATGTGGATGGTATGATGCTTAAAAATTTGAAGTTGCCCAAGCTCAGAATTCTTAGGGGATGAAATATTTGTACAAACAAACAATCTTAATCTCAGCATAATCAACTGAATTTCTTAGCGTTGTCCCAGCTGGAGAAGGAAAGTTTTCTTTCAAATTCGGCCCCGTTGTTGATGACTTCTTCTCAGATCATTGGCATTAAAGGCTGAAATCTTTGCAGGTAGGATTTTCTTTACCTGGCATGCTGATGAGTGTTGCTAATGTGGCACGATGACATGGACTTGACAGTGGTTGGATTTTTGTGGTCTAATATGATAAAACCTAATAAAAAAGAGACGAAAAAAGAAGAAGAAGAAATAGTAGAGTGGTTTTTTTATTTTCTTTTAAAGCAGGATACATCGGTGTGCTATCCCATTTAAAATAAGATATAAGCACAACAAAATGGAGTTTCTTAAAGATCAGAGAAACTCAACACCACTGCTACCAATAGACATTGTAGTGAACTAGTTAATATGCTCCTAGAAATGGGTTCACCTTACAAAAATGTGTTTTCTCAAGTAGAGTGAAAAGTGGAAGGTATGCAGCAACAAGCTTTTAGATTTTAGGATTGTTAAGTACAATTCATCAGTGAGCATCCATCATCTCATTGTTGGAATGTCCTACATTGTATACAAAGAACCATGACTCTTTTAAGTGTAAAATCTCCCCAGTGAGGTCACTATGAAGCACTACACTTCCCATCTTGGTGATTGTCGTAAAGGGCATTGAAATGTCCCACATTTCATTGCAAACTGTTTGTAACACTTATTTTCCACACTTGGGGGCAGGAAATGTCGGCAGCAGATCTAGACATTCACGATATTTTTCATCCCTAGAAAGTAAATCTGCTACAATGGACAATGTGAAATCATCTGTTGACACATTTTTCTCCGCCATTTTGTGAAGAAGTTCAACCACTTTCTCTAACTCATTATTCTCAAGAAAACCACGCATAAGCGTGTTATATGTAACTACGTTAGGCATACAAAACTTTCTTTCCATTTCCAAAAACAACTGATTGGCCTTTTCCAAATTCCTTTCAATACAAAGGCCACGAATCATGATGGAATATGTTACAACAGTTGGCACAAGGCCTTTATGGGACAATCTGTGAAATATCTCCCAAGCAAGTTCAACATTCCCTGCTTTACACAATCCATCAATGAGGCAGCTATATGCGTTAATGCTTAGTTCAAATTTACCATTTTCTAATGTATCAAACAATTCCAGTGCTTCTATAAGACGATCATTCTTGCAAAGCCCATCCAAGAATATGTTAAATGTACATAAATCCGGTTCCAGTTTATAAACTTGCATTTCACCAAATAGCTTCTGTGCATCCTCAACCCTGCCCACATGAAAAAGACCAGTTAACAACGCATTAAATGTTATAACTGTTGGCTTGACTCCCTTTTGAATCATTTCTCTATAACAATTCATAGCTTCCTCCGTCTTCTGATTCTTGCAATATCCATTGATCAATACACTGTAGCTCACAGCATCAGGTTCTTGACCTTTGCTTGCCATGGAATCAAACAGCTGCTTTGCATCATCCAACTTGCCTGCCTCAAGTAGACCCGTCAATAAAGCAGTATATGTTATAACCGATGGTCTAACTCCATATTCAGTCATTTTCCTATAAAAATTCATCGCTTCCTCTATCTCCTGATTCTTGCAATATCCATTAACCAACACATTGAAGCTTACATCATTAGGTTCATGCCCTTTACTTGCCATAGAATCAAACAACTCCCTTGCATCGTTGAGTCTACCTGCCAAGCAGAACCCATTCATCAATGTATTGTACGTAAACCTGTTAGGATTCTCGCCTCTTTGAATCATCAATTCTAACAGCTCATTCGCTTCTTTCATCTTCCCCAACTTGCATAGCACATCCATCAACACAGTAAATGTCACCACATTAGGTCTTACACCTTGAACCACCATCTCATCAAACAAATGCTTTGCTTCCTCCAAGCTACCCCTATGACACAAACCATGTATTAGACTGGTATAAACTACTACATTTGGGGACATTCCACTACTCCTCATTTCCAAGAAAAGTTCTTTCGCCTTGTTTATAGAGCCATGCTTACAAAGCCAATTAATAATAATACCGTAACAAATTCCATCAGGCATACACTTCAAACCAAATCCACCTTTTGCCACGTCTTTGTGTAACTGAAGTGCAACCATTATGTTGCCCAATCGACACAATCCCTTCACTAAGATTCTAAAAGCAATAACATCAGGACTACAACCCAATTTGTCCATTTTCTTGAACAACCTGAGCGCCTCATCAACTCTGTCCTCCTTACACAAACCATCAATTAGTGATGTATAAGTTGCAGTATTTGGACTACAACCCCTCCTCCAAAGACTCCCCATAACCGCAAAACCGTCAGAAACCCGACTCACATTACAAAAGCAATTGATCAAAATGTTCAAAGTTCTAAAATTGGACAACAACCCGGTAGAATTCATCCTTTTACAGAGTGAAATCACACTAGAGTAATGATTACTCCTAGCAAGTGCACCAAATAAATGATTAAACGATGAGATCGGCGGAGGTGGTTGCAAACGGAGCATGTGCTCGAAGAACTGCAATGCTTCATCGAGGGTGACCTTACCGGACTTGCAATTAACTTCCAAAAAATTTTCAAGGGGGGTTTGGAAAGCATCAACGGGAAGGGAGTTCTTCAGTGCAGTTTTGTGATTTGAAGAAGGGGATTTACAGGTGTTTGCACATTCTTGTGAAGATTTGGGTTTCGGAGTTGTGGATTCGCGTGGGTCAATGAAAAAAGATGAAAGTTTACCTTTTGACACAGCTCTTGAAGAAGACAATGATGATCGGGCAGCAGAAGCAGCAGAAAACGGAGAAGAGAAGAGCGAAGCTCTGCGGACCATTAGAAGAAACTAGGAGGTGTCCTTCTCCTCTCTGGTTGGCGGTCGCTCAAGCCTCTGAAGATAAGTCCCAATAAAACAAATTCTGTGCAAAGGTTTCTCACCTTCTGTGCAGCACAAACACTCGGCAGCCGACGAGATCTCGATCAGTTCACCATGAGGACGGTACACAGATCCCTGGCTCGTACTGGTAATGTGAGAGGCCAACACCCAAAGTAGCCAAGCAAGACAATCGCCGATTTGTCGCCGCCGCTGTTGGATTTGGCAAGAAGAGATGGCCAAACTCGAGGGGATTTGGCATGATGAACCCTAAGGCTAAAGTAATATAATAAATTGCACATAATAATGAAGAGAAATGAACATTGATTATAAATCTTATGCATTGTCTAACTTTGAGATCTTTCTCTTGCTAACCAATTGATGCATAACAAATAGGCAACAATTCGCACTTAAATCATATTTCTTCTCACCCTTTCTATCAAAAAAGTTTACTTTTTTTTTTTAAAAAAAATTATAAATATGACTTAGCTCATGGCATCTTTCTTAACAAGGTAAAATATTTTAAAAAATCCAACTAAACCCGATACAATAATTTAAAAAACCCTTGGAGGATAAGAGCAAGTGTCATCTTGAAATTCAAACTATGCCGAAGAATTCAATTTCATTGTAAACATAGAAGAAACAATAATCCAAATCATGTGGACTACTCCAAACTAATCACCCAAAATAAGCTTGAACTTCAATGTTAGATGCATTTTAATTCTTATTTATTAAAAATAAAAATACAATCAAGTTAGCTTCAAGAAGTTAAAAACCCATGTACAAGAAAAATTATCCTAATTACCTATCCTAAAGACAAGATATAGTCTTCAAACTCAAATTATCCACATAATTATGAAGATTATAGTCATTACATCAACTTCAAACAAGACATGTGAAGGTCATTGGCACATACGATATTTTGAAACTAGACTAGACTCACCAGAAGTTCACTAAAATCCGAATTTGTTTACATATTGAGTCTTGACATCATGACCATTGCACGGGTCATTACAACTCGACAATGTACAGAGCAGACAAAAGCCAAAAACCGGAGCTATCTACAAAACCAGCGGCGTCTCAATCCTCCTGCTCGGCGTAGGATTTACACACGTTTGCCCCAACACGCTCAAAACATCCTTTAGCAATGAGCAGTGTGAAAGCGGTGGCTCTCATCTCTGGAAGCGATGGCGTTAGAGGCTCTGTCCAGTTCACCCAGGAACCCAACGGTGTCTCTCCCTCCGCTTTGTGGGCTTGGTTAAATTTGTGTTTTTCCACTGATTTTTCATTTTGTGTGTGATAGGCTCAACACATGTAAAAGGGAGGATTTCAGGGCTCTCACCAGGCCTCCACGGCTTCCATATCCACGCCTTTGGGGATACCACCAATGGCTGCAACTCCACTGGTTTTCCTCTTACGCTGAATTTTGGCTTGGATATTGATCTTTTGCACATATTCCTTTCTTTGAGGCTCATACTATATATCTTTGTTAACGTGAACAGTTTAATTTGTAGGTGGATTATCTTTCTAATTCGATTGTTTCTTAGGTCCTCATTTCAACCCCCTGAAGAAGGTTCATGGAGCTCCTACAGATAAAGAGCGACACGCTGGTGATTTGGGAAACATTTTTGCGGGCCCAGATGGTATATAGACTTTGTGTTTTCTGCAATATGTAGTTTGATGGTATAGATTAAATATGGTAGCTTCTCTTATGTGCCTTAAATATACTCTCCAGGAGTTGCAGAGCTTTCCTTAAAGGACCAGCAGGTAATAGTTTCAGATTTAGTATGGGGCTCCAGATAACAACTGTATTAAATTTCGTGTTTTTTGTTTATTTTCTCGATTCCATGGCACAATCTGATTCTTCTGTTGAATAGTAGGTCAAGAAAGGAGATTAGCTATCCTAAAAATCCTGTATATAATTATAATCGGGTTCATCTTAAGTTGTTTCACCCTTCTTGGTTCATTGGTGTCTTATATATATATTTAGATATGTATCTGTGTTTCTGAGCCTTTATGGTTCCCTGGTCTTATATGGGTTTTAGTTTACTTGGGTTGTCGTTAAAGAGGTTTTTTTTCTTTTAATTTTGTTTTTCTGTCGCATTACCTTCTGTAGATTCCGCTCACCGGACTTCATTCTATAATTGGAAGGGCGGTTGTGGTGCATGCTGATCCTGATGATCTTGGTAGAGGTAGGTATAGTAAGTTTTTTTGACAGTGTTTCTGTGGGACACTTGATGGACACATGCGTGGTTGGTAGAGTTATGGATTAGATATTGGTAAATGAGGGTTTCTGGTCTTCAAACTAAACCTTTTGTTAAAAAAAACTCACTTATAATCTACACCAATATGTTAAGCTGGTAGGATGTGGGCCAAAAACTTGTATCAACACTTTGCGCAATAGCTTTGTTCTTTGGGTATTAGTTGGTTTTTCTTCTGTAGAATATGACATTCGAGGGAATGAGTACTTTCTGTAGATGCATTTACAGGGACTCTTTTGTTCTGGAATAAAAGAGCTCATATTGTAAAGCAAGTTTCTCAGTATTTGAAGATAGTTCGCTTTAAGGCATAAATATTTGTAGGTTATTATTGTAAGAGATGTAGAAAGTTGCAGTACTGTTTGCATAATATTAGGTTTAATGCATAGTTCAAGTATTTGCCCATGTGGTTGAATTTATGACTTTGATGAGATGTAGAAAGTTGCAGTACTGTTTGCATAATATTAGGTTTAATGCATAGTTCAAGTATTTGCCCATGTGGTTGAATTTATGACTTTGATGAGATGTAGAACTCCTAACACATGATCCTGGATTTGAAGTTGATCTTATTTATTTCATAATTTTTCCACACTAACAAAATCTCTGAACGTAGACAAATGTCGGATTTTTAGCTAAGGCCTTGGACAACATATTGACTTTAACCCTTCTAATTTTGTGCACACAACCTTACAAATTTTTGTCTCTCATACAAAACAATCTGTTTTATCTCTGTGACTGGTTAGTGATTTTTATTGGTCAAATATATCAAACTTTTCCCCCTGGGCTGTTAGAAAAATCTCTCTGAATTGTTTTTCTTCTTTTTTGGTGGGCTTCTATATCAGCAGAACCAATGGAGATAAATATGATGTTCATAGCCGGATGAATTATGATGTTTGTAGTTGGATGGATTTGGAGTTTTTGATACATAAGAAGAAAGAAGGCTCTAGTTATGGAGGAATGCATATGCCATAAAGTTTTTTTGTAAAATTGGAAAAAAGTAATTTCTTTTTCCCATTACAATGTATATCTTTAAACATGGCCGATCTTATCTTTGTTGGCTCATGAACTTCCCCTTTTTTTTAATGCAAAAGTTCATAATTCCAATGTGTTTTTTTTTCTTGTTTTAAGTGTCATTATGATCCAAGGTGCTTATTTTTATTCTCTGTTTGCTTTAGAGTTTCTTGTTATCTGAAATTAACTATTATCAATAGAAAATGGCCCAAAAGTTTCTAAGTTTTGTCCTATTGAGAAATAAGGACATAGATTTTAACTAACTATTTTAAATAGTTTTTTCTCGTTCTAATTTTCATTCACCTTTTAATGGTTGAAGCGTCAGATATCTTATTTTTCTTGTTGGTGTAACAAAAACATGCCAATACATTGAGATCAGGTTAGGAAAAGGAAAATTGTGGAGATTGGATCCTTTAGATACCCTATGAAGATGCGGCACTAGGGGTGAAACTCCATCCCCACTTGGGGTATGGTGGTTCTGCTGGTTATTCCCAGAAAGGGAATGGTGGAGGGTGGATCCCCAACCCATGTCTATCTTTACACTCCATTTTTTTTATTCTTTCTTTCTTTATTTTGGTATATTTGAATACTTGCTATGCTGAGTAATTTGGATATATGTGATATGTTTTTATCGGGACTGTATGGAAAAGAAAGACAGTTGACACATCCACCACTAAAAGAGAGAACCCAAGAAAAGAAAAATTGGGGCAGGACCATTGTAATGGTCGGAGCTTAGAGTTGTAATTATCAAAATTAGAAATTGATGTCTGTCATTAGGATAAAACTCAAGACTTTTGAACCAATTTCCTCCTTTAATAATTAGCTGCATATCTAAAAGCTGTGTTGTAATTCTTCTTTTTTTTTTAAACTCCTTTTCAGACATTCTGTTAGGTGGCATGCCTGCTCCATCATATATTGTTCTTTACTTCACCTGAACACTTTGATACATTTACGCATGTGTAAACTGGTTAAAAGTCAAGTTTCTTGAATAAAACTGTCTAAGTAAATTTTCATTCAGAGTTATGCAAGTAAAATATGCATAAAAATTCTCCCCACCATTGGGGCATCATGCCAAATCCTCTGTTCTTATTTTTGTTAGCCCCCTCTCTTTTTCATTCCCGTTATGTCAAATGTTCCATGTCTTTTGACTAAAAATACCTTTCTTGTTTCATTTTTAACAGCCATTTTACAGATATTTGTCAATATTAGGGTTCCTCCAGTTCTGGGAACTGAAGAGTGAATGCACAATGAATTGCCTGTAGGGTCCAGATTGCAAGTTCCAGGGTGAAAGGAATCTGTTAACTTTGGACCTGACTATCCTGGGACCCGTTATGCAATAACATATTGATTTACTTCTAGCTTGATATGTAATTCCTGTGGAAAGTCATTAGTAAGGAAAATTTGTGCCATTTAGTACCAATATAATGTTGCAACATAGGGAAGGTTTAGTTTAAATTCCAATCTTATATCATCTGTCTCTGGACAAGGGTGATGGTTCCCTTCTGAGGGAGGTCATTAAGAATTTGTGGAGAGAGCAGAGGTTCTCAGTTTTTCTTCATGCTAACCAGCAACATTGGTACTACTGTGTCTGAATTCTTCAAAAAGCTTTATGTTTATGGAGTCCTAGTACAGATCATATGGTTGAAAGGTACATGTTTGTGCTGATCATCAGAAGTTGAAATAAGGTTCTTGGTGTCTGCTTAAAGGGCCATCTAATGTCTCCCAAATACTGCTCTTACGTTCCAATTTTCAGCCAGCATTCAAATGCCTGATTGAACCCAGTGCTGTTCTTTAGAATCCAGTGTTGAGCAAGCATTGGAATCTGCTATCTAGTGCGCGATGTTGATTGTTGTTCCATTTAGGACATTTTTATTTGGTTGTTTGTCAACTTTTGTCTTATAGTATTTCATTGGGTTTTCTCTATGGATGGATATTCACAATATTGTAGCCATTAGATCCCTTAAAGTGATTTATGTCCATACTATTGAATTCCTTTAAGAATCAATAGCTTTGAGGAAAACTTTGTTCCCAGAGTTCTTGCAAGAATCAACATGTCCTTATTCTTTTGAATATTCTGGTAAGGATGATTATATAATTTTTATACCGTGGAATTCATGGACGTAGGCTTTATCGTTTGATGGTAGGCTTTAGCAAAGGATTTGTTGAAGGATCTGAGCATCAGACGATAAAGATATATAGTATTTCATATTTAAGTAATTGGACAAGACTCTCAAAGTGATACTGAGAGTAGCAATACCATGTCCATGATATCTCTGGCTTTGAAAAGAACTAAATTCTTAAACATCACATGCAAGTGTGCATTGTCCAAATGAAATTTCACTGCGAGAAAAACTAATTTGGTGCCTTCATCAAGTTTCAGCTTTGGTAATCGTTTTTGGGGTAAAGGTTCTATTCTTGCGATAGCTAACAAGTATATGATCTTCTTCTAATGTGACAGGTGGACATGAACTTAGCAAGAGTACCGGCAATGCTGGCGCAAGAGTTGGCTGTGGTAATATTTATTCTTTAGCCTTTTGCTTTTGCAGAATTTCTTCAAATGCTTGCCAGCAAAATGAGTGCACTTAATTGCTTAGGTTGAGGGAATATGTTAAACCTTACGGTGGCAGTTTCATCATGGCCTTCTTTCATTCGAACTCTCTATCCATTCTTCATATACTGATGTCTGACACTTGTATATCACTTTTGGTCAGGTATCATTGGTCTTCAATCATCCATTTAGGCTGCATTGATCATGAATAATTGGTAGGCTGATAAAAGATACATAGATGCAATTTTGTTATTTGTGATTACCCCAATAACTATGTGAACAATAACCCTAATGGCCTGGAGAGGTACTTCGAATGTACTTGATTCAATCTGAGTTTATGTATATATATATTTAGTCCGTACACCTTTCGGATTTGCTCGGCATGATTATACATATGTAGTTTGTTGTTTAGGAACACCACGCTGATATTATTGCAACAAAATCCTATGACTACCAATGCTTGATTTCAAGTCAAATGTAGCGTTTTCGTTGGTTTCTTCAGAGAAATGGGCGAAAGGGATAGGATCCATGCTTCGTTTGACCTTGGACTATTTGCTTTCATGTCTAATATCAATTTCTGACTCTATGCGTTATGAAAATGCTTACTGGTTATGGAGTATTGCATCTCAATTTACATTAAGGTTCTTTGAGCGTAAAATGGTCCACCGTGTTGTTAAGGTGGTTGCAAGCCAAAGACCATTTTCCCTCACTTTTGCTTCGTTCTTTGGTTGATGCTTTAGAGAATGGCTTGAAAAGAGAAGCTTTAAGGGAAAATCCAGTTTTAAGTCTTTAAAAGTTACCCAAGTGGCTATGAAGATTATTAAACAAGAGGTTTTTGTAAGGGATGTTCGTTATTGTTTAGTCACGAAAACGTTGAAAAGTGCCTAATTTAGAAGTAAGCATATATTGCTTACAACCTCTTAAGATATCAAGTTAAAAGATATCCTTCTTTTTTTCTTTTTTCCTCAAGAGAATAATACAATAGATTAGACTACTTTTCTAAGTTTTTCATTGTTATAATAAATCGATGTCTACGTTCAAATTCAAGAGAAACAAAATATGATTTGGCTGTACTAACTCAAAACCTAAGTTATAGTGTTCGTAGACTTATAGAAAAAGGGTGACCTCATCCAATATGATCCGACCCCTTGAAACAATTTAACAATGTGCCCAATAATATAAGTTCATTTTCAAAATGCCATCTCCTATGGGATCTAAAGTGTTAATTAGAAATTATCCTGTCTAAGGATTAAAATCTTTCTTTGTTAGTGCTCTATTCCATATTACTGAGGGTTGGTAGAATTTCCTTAGAATCTTTGTAGCTAACAACAAATGTAGCAATGATGACAAAAAAACAGAGGAGAAACCAAAACATTTGCCTCACAGAATTTGCCATTGTTTTGTCACACGGTAAGGGCAATAAATTTCATTGAGCCCCCCAAACCAAGAAACAATTATAATAATAAGCGTGGAAAACATATTAACAAAAATGGAATAACTATAATTTTTCAAACAATTCTTGAACCTATTAGTTTATGTAGCAGAGAGTTCTATACAATGCATGCAAGAAGACGTTGTACAGAAGTTTCATTCAAAGCATACATTAGCGTCCTGAAAATTTTCTCGTCTCAAACCAGCTTTTCGCGACATTGAATCTTGAAAAAACATATTTTGAAGATTGACGGACATGAAGATCCCCATAAATCACGCTAAACAATTAGTGATGGGAATGAACATCCTTGTGCACAGAAGCAATATGCATGAAAGTTTCACTCAAAGCAAGATTTAGCATCCTGAAAATTTCCCCCTGTTGGATCACTTTATCGTGACGATAATTCGCGGAAATATCTACTGAAGATTGATAGATTAAAAAACCAGACAATCTTATTGACTGCACACTTGGTAATGATGCCGTCAAACAAAGTCAGAACAAAAGGAAGCTAATTTTCGCCCAGTTTCTTGTTATTTCTCACATCTTCACGAGTGCATTCAAAACTGTATTACAAAAAGATGCTAAAACATGACTTTAGCTATTCCACCATATGCGAAAAGGTCGTAAAGGATTGACAAATGCGTGAAGGTGGTGCTTAAGGACGGCCAAATTGGAATTTTAATGTACACAAGCAATTTGGACAGAACCTCATTCTACTACAACTTAGAAACTTCGTTCGGAAGTGGAAGGAACGAAAATGCTTTGAAGTTCATGCTAAACAAGCAGGCGTGTTTGGCCAAGTGGGGCTTGTGGGTTTATACCAAAAACTTAATTCCTACGACTGCAGTTGTTCTGCTTTTGGATGACCTCTGTTGAAGTGTTTGTTAGAATGACTTGTACTGATTAATTTCCTGCCAATTTAATTGTACTGCTTGCGTCTTATTCCTTTAAACTTTACAGTCACATATATAGGCTCTCTTTGTAACTAGTTGAAATTGGAATACCACAAAAGCCTTTCTGAATTTAATCTTCGGATGTAGATCCAACTCTAGTTTGAAGCATTTTATCATTTCACCCTCCTACCATTTGCGTCTCCACCCCCGCATCTTTCTCGCCAGGGCTAGTTCGTCCGAAGAAAATGAAAACACCAATAATCCTAATATTTCCAATAAGTTAAAACAATAGTTTATTTCTTTAACTATTTATTCTGTTGTATCAGAATTTGGATAAGTTGATTGTTTTGCCAGACTATGAAAGCTTGATTATTTTCTAGTTCATGAATTCTTTCTTATCTTCCAAATTGCTTACAATATGTGAAAGGGCCTTAGAGGTGATAATTCAAATAAGTTGGATAATGCCCTCTTAATATCAATAAGTCAAAACTTAAAAGAATATGTTTGTTGTTTGCCTCATAATTCTTTAGGATTCAAAAGCTTAATATTTATGTGGATGAAAATGAATAGCTTTTTGGAATCTTATTCTCAAGTCTCTTAAACAATGGTATACACATACATATATATATTTCCAAATAAATGGTAATTCAAATATTCTATTTTATTAAATATCTTAGATCCCAATTCCAATGATGCAAGACATTCTAATTTTGTAAGCAAGTCTCAACACTTAATGTTACCCTCTTTTACAACTAAATAAAAATATCAAATGAAGTAATAAAAGATACTCCAATGTATTTATTTCATAATTCAAGGCGTACATAGTCTGGTTATTATCCATAAAATCCAACTTTCTTGCTTGTGATGTCATGTAACTTACATTGAATCTAGCAAAACAAATTCAGGTGAGACAAGGTTGATTTACACAAATTATGCAACAAAGGAAGTAGGGAATGAGGTATCTTGTGGTGGACAATAAAAATTGGTACTGAACCCATTATCACAATCCTAAAACTACAAGGAAATATTCATAAGCGCATTCTGATCTATGAAAATGGGTTCATATGACTATGCATGAAATGATTTCGTAAGTGCATGTATTTGTATTCTAAGGAGATAGATAATAAGAGACTAAGAACCTTTCACTAATGTCAGATCTTAATGATGCCAATTGTAGACATTCAATGTTTCTCTATGTGCTTTTCAAAACACTCTACCAAACATCTCGCACAAAATCTAAACTATAAGGTTTCTTTTCCCCAAAACAATGCGTAATGCATCTTTCTGCAACTAAACCAAGATGAGTTAAAAGTATGGTTCTTGTATTTTAGATTGTTTAAAAGGCACTTAAAGAGATGAATGATAAAATAATCTTGTTTCTCTTTTAAAATTGATCCAAATTTACAACTTTCCATTGCACATTCAAGGCAATTTGGTTGTAATTCTCATTTTTTTGAATAACATCAAAGCTAGAAGGAAATAAAATGGGAGTGGAAAAGAAAGGAGTTGGGTCATGGGCATGTACTTTGGTAACTATAAGGATAAGCAACCCCATCATCACCACTATAGGTTTGCTAATTAATTTTGGAGCTAGCAGATTTAAGCTTTTACTTTGAAATTTTTGTTTTTCATTGTCTGACAAAAGAATCACCTATATAGACTAGTACTATAATCTTTCTTGTAATTATATAGCTTGAAATCATTCCAAATGGAATAGCATTTCAAAATATTAGTTTAAGATCATTGGCTTTTGGAAGCATGATAATACATTACTAAAGTTGTTTTAAACCCTAGTTAATGTTTTAGCTAAAGAGATATGACTTTATAATAGTTTTTAAGAAATTGATACTTGACTCCTATAAAAAGTCGAACATACAATAAAAAATTAGTTTGAAAGAACATTAAATGAATTGTGGTATAATTTTATCAATGTGTTGGTCATTATAAGCATGTAAGAGTGAATTACAAATAGAGGTGCATATTAAAACATGGCATTTGACCTAAAGAGAAATGAATTAAAGAATAAGCTACAATATTACATCAATTATGAAGAGGTATAGTAAATCAAGAAAAATGAAATGTCATAAGAAACTAGAAATAGCTAAATAACATCAAAAGACAATAAGGTTAGTGTAGAAGCCCTAATTAACCCATCAAATAGCTATAGAAATAATTAGAAAGATAAGTAGTGAAATAAAGTTAATCACTTTTACATAAGCTTACATAACCTTTGCTCATTTGGACTTCCAATGATCAATTTTAGAATTCACAACTCACTCAGGTAGTAAAAAAGTCAATTATTTTCTTTTTAAAGTTTTATCTCTTTTTTTCTTGAACAATAAAAACACTCGCTCCATCAAGTGAGGTAATTTTAATGCTTTGCATGTCAATAGAAGTATTGAGTGAACCCAACAACAACATGGGAGAAACCAAACAACATGTGAAGTGACCAAAATATTGAGAAAAAGAGGATATATATTCTTTATAAACACACAAGAAACAAATTGTAAAAACTTGAGTTTCGATTTTAATCAAGCTCTATATTACTTGTGATTCCATAGGAACCCAACAAGGTGCTATCCCTATCATCTAGGGGCTCTTTTATCACTTCAGGCCCTTTGAGCAATTACAAATTGTAAGATCGACTAACTTCTTTTATTTTTTAAGTAAACAAACATCCTTGTTTTTTTTTTTTGACTCTAGCAATTTTTTTTTTTGTTTAATTTATCCATTTGTTTCAAGCCTAGAATTTCTTCTAGTAGCTATTAACAAGCAATTTCAAATGTTTAAAAAAAAGGGGAGGGGGGGGGGGGGGGGGGGGGGGGGGCGGCGCATTCGTCTAGTTATTTTTTTCAAAAAGTATTTTGTTGTTTTAAAAGAATTATAGTTTGTTTGGAAAAACATGTAAATGGTAAGAGTCATACCTGTAAATATGTTTAAAACTGGATAATAATGATAAATGATTTTTTTTCTTAGAATATTACTCTTTTAGTATCTCCAATGTTAGTATGAAAAATATATAACACTCTGTTACGAAGAATATTAGTATAATCCCCTAGACAACGGTATTTATTTCTCTATTTGGTCTTCACATTGTCTATTTAGAAAACACAATTATACAAGAAAAGTGCTAAATTGTATTTTTTATTCTCTGATTAATCTAATAAATGTTAATTTCATTTAATTAATACCATTGAGTTGATTTTTCTAGTGGATTTAATTGGAAAATTCTGTGTTGTAGATTTTCTATTTTTCGGATGAAAAATAGTGTGGCTAAAAATCTCAGTTCCTAAACACAACTAATTATCTCTTTAATCTGAAGGCATTTTTGTTTCTTAATTTCTAGTGCATTTCGACATAGGCAAAACTAATGTAGACGGAGTCCCATCAAGTCCATCAGTTTGCATGACAAACAGTCAACATATAAGGCAAGAAAAGGCAGGAAAATGTTAACTTTGTCAACAAAGTTGCTGAACTTTACCCGAAATGTTTTCATTCAAACAACTATATCTACCTATTCACGTCAGCCATGCAAACCAAAAACATTTGATTTTTTAATTTAAAAAGGTTGCATTCGCTTTTGATTGCAAAGCTGATTCCAAATTCATCTCTTATAGAGATCTAGTTATGAAGGTTTATAACTGATGGATAAATATGGTTGCCACCATTTCCCAATAGGCAACAGTTTATTTGATAAGACTAAGACTTGGAGCCTCTAGGTTTCACTCCACCTAATACTTGCATGCAAAGATTTCATTCCACCTCACACAATTTTCTTTATTCTTGCCCGTAGAACCCAAATATCATTTACTTGTTTTAAAATCCTTAATAATTATATTCAATCCATATAAAATAAGCTCAAGATAAAAAAAGATTACTTCAACAATTTTGGAGCCAAATATTTTTCATTTTTGCTTTGATTCTCCATTGTTGGCCTGTGATTACTGACTATCCGTGTAGACAATTTAAACTACTAGTTATGTAATGACAGTAATAACTTTTGGATTTCCTAATTCGGGGATTATATTTAGTATTCTTCAAATGTCACCACTTTCTACATTTTCCAAGAAAACACAATTCCATGAAAATGTATGCCTCTTTTATTATGGGATCCTCAGCTAGGACAACAACTCTCTCAAACGATCACTCAATCCAAATGTTGTATTTGCCTCTCCAAAAGAAAGTGTACTCTTCAACCTAAACACAGAGAATATGTCAGGCCCCAAATTTCGATCGCAGCCCCATTTTGTCATTTTTTTCATAAATTTAATTGCATTAATTTATGAGAATGATGCACGCGAGATATGTAGACCTAATTCATTTTATTGAATATGAAAATGACGTTGCTGCATAAGCTCAAGGTGGGGACATCTATTTTGCGTCAAAAGTGAAAAACTGCCGCATGTCCAACCGTCGATCAACCTAAAATTTGTTGAGTGCCTCTTTCTTTATCACATCTCCTACCAAGTCCATCTCTGCTACAATAGGCTTATTCTCAACGTGCCACTCCTCTATAATAGTCATGATGCCTACTCTGGGTGAAAGATACTACGCAATGTACCGTGGCATTTGAAACCGCGACGTCTCGAACTCTGCCAGATATTTGTAGTCAAGTTATGTTGTTGGATTCTCAATTACTCCAAACTGAAAATAAACCACATCAAGATTCAAACAACCAATCAGCAAAACCCAAGGACAGTCCACGTTACAAAGACCAAGCCAATCAACGAAAGAAAAATTAAGCATTTCTCCCATTTCCCATATGTTCCAGCGCATTTTCAGCCCATTTCCCATACGTTCCAGCACCTTTTCAGCTTTCTAGACAGTCAAACATGCAGGAACTTAATTGATTTCTTAAAGCATTAAATGGACACGCTCCTCTTATTGAATGGCAACGCTCTCTCTTAATTGTCTTTGTTAATTGCTTTCCACGTTCCCATGTAAACACATGTATTATATATTGTAAACCTCTCTTGTACAAAATTTATTCAGAAATAGTAAAAAGTTGTTCATGGCATTACTGCACTTTTCCTGGGTTTTCTTCTTGGTATCAAGAGTAGGTCGTCGTGAAACAACTTAACCCATTTTCTTAACTGATTTCTTGAGCTATCCCCACCATGGCTGAGAGATCACTTTACCCCTTTCCTAGCACCATGAATGTCCCAAACTTTGTCACTCTCAAGCTAAATGAGGGAAACTATCTTCCCTGGCTAACTCAGTTCAAAGCCCTTGCTCAGACACAAAAAGTTATGGGGATTTTAACTGGTGAAACACCAGCACCTCCAACCATGCGCAAGCTTGATGATGATACTGAAGAACAAAATCCAGACTATGAGCTATGGAAGCAAACTGATAGCTTGATCAAATCACGGCTAATAAGCACTCTTACAAAAGAAACACTTGGCCTTGTCTTTGAGCTTGAAACTGCCTAAGACATTTGGACAGCTCTTACCAATTAGTTTGTACAGCATACTAAAGCTAGGGAGTTCAATCTTCTCTTACAATTACACGATTTGCAGAAGGGAACGAAGCCTTTGTCCACTCACTTGGTAGAGTTCACTGGAATTTCGAATCTCCTCAGCTTTATTGGACACCCTTTGAGCGATTCTGCAAAATCTTTTCAGCTTTTGGAAACTCTTGGCTGAGATTATGAAACTTTTCAGACTGCCATGATGAAAGCACCAGTTCCTCCTAATCAGGATATTGTCTTTTAATTACAGGCATATGAGACTCGACTACGACAATTCTCTCCAACTCCTAAAGAAAATATGGCCTTTGTTGCTCAACGTGCATCTTGCAGTGGAAGGCTTGGTGGACGTGGTCGAGGGGTTGGCTCAGGTTTCACCTCCCAGGGTCGTGGTTTTCCCCCCTCTACCCATGGAAACAAGATCAATGGTGTTGGACAAATGAAGAAGAACATTAGTCGATTTGGAAATGTTTCTCAAAATCAAGGAAATTCTGGATGAGAGCTTTCTGTTTGTCAGATATGTCAAAAGCGTGGTTATACTGCACTACAGTGTTATCGAAGGTTCGATCACAATTATCAATATGAGGAAATTCCTCATGCCTTGGCTGCTCTACAAATCACAGACACAGTGGAAGAGGACTAAGTAGCGGATACTGGTGCTTCTGCTCACATTGTTGACTCTGAAGGTAAGTTAGAACACTCTAAACCTTATTTTGGCTCAGATAAGATCTTAGTTGGTAATGGGACTGGCATTCCTATCACACACACACAGGAACATCAACTATTGGAAAAGGTAAGATACCCCTAAACTCAGTTCTTATGTCTCCGAAAATAACACAAAATTTGTTATCAATATCTCAATTAACTTCAGATTATCCTTGCAAATAGAATTTAATGATAAATGTTGCCTCATTAAGGATCTAACGAGCCAACAAGTACTCCTGAGAGGCATTAGAAAAGGGGATCTTTATGTTCTGCCTGGAAGCAGACGAAACCTAGCATTGTTTTCTATCTGACAGCAGGTTGTAGATGGACAAACTTGGCATATGAGACTTGGGCACCTAATATGACTATTTTGAAGTTACTTAGTGAACGGAATTTAATTTTGATGAAAGGACAAATACTTGATTAGGTTTCTTGCATTAGTTGCTTAGTCAGTAAAAGTGTGCGCTTGCCTTTTGTCTTTTCACAAACTCGAATTGTAGTTCCTCTTGAAAGCTTACATAGCAATTTGTGGGGACCAGCGCCTACATAATCAGGTCAAGGGTTTTTGTATTATGTCTCTTTCATAGACGAATGCACCAAGTTTACTTGGATTTATCCCTTGAAAAATAAATCAGATTTGTGCCATGTCTTTATCAATTTCAAGAATATGATTGAGAAACAATTTGAGGCTTCTATTAAATCTATTCAGAGTGATAATGGTGGAGAATATAAAAGCTTGGAATTTTCAACTTACTTAGAAACTCATGGAATTGTTCAATGATTCTCATGTCCCTATACTCCGCAGTAGAATGATATTGCAGAAAGGAAACATAGACACATAGTTGAACTTGGAAGAGCTATGATGAATTAGGCCAGTGTGCGATGAAAGTATTGGGTGGAGGCTTTCAACACTGTCGTATTTCTCATTAATCATCTGGCTACACCAACACTTGGTAACAAGTCTCCTTATGAGTGCCTTTATCATAGAAATCCTGATTACTCATTCTTGCACACATTTGGTAGTGCTTGTTATCCATGTTTACGAGATATTGTAAAGGATAAATTGGAACCAAAGTCTTTACAATGTGCTTTCCTTGGATACAGTGCAACACACAAGGGGCATCGTTGTCTCCACATTCCAAGTGGAAAAGTTATAATTTTGAGACATGTGGTTTTCAACGAAAAGGTTTTTCCTTTTGCTCAAAGCACTGATTTATTGTCTAATAATTCTATAGAACAACAAATACAAAAGCCTCCTAAGTAATTTTTCACTGGATCACCTTCGTCATGTGTTGCTCCACCTCATTCACAAGAGGTTGTATCTCCATCTATTAGTGAAGTGCTTGATGAACATGCAGTTCCTATAATGCAAAGCACAGGAGGAGCTACGTCAGCAAGTCAAAGCTTTTTAGAAACTTTGCCCCCTACCATATCGTCTATGGCTCCAGTCCCTATACATGCCTCAACTGAAGACATAATGACCCCACCACTATCCACAGATGTGCCAAATTGCTTGCAATCCAAACCAAATTTGCCTTATAACAACAACCATGACCTAGTACCAAATGTTCCTATCATATCTTCAAACCACAATTTACGTACTCATCCTATGAAAACATGGAGCTAATTAGGAATAAGGAAGCCTAATCCTAAATATGCCTTACTCACCAATTGTGATATTTCAACCCCTCTTAAGATAGTAAATGAAGCTTTGAATCATCCTGGATGGTTTGTAGCCATGAAGGAAGAAATGTCAGCACTAAACAAGAATCAGACTTGGACTTTAGTTCCATCACATCCATCAATGAATATAGTGGGTTGCAAATGGGTCTTTAAGTCTAAGCAGAAGCCAGATGGGCAATTAGAAAGATTAAAAGCAAAGTTGGTTGCAAAAGGTTTTAGTCAAGAACCCGGAGTAGATTTTCTTGAAACTTTTAGCCCTGTTGTGAGGCAAACAACAATTCGAATGGTTCTTGCCATTGCAACTGTTAGATGTTGGCCCCTTCACTAGTTCGACATAAGTAATGCCTTCTTACATGGTTTTCTTATTGAGCCAGTATATATGACTCAACCTCTTGGGTTTGTTGATCCGAGACGACCCAAGTATGTTTGTAAGCTTCAACATGCTTTATATGGTTTGAAGCAAGCTCCAAGGGCTTTGTACGATAGATTTTTTGATTTTCTTATGACTTTTGGATTTTTTAGTTCTACCTATGATTCTGCTCTATTTATTTATGATGAAGATGGGATTCAAATGTGGATTCTTTTATATGTTGATGATTTAATTCTCACTGGAAACTCGCAGTCAGCTTTTAACATATTCATCATAAAACTTGGAAAAGAATTTCCATTAAAACATTTGGGAGGTCTTCACTTCTTTCTAGGGGTCCATGTTGAGCAAACTGAGGAAGGATTGTTTATTCCTCAAAGCCAGTATGCCTCTAACTTGCTCCATTGCACAGAGATGGATGCATGTAAGGATATTGCTACACCTATGGCAACTAAGCCACCAAAGATTAAAGATGCTGACTCTTTGTATGATCAAGTCAGTTATTATAGAAGTGTGGTTGGTTCTCTATGGCACCTTACATTGACAAGACTAGATCTTTAGTATGCAGTTAATTGTCTTTGTCAATCCATGCAACATCCTACCCTTCGAGATTTTCATAATCTCAAATGAGTATTACATTACTTGCATGGCACTGTAAGCATGGGACTAAAGGTACACTCCAAAAGTACATTAAATCTTTATGGTTTCAATGATGCTGATTATGCTGGATGTTCCACCACCCATTGATCCACCACAGGTTTTTATTTCTTCCTTGAAGCAGACTATATTTCTTGGAGTGCAAGAAAGCAACCTACTGTATCTAGATCATCTACTGACGCTGAGTATCAGGCTTTGGCATCGGCAGGGGCAAAAGCAATGTGGCTTTGTCATCTTTTTCGAGATCTTAATATTCCTCAATCACAGCCTATCAAGCTTTATTGTGATAATTTGTCTGCCTTTCATTTGACTACCAAACCTGCCATTCATGGTCGCTCAAAGCATATTGAAGTAGATTATCATTTTATTGGAGAAAAAGTGGCGCTTGGTACTCTTATAACTATTCATGTTCCCACAAAGGCTCAGTTGGCTGATTTCTTTACTAAACCACTTCCTACTGATACCTTCCTATCTCTACGTTCCAAACTTAGTCTTCTTATCCTAAGTTTGTAGGGGTCTGAAAATAATCCACATCAAGATTCAAATAACCAATCAGTAAAACCAAAGGACAGTCCACGTTACAAAGACCAAGCCAATCAACAAAAGAGAAATTAAGCATTTCTTCCATTTCCCATACGTTCCAGCACCTTTTCAGCTTTCTAGACAGTTAAACATGCAGGAACTTAATTGATTTCTTCAAGCATTAAATGGCCACACTCCTCTCATTGAATGGCAACGCTCTCTCTTAATTGTCTTTGTCAATTGCTCTCCACATTCTCATGTAAACACATGTATTATATATTGTAAACCTCTCTTGTACAAAATTTATTCAAAAATAGTAAAAAGTTGTTCACGGCATTACTGCACTTTTCTTAGGTTTTCTTCTCAAATAAACAGCATGAGGAATCATAGAATAAACAATATGTGCATCAACCCAAAGGAGAAGTCCAAGAAAAGGTAAATTCTTATTGTCTCTCCCTTTCTTTTATTTTTATTTTTATTTTTTTAAAATTTAACTCTGTAAATACAAGATTCTTCTAGTACATCATAGCCAAAAAAGTTGAAATGTAGAAAACCAAAGCACATTCGTCTTCCACTAAGAACTAGGTATAAGTCCTAAAAACATTTACATTGAACACAATGTAAATGTAGGAAGATTGATTTGAGAGACCATAATTTTAGCCCTACTCAGAAACTACTCTCTGATGAACATGACGGTGGAGTGTTTTACGTAAGGCTCTCGCCATCTATCTTACAACAAGCCATCGATGCCCGTTTTACAACAAATTTAATTCTTAGTTACTGATGAAAGATAAAATGATTAAGCTACCTTTGGCCGCATGTTAATTACTCCTCAATTATACCTTCGGTGTGAGTTATTAAGATGGGCTCTTCTTGATACGGGAGCATCCGCATCTATTGTTCACCCAGTTACTGTTCATACCGAGGCCCATAATAAGGAAAACCCACAAGCCTTATTATTTCCTTCATCAAAGAACTTAGGACACCATGTTCTTCATTGGATCCAATTCATTTAGTCAAGGCCCAACAAGCCCATTCAACAATGAGGGCCTAACAAGCCCATTCAACAATGGAGGTTATTTTTTATAAAAGATGTCCCCCATTAAGCATTATCAACTTACCAAAGGGTTAGGTTGTCCCCCCATTAAGCATTGGATTCCAAACAACCTACCAAAAGGTTAGGTTGTCTCCCATTTTCCAAACAACCTATCAAAATGGTTAGGTTGTCCCCCCACCTATGTTTATTGTATTATGATGTTTTCTTTATTTTATTTTTTTTGTGTTCCCTAGCTCTCCCTATAAATAGAGTGCATAAGTTCATTTGTAACATAGAACTTGAGATATAAAAGCTTGTTTGCAAGATTTGAGGGAAACCTGAGTGTTTCATCTTTTGTTTCCTTTAGCCAATTTTTGCCAAAGATTGGTGGTGAAGCAACTCTCTAATTGGTGGTTTAACCTTTACGTCTTGGAGGGTCACTTGGCATCTATCCTTTATTTTTCCCAATTTCGTTTTTCTCCATTCTCATTATCCAAACCATCATCAACCTTCATTGTAAATACCAGAAAACACAAAAAACGCTCTTCATATATTTCCTTTCCATCCAGCCCTTATCTTCCTTGTGTTAGCTTTTATTCTTTAATTTCTGTATCTTTACATTCTAGTATTCTACTTTTCAGTTTTTTACATTCTTGCTCTTAAATTTCAGTATTTACTTTTCCAGCTATTTACATTCTGTTCTTAATTTTCCTTGTCCTTTATATTCCAGCTCTTTACCTTATGCAACTTTAAATTCCTTGTCATTTACATTTCTATTCTTTATATTACAAGTCTTAAGATTCTATTCCTTAATTTCCATTCAGTAATATTTTCTTATTATTCTTACCTTGTTCTTAATTTTCAAGTTTTCATTCTAAATCACTCATTTTTCAGCTTTTGTTTCCTTTCTTTGTTATTCCAAACCCCTATATTTCAATATACCTTCTTATTCCTTATTTTCAATCCTAGCTCACTCTTTATCCCATCACGATTCGCATCACTTCTTTAGCCAACGTCATGATTGTTTTGACTCATCATGGTGGTCTCTTTATCAGAAGTTCATGAGTGCTGGCATCTGGGGAACTCTCACTCTCGGAACGTGCGAAACTCATTCTTCAACATATCCCATTTCATTGTTAGACAATCATTACCCGTTACAAATTATTGATCGACGGAATTCACCGAAAGTAATCTAGCCCATTACATCGTAATGAAGCCTATGATCTCTCCATCGTCGTATTGGCAGTAGCATCTCCTTCCCGGTATTAAAACAATTTATCAAAATCTGGATTTTACTTTTTTGTGATTATGCTGGAATCTTAGCGAACCGACCATACAGGTGGGGACGAGCGGAAGGGGATGCTTGTTGACGAGTATAAATCTACCTGCAAAGAATGGATTCAAACAAATTAATATGAACTTTGATCTTATCTCAGCCACCAAAGGTTTTATATTACTGATAGGCACTTTAGAAGGTCGGTTTGGACCTCCTGGTTTGGTTGGTATATGTGGGCTGACCCTTTCTTAGTGCTGCTTTGAGTTTTCCTTTGAGGCTTTTAATGGTAATGTGAGTGGGAAATTTCTATTATACCATAATGCCAAAATAAATTTGATGTTTTCTTCATTTTGTTCTTTCTTCGTGATTTCTTGTTGTCTTGAAGCCAATGCTTCCAGGAATCGTTCAACTGTGGTAGCTACTTGTGAGTGAATAAAGAAGTTAACCATCTTTTCCGGATGGTATACAATCTGTGAAAAGGCCTTGGAGATGATAACTTGAATGGGATCACAATAAATGCAAGAATTGTTTTCTAACACCTCACTGAAAAGATTGTGTTGAAAGACGATATTCAATAGGCTACCTACTGTTTATAATTAAGGATGACATGAAAAGTCATTATTTATCTATTGGAGAAGAGATGACGTGGTACCACATAGGCGGCGTCGTGTAAGCTTTGACTAGCCACTTTAGGTGGCTAGGTTTCCACTTCAATAAAGGTTGAAACCTTCTTAGAAACATGAAAAAAGTATAGCTCAAAATGGCAAAGCCAGCAAGATATCAATAATGAAAGCTTGGGAAAGAACTAAAGTAGAGCTAACTATTTGAGTGAAGAATCAAGAAAGAAGAACTGTTGGACTTTTCCTACAAAAGAATGTGCATAGGCTTGTATAGTTCTTGAGATTGTAGCGTTATATGTTTAATTTTTCCTTTTTTTGTATGATTTTTTTGGTAAAATAGTAGGTATTATATATCATTAAATGAAATACAAAATTATTTAGATACAATATATCTTTTAAGCTCAAAAATTACAATTAGAAAATTTTAACATTCGTGCAAAAATTTATTATATTTGATAAGCTACACTGCCTTGATTGATAAAATCTTGTCTGTTACATTTTTCTTCATTTTTGCAATAATAGTCAAGCTATCTAGCTTTTACCATTAAATTATTTTATAGCTTTTATTCCAAATGTGATACAATGTATTTTTGAAGAATACACTTAACAAGGTTATTGCAAAACTTTTACTTTCAAGAGCCTTGATAACCCAATGTAATTCTCTTGTTATTAACAAAATTAGCATTGTTGATCCATTGAGTTATTCCATATAGCTATTCAATTTATTGTGATTAATTTATCTTTCATAATGACCCAACAAATAGAATTATGTTTTGGAACTCTTTTTTTCTATACTAGTGTTTACCCATTTAGTTTCTTCTCTAGTCTCTCTTAGTTTTGAATAGCTTTTAACAATGTTGTACTCTAATCTAGTCACTGATTATGAAAGTTCACCTCTTATTTGTACAATGTTTCTCCAACTCCAAGCTAGTGAACATTTCATCTCTACTTTTAAAACACTTATTCTCCTATACTTTTCTGATACCACCCATCATGCCTATAAGTAGTTTGATTTATTGTGCATAAAAGGCTATAAAAATTTGTCAATTGTTGCCTTATTCCAAGTATGAATGTCTATTAATCTCAATCCTTAAGAAATTTTTGGATAACGAATTTCCATTCAAGCTACGTTTGCTATATATCTTCAAGTAGATTAACTTGCCTATAGAAATAGTCTAATTCTTTTTCCAATATAGTGTTTATTTGGACAATAAAAACATTTGCAAGTAGTATGTCTGCAAAAATAGTAAAACACTTTTTGATAGTTATAATCTCTTTCTATAGGTGATATGATTTTCTTAGTTAAATGTAGAATCAATTTCCATCGTTACTAATCTCCATTTTACCTTCTTCCTATTTAATCAATTTCATCATCCCAACATTTAAGTGAAGAGATCAAAGTAAAAATAACAGTAAAATTCTAAAAACTTTAATGGTTTCTAATAACTTTATTTTGTATATGGTTATTGTGACTAGTTTAGGCATTATATATTATAGTATTTGTAAAATATGCTTGTATTTATCAGTGTTTATGCAAGTTTTGTTTGTTTATGTAACAAACTCCAAAAGGAAAGAAATGAAGCAAAACCATGAAAGAAAAGAAAGAAAAGAAACAAAGAAAGGTAATTGTCAAGTGGGTCGTGCAAGTAGAAAATAGGAAATAAAAAAGAAAAGAAAAATGGAGTGCGGGGGGCATATTATCGAGTAGGAGAGAGAGTCGGAGCTTTGTCGAGTTAGAGGGACAGTCCGCTGACCAGTTGGACCTTGCCCAAAAAGCAAAGGCCAGGCGCGATAGCACGAGACTCTGAGGACACTGGATGTTCGAGTAAAGGCCAACCGTTGCATTCTTTTCCAGTGAAGGCAGACGCTACATAAGTATTTTCCAGCCAATCTGACCTCTTTTCCTTTGATTCCCAAGCATATTCAGCCGATCTATGTGAGTTTAAGGCCAATCTATGCCCTAGACTCATTTATAGCGAGCTTCCAACTAAGAAAAATGGCAAATACTGTTTGGGTCTTTTTTGGTAGATCTACGCAATTTCTTCTTATCAGAGCGATTTATTTGCAGATTGGCGACCCAGGGCTTGTCTAGAGCACATTTATGACATTTTTTGTGAAGAGCAACGATGGCATGTGGAACTAGCATGTGACAGCACATGGCGATGGCACGTGAAAGCACATTTCGACTCATTTTCTTCCCTTCTTCCAGAAAACTTCTTCCCTTCTTCCTGATGTGTAGATTTTTTCAAACTTTCCTTGAATTGAAGATATTTTGATGACAACTTTCATGTTTTTAATTTGAACAATGTTTTTTTTCAATTTCTAGCATTATTTCTATTTGTGTAAATATTATATTTTGGTTTGTTGTGTTAGAGCTACGATGTAATATGATTACAATGGTATGAATGTATGATTGTGATGTTTTGTAAGATATTCTATGAATGTTAAGTTGTATGTTACTAAGCTTAATGCACTTGAATAATTAGCTACCACTTAAATGAGCTAACCTATATGTTAGAGACCAACAAGAAATTATATGTAGTTGCTTCTTATAATGTGCAACCATAGATTAATATGGATAGATATATACTAGGTGGTTTGTGTGGCTTTAGGTGTAAATTGGAATATTTATTAATTTTAATACTCTTAGTTCATTTAATTCATAGGTAAAAATACAATGAATCAATGAGCTAAGTAGGTTTATTATACTTAAATATAGGATAGTTAATAAATTAGAAAATTTCACTATCACATGAATAACATTAATCTTGCTAATATCAATAATCGACATTCGTACCTAGGAGTTAGGTGAAATTGGATGCTCTAACATATTTTGTTAAGCAAGTTTAGGCTAAATTTAGTTGTTTAGTCCATGTTTTATTCTTTCGATTTACTAGATAAATTATAGAAGTTGTTCACTATTAGTGATTAGTTAGCTTAGTAATCACTGGTCTATATGGGATGAAACTTATATTCATTATTATATTACTTATTCAACATGTACACTTGCATGTATAATTTTACCAAACAGTTTCCTTAGAAAATATTTGAAAGATCATTGAATAATGTTCTCTATTTTTGCATAAAAAAGTAGGTTCAAATAAGGTAAAAAAGTTTTTTGAATTGATCTAAGGAAGAAAGAATTCATGGATAATGATAAATAGATAGCAATTTCTTTCATCCAAAATATTTTAGGTTCTTTTATGTATATAGTGTACATAAAACATATTTCATATTAAATGGTATTTGTATAGTATGAGGAAAAAAAATTAGAACCTAAGAATCTTGTTGATCAACTTTCTAGAAGTCTAGCTATTTTTTTAACAAATCTTAAGATTGGATTTTCCACCATCTTCATGCAATTGTAATTGTGCTTATTAACATGAATTCAATCTTGCTTAATGTTTTCATTACATTTGAAATTTTTGTTGGGTAAATGTAGCCCTTAGGATTTTCTTTTAGTGCAAATATACATTACAATAATTCTAACATGATTCCACATTACCAAGGAAGATATTGAGATTTTTGCTTATATGATAATGGGTCACAAACTTCTAAGTTATCTTTAATGGATAATGGATAATAGACCTTTAAATATGATATCACAACTAAGATTTTCTTTAGAAATCCTATAGGGGTCCCATTGATTTGAGTCCATGTATTACTCACGAAGTGCAACACTATAATGGTCTAATGAATTGAGCATCATGTTTAGGGGCATATTTTGAATGAGGTTTACAATGAAAACAATGATTTTGTACTATTAAAGAATATATTAAGATTCCTACTTATTTGATAATAAGTTCCATCTTAAATTGATTTTAAATTGGATAGTAAGCTTCTTAACATTTTGTATAAAAAAAAATTTTATTTTCAATATTGTTGCTTTATTAAATATCTTAGATCACAACATGAGCAAAAAAAAAAAAAAAAAAAAAAAAAAAAAAAAAAAAAAAAAAAAAAACAAAACAAAACAAAATGAGCCCAAAAACAAAAGAGAAACATTTCCATTGACACAAGATACATGAATTATGTAAGCCAAGTATCATTTCACTAATTAATGTCACTCATTCTTATATCCAAATACAAACATCAAATAAGGTAAAAATGTACTCATATGTATTTATTTCATCACTTAAGGCCCACGTAAACAAAAAGGGCTTCAAAACTCAAAGTTATTATTGATAAAATCTAATTTATTGCTTGTCATGCCATATCACTTGCCCTGAAACCACCAAAACAAAGTCAATAAGTGAGACAAGCTCGCTTTACATAAATTATGCAATAAGGGAAATGGGGAATAAGGTATCATGTGGTGGATAATAACAAATGGTAATAAACTCATTATCATGATCCTAAAATTGTAAAAAAAGTTTCTAAATTGCTTTCTAACTTATCAAAATGGATTCAATGTAGAGTTTTTCATTATTGTATTAGTATTCAAAGAAGATAGGTAATAGGAGATTAAGAACCTTTTGCCAACATTAGAGCTTATTAATGCTAGATGTAGACATTTAATGCTTCTCCACGTGCCTTTCATAACAATCTAACAAGCATCTTGCAGCATCTAAACCTTTAAGTTTTGTTTCCTCAAAACAATGGATTATACATTTTTCTGCATAGAAAAAATGAGAACTGAAAGTATGATCCTTGTATTTTGGATTTTTGAAAATGCATCTAAAGAGAACATTTATAAGACAAATCTCCAACTCTAATAGAACTGATTGGCCTTTGCACCTTTCTATTGTGCTTTCAAGGCAATAATTGTTGTAATCCCTATTTTGTTGAACATCAAAGCTAGTAGGAAATGACATGTGAGTGGAAAAGAAAGGCGTAGGGCCATTGGCATACACTTTGGCAATTACAAGGATGAACAACTCCATCATCACTAGCATAAATTTGCTAATGGATTTTGTAGCCATTTTCCTTTGGAAATTCCAATTTCTTGTTGTCTAATAGAGGAATTACCTATATAGATTGGCTCTCTAACATTTGTTGCATTATATAACTTGAACTCATTCTACATAAAATAGCATTTAAAAGTATTAGTTTAAGATTGTTGGCTTTTGGAAGTGTGACAATAGACCACTAAAATTATTTTAACCTTTAGCTTATGTTTTGGCTAAAGAGATATGACTACTAGATTTTTCTAAGAAACTAATACTTGATTCCTATAGAAAGTCCATACAAGAAAAATTATTCCAAAAGAAAATGTGATGAGCTATGACATAAGTTTAACAATGTATTTGTCATGTACGTCCAATCAAACTTGATATCAATAAATGTTATAAGCATGTAAGAGCGAACTACAAATAAAATTACCACTCAAAACATGATATTTCATAAAAAGAGAAATGAATTAAAGAATAAGTCATTGCATTGTACCAATGAAGGGATACACGGTCCAAATTGACTTGCCATGACAACTAAAGTTAATTAAATAACATCAAATACTTTTGTAATATCTTAAAGCAATTATTGACAATTATGATCTTTCGAAACATTATATAGATTGACTTGACAAACATTTGAAAGATCAAATCCTAGAATGCTTCACCCCATCCTTTGCAGCAACATGAATTGAGATTTCATGTCTAGTGGTACTTTATTTTTGGGTTTAGAACTCTGACAAAAATTATAGAACTAGATGTTGACCATGCGTTAAGTTGGCCAACAATGGAGCAGCGGTGATTTTTATGTTGCCAGCAATGACGTAGAATCCTCTTGTATGAAAGAGTCTAAAGTTCACTTTAAGAAACCTGTAAAGTGAATGGTGGAGTTATGATATGAAGCCATTCGAGTTCAACATAAACTTTTCATCTTGTTTGAAAGGCATGGAAGGCAAAGTAGAATATATCTAAAACTACTGAACGTCCCAATACCTCCTTCATAAGTCACACAAATATTCAATGAAATGCTTGAATATAAAAGAGTCTAAAGTTCACTTTAAGAAACCTGTAAAGTGAACGGTGGAGTTATGATATGAAGCCATTTGAGTTCAACATAAACTTTTCATCTTGTTTGAAAGGCATGGAAGGCAAAGTAGAATATATCTAAAATTACTGGACGTCCCAATACCTCCTTCATAAGTCACACAAATATTCAATGAAATGCTTGAATATGAAAGAGTCTAAAGTTCATTTTAAGAAACCTGTAAAGTGAACGGTGGAGTTATGACATGAAGCCATTCGAGTTCAACATAAACATTTCATCTTCTTTGGAAGGCATGGAAGGCAAAGTAGAATATATCTAAAACTACTGGATGTCCCAATACCTCCTTCACAAGTCACATAAATATTCAATGAATGCTACAGTGTTTTAATGCTGGAATAATTAAGAGGTAGCTTATTCGCTCGGCCTACATGCTCAGACTAGAAATCACTATACAAATCGTGACATTAAGGATGAATATGAATACGTTTTCATTAAAACTACATCTCTAAAGATTGTATAGCTTTTAATTTTCATCGAAACAGTACAGAAAAAAGACTACTTCTCGCATTTTGGAAAGATACAAGAAACATTACCACGTGGTATAGAAAATGAAAAAAAAAAAAAAAAACATGAGAGGAACCTACAATACTGACGCTGCAAGCATGTCTCATTTTGTGTCTTCCAGCTTCGGAGGAATGAAGCGTCTCAGCACCTGACCTCAAGGACACCGCAGCGATGTGAACATGGAGATCCTTTGAGATTCATGCTAAGAGTATAGTTGTGTTACGACCCTAAAAACTAAAATCCTGCAAAACTCACACAAGCCTGGGCTCTTGGAGTAGTGATAATAGATCGATAACAAATGGCATAAGAGCATCTGCTCATGAGTTCACAGCCCAGAGATTTAGTAATAAACTTAGGCCTATGGAGCCCAAGGTGACCTTGCCGGGATAAGGCTAATGAGAAGTCGGGTCCGGGGTAACATTGTGCTTCTGCCCAATTAAAAGATTATTGTGGGCTTTTAGGCATATGAAGTCATACAGGATCCTGTGAAGAGTGCCGCTGCTTTGGGTTTGTGTTTGGAAATTGGTATTATTCCCATCAATTAGCAAGTGCCAGACAATTCAACGATGCGTAGTGACCAATTACTCGTGCTGAAGTGTAAGAAGAAGTGCTTTTGGGTCCTTCAATCGGACGTTACTGGAAAGAACAAAAGAAAGTATAAATCGACGTGCAAAGAACAGGCTTAAAGCGAATTCAAATGAATATGGATCTAATCTTACAAGAGCTTAAGCATCTTTGCATCTCTACTTTTCGCTAGTGATAGGAAAAGATGAGCTTGTATATCTGTGAATCTCTGCTTTTCATGCCGAGATACCGACATCCTGAGAATGCATCTCCTGTAGATAGTCTTATTGGCCGCCTACTCCTAACAATAAAACTGCCGATGTCTTCTCATTTCTTTGAGTTTTATGAATGCGTTCAGTGTGTAAAGATTATGACCGGGGACCTAGTTACCCCATTATGTGCGAGAAGATCATGAAGTTGGAGCAATGTGTTTACATGTAAGAGTGTGTTAATGTACATAGAATCCCACCAACTAAGTTGCCATATTGAGCACTAGAATCATGCTCAATATATTGTAATTATGTTGTAAATATAGTTTCCTATATTAGCTAGGTTCTTACATTATAAATGTAACATGATGCTTGTACACAGATTTAAGTTTGCATAATAGAAAACCCGTTGCACAACTCTGGCCCTTTCTCCTCAATCTTACCTTGTCTTACAGAGTGACAAACGCTTTTGTAAAACAAACCCCATATTCTTTCTTGGAATCGGATTAGTACAGTGGCCCTCAAAGACGAATATTGAAAGCTGACTCTTTTAAAACATTTTTTGGATATTGTGGGAACTTACGCACTGTGGATATTCCTCGTGATCTGGACAGCCACTTCAAACAACGTGAAACATGGAATCCGTTCAGCCCCCACCACCTGGGGGTAAGTAAAAAAAGAGAACCGAAGGACGCGTGCAGTTGGCGTTGAAGGACAGCCTTATTGGAATCCGAGAAAAAGGTTCGGAAAGCAATATGAACTACTCAACTTATCCTCCAACCTTACTAGAAATTTCGTTCACCTCAAAAGGCAATGTTAATTGAAATTTTCCCCCGAGCTTACTATAAATTTCGTTCACTACTTCTACAAATCCATCTCATTTCCTGACCAATTTTGGACAGACGTGTTCACCAAAATCCAGTATTGGAGATTTCTTTCTCAGAAGCCTTGCGACAAGTACCAACAACATCAAGAGGCAGAACTCCTCGACTTGGCAGATTAGCGGGAGGATCAACTGCAGTCGGATTGTGGAAAAAATAAAATTTCAGCTGAGTAAATCTCTTTTCTTTTCTTTCTTTCGTTTCATTAACTTCAACAACGCGTTATTTTAGTTAACTATATTATTCCGCGAATCATAGTTTGCTGGGTGCTTCAAAATTTTATTTGATGGCATCAACTAGCACTATGCCACCTGTTTCTTCTTCAACTTGTCAAATGTATGATGTTTTTCTCAAATTATAGGGGAAAGATACCCACAATAGTTTTGTAGACCATCTACATGTTGCTTTAAAAAAGAAAGGAATTATTAGTTTTAGAGATGATGAGAAATTACAACAGGGAAAGGTTATTTTTCAAGAGCTCATGTAGGCAATAGAAGATTCTCAATACACAATTGTTGTGATCTCAAAGAGGTATGCTTTCTCTAAATGGTGTATAATTGAGCAAGATTATGGAATGCAAGTCAAAGATTGGGTTGAAAGTATTGCCAATTTTCTACAATGTTAACCCGTCAAATGTTAGAAAGCATAATGACAGCTTTGAACAAGCATTTGTTAAGCATGAAAGAGACATGAAGGTCAGCAAAGAGCAAATAGCAACATGGAAAATTGCATTAGATGATGTGTGTAATCTCGTTGGATGCCATATAAATAACAGGTATTGATCATTGTCATTTGATATACTAAATTTTGGCTTATCCTTTCATGATTGGCGTAGCAAATTTTGTTTACTTTTCAACATTGGTTATAAATTGTTTTTTTTTTCTCCTTATATAGCCCTAAGTCAGTAACTATTGAAAGTATCAGTTGAAAGATACTTAGAAGAGTCGAGACATGGCTTGACAAACAGATTTGATGGACTACTTGGAATAGGCTTTCCATCCATATTTTGACATTGATATTGAAGTTCTTAAAGACTGATGTTTTATAAAGTACTCAAAAGAATATTTCAAATTTTGTATGCATGATTTGTTACGACAAATGGAGCAACAAGTAGTTCATCATGAGTTTCCTAATGAACTTGGAAAACACAATAGATTGGGATGTTTTAATTGTATCAATCACATATCAAAGCATGATTCTGTAAGTGATTCTTATTCATCTTTTGAAGGAAATGATGTTTTAATGCAATTTTATGAATTATTTTTCAAACATTTCTAAGACATTAATTTAGGTTTTTTTTGGTCTGTAGGCAACTAATACTATCGAAAAGGTTGTTCTCTGCCCACCATTTCATGAAGACAAACAATTATCTTTTGAAATATTTTAAAAAATGACAAAATTAAAAATGCTTGTGATTAGTGGCCATAAAAATTATGATAAATCCTTTCATGGCTGGTATTTTAATTATCTAGTGGAACGTAATGACTTTTCCCCCCATCTACATTGGCATGGCATTGCTTCAAAGTTTATGCTAAGCAATGAATTATGTTTTTTCCAATGGTTTGGCTATCCTTTACAATCCTTGCCGACTAATTTTCAGCTAAACAATCTTGTGAATTTTAAAATGCCTTATAGCCACATCGAGGGACAATGGGATGGATGGAAGGTAAGATTTGGCTTCTACAATTTTATTTTCCTTTTCACCTTCCTTTTACTCTATCTTTTGTTTATCTATTGATGTTTCTAATAATAGGGTTTTGAAAAATTGAAGCACATTGACCTAAGTTATTCAATTGACTTGACTAAGATATTAGATCTTAGTGGGGTTCCAAACCTTGAGATCTTAAAGCTCCGTAAGTGTATGTAGTTACCTAGGGTCCATTCATCTCTTGGATTTTTGAAACGACTCAAGACATGGAAAATGGGAGGTTGCCAAAGTCTTGAAAGACTCCCAGATGTAATAAGCTTGGAATCTCTTAGGAATCTTGATCTTGTTGGATGTTCAAGATTGAAGATGTTCCTAAATATTGAAGGTCAAATGACTTCTCTAAGGTCTCTTGGTTTGACAAGGACAATGATTAGAAGGTTACCATCATCCTTTACCAAATTGTCATCTCTTAGATATCTTAAGTTGTGTGGTTCTTTGAGGTGTAGGAAACACCCAGAGTTTTATTCTAAGCTTGACCATAGAAACATGGCACACTTTTTATTCATAATTCATCATAACTATGAAGCTTTTTTTACATTAACAGCTTTAGATGTTGGGGGTAATGGCTCAAGCCTTTCTTGGTTTTTCATCCCTAATATTTTCTCAAATACTTCTAGGTTTATTATCCGTAATTTAGGCTTTTTAGAGTAATTAGATCTAAGTTAACTCAATTTGTCATATGCAACTTTTTTGAATCTTAGCTCTTTGTCTTCAATCAAGTTTTTAAATTTATCTAGAAACAAATTGACAACAATACCATATAGTGTTTGTCAACTTTCCAACCTTGTTGTGCTTCACATGAGAGATTGTAAAAGCCTTCAACAATTAGAATTGCTTGCAAACTTAAGATCCTTAGGAGTGTTAAATCTAGCTTATTCCAATCTATCAAATGATATGATTCCAAATAACCTTGGTTTTGTATCCTTACTTCAAATTTTAAGTATAAGTGGAAACAAATTTAGAAAAATCCCATTTTTGGTCCAACTTTCCATGCTTATTAGTCTTTACTTGGATGATTGTGTTGAGCTGCAAGTATTACTAGAGTTACCATTAAACTTGTATATCCTCAACATCAGTAATTGTCCATTGCTGAAAATTTGTTGCCATAAATTGGACCCATCAACTTTAAATCAAAGATTGTCTTTCAATAAGTGATCTTTTATGGTAGTCCATTTTGATTTTGATGGCAAGCCTTACAAGATCCCACATGTGCATCCACCAGACAACATAGTGAGTTACTTATCTCTTTTTTAACATAAGAGTATTGGGTTGTTGAAATTAACAAATATTATTGTTACATGATAGCTTAAGGCACTAGGATTCACATTTACCTTCTTATTTTACAATACGGTAATTATGATGTCATGGTAGGCATTGCGAAAGCATCCAGAATCCCAGACTGGTTCGATTAGAGAATCGCTAATTCTTTTGAAACAATTAAACATTTTTTGCTATCAGATGGATCTTGTTGGCAAGGTTATGCTTTGTTAATTCTTTATGAAGTTCATAAGCATGAGAGTTCTAATAATGGAATATCAGATGGTAGCACTCATACACTTCCTTAATTTGTTTGTCAATTTCAATTCAATAAAATTGGACTAAGAGAATCCCTAATCCTTTATGCTCCGAAAGTCCCTTCTGTTGGATTAAATGGTCTTTGGGTGTTAATAGACTCATTATGGTTCTCTAATGGACATGATCGGCGGTTTAAAGGAGTGAAAAATGAATTATCCTTGAGAAATAGAATCAATTTCTCAATAACATGAAGAACACGAAGAACCCTAATAATATGCGAAAAATGAAATACTTCAATTCGATGAAAATTTTGTACAGAACAATGTCTAATTTATAGACATATCACAAACATAAGCAAAAGGAAATAAAAAACCCTATATCAATCTAATCTAATTACATGATTGAGAATCTAGGTTTTTTGGAAACCCTAAATCAATTTATATCAATCTATTTGAATATTTTGAATTCGAGGTTGGTGAATGATGAACCTGGTCATGATCCAATAGCTTGGAGGAGGTGCTTGATCTTGGATGAGAAAGGAAACATTTCCGGTGAGATTTGCCTATCCAATAGTGTGCAGATCTGGCTGGAGATTTCAGATAGGAGGGCTGCGCATCGGGGAAGAGAGGTGCAGGGCTGACGTAGACTTGAGGTGCCACGTGGATAGCTGACTGTTTAATGAAAGTTGACATGGCAAGCTGAGGTGCTGATGTGGCAATTTTGACCTGGACTGCTGATTTGTCTCTTAACATCCTTTCGTAAGTTGAAGGGTTGTAGCGAACTGTAAGCTTGTGTTGAAGAGTGGCGAAGCAAAAGGATGATAGTCCTTTGGTAAAAATGTTAGCAGGTTGATCCACGGATGAGATAAAGTGGATATGAAGTTTGTCAATTTCCACATGTTTGGTACGAGCATGAAATACAGGATTGGTGGAAAGATAGAGGGCAGAAAGGTTGTCGCACCATAGAGTTGGAGGAGCAGAGAGAGGATACTTCAAATCTTTAAGGAGAGCTTCAATCTAAATAAGTTCGGCAGCAGTATCAGCCAAGGATTTGAATTCAGCTTCAGTGCTGGATCGAGTGACAGTTTTCTGTTTGCGGGAACTACATCAGATGAGATTGGATCTAAGGAAGATACAAAATCTGCCAGTGGAGCGGCGGTCGTCACAATCTCCTGCCCATCCGGCATCAGAGTATGCATGAAGTTGAGAAGAGGAGGATTTGGTGAGGAGAATCCCATAGCGAGTTGTATCTGCAAGAAATCTTAAAATACGTTTAACAAAAATCCAATGAGTGCTTGTCCGGGCATGCATGTATTGACAAGCAGTATTAACCGCAAAGGCAATGTCGGGACGGGTAAGAGTGAGATATTGAAGGGCGCCGACAATACTCCGATATTGAGTAGGTTCGGGTACCGGCTCACCATCATGAAGAGAGGGTGGGGTACTTGTGGTGCATGGAGTTGACACACCACGAGCATCACTCATGTTGGCACGATGAAGAATTTTGTGAACAAATTTGGCTTGGTGGAGTAAAAGGCCAGTAGAAGTGGAGAGAGCTTCTATGCTGAGAAAATAATGGAGATTACCGAGATCTTTAATATCAAATTCAGTTTGTGGTTGTTGAAGAATATGTGAAAGAGGGGCATTAGAGCTTCCAGTAAAAATAATGTCATCCACATATACAAGAAGAAAGGCGTTATATGTGGGAGTATGTTTAAAAAATAAGGAGGAGTCAGCAGTGGAGATGGAAAAACCAATTTGCTGTAAAAATTGCGAGAGTCGCGGATTCCAAGCGCGAGGGGCTTGTTTAAGTCCATAGAGGGAGCGACGAAGACAACATATGTGATTAGGGTGTTGGGGATCAGTGAAACCCTGGGGTTGTTGCATGAAAACTTCCTCATTAAGATGTCCATGGAGGAAGGAATTTTTAATGTCTAATTGACGAATAGTCCAACCGTTACTAAAAGCAAGGGATAAAAGAGTCCGTATTGTCACAGGTTTAGCAACTGGACTAAAAGTTTCGGTATAATCAATACCAGGACGTTGGTGAAATCCTTTGGCAACTAAGCATGCCTTATAGCGTTCAAGGGTCCCATCAGAGCGGCGTTTAATTTTATAGACCCATTTGCAACAGATGGGTTTGATGGTGGGAGAGGAAGGGACGAGTTCCCAAGTTTGATTTTTAAGTAAGGCCGTATATTCTTCAGCCATGGCTTGGCGCCATTCAGAATGTTTGTTGGCTTTAGTGAAGCAAGTGGGTTCCTTAAGAAGATGAGACGGAACAGTCAAGGCATATGTTTGTTGATGTGTTAATGTGTGTCGAGGTATGATACCACCTTTGAGACGTGTAGTCATGGGATGAGTAGAGGAAGTAGAAGAGGGAGGTGGTGCCCTGGGTTAGGTAGGTGGTGTAGATATAGAGGAGGCTAGAGTATTTAATGGTTCTAAGGGAACCAAGGGCCTGGATGAGGAGGGAATAGATATTTAAAGAGGAATAGTGGGTGTCGCATGATTAGTGACAGACTTGGATGCCTTGTGAAATGGAAAATTATTTTCATCAAAGGAGGCATCTGCTACTATGTAGAAACGGTTGGAGGTAAGACAAAAGCATCGGTAGCCTTTATAACCTGTTGGGTAGCCTAAGAAAACACATGGACATGACCAAGGCTCTAACTTATGTTGAGCATATGGACGTAAATTAGGGTATACAAGGCACCCAAAAACCCTAAGATGGGATATAGAGGGTTGTTGTCCAAATAATAAGTCCCAAGGTGTTTGATTATTAATCACAAGACTTGGGAGGCGATTAATAATGTGAACTGCCATTTCAAATGCAAAATCCCAATAAGTGAGTGGGACTTGGGTGTGGTTAATCATAGAAAGCCCGATTTCGACAATATGACGATGTTTTCATTCGGCGGATCCATTTTGAAAATGGGCATAAGGACTAGAGATCTGTTGATGAATGCCTAAATTAGAAAGCATGGAAGTAAAGGCGGAGGATGTAAATTTAGAGGCACCATCACGTTGTATAGTTTTAATGTGGGTTTGACATTGACGTTCCACAAATATTCGAAATTTATCAAAAATAGAAAGAAATTGAGTTCGGGAGTGGAATGCATAGATCCAGGTAAATTTAGAATAATCCTCAATAAATGCAATATAATATTTAGTTCCTGAATGAGAAATAATTGGGGCAGGTCCCCAGATGTCAAAGTGAATAAGATCGAGTGGAGCTTTTGACGTATTGTGAATAATTGGATGAGCGTGTTTCGCACTCTTACTTAGGCGGCAAGCATGACAAATGGAATTAAAATTGCCTTCAAAATTTATTTTATTTCTTTGAAGCACTTTGAGTACAATAGGGTAATGGGCATGCCCTAGTTCAAGATGCCATTTTTCAGGTATATTTTTGGATACATGAATACAATGGGCTTGTGCTTCAATTTATTCATTTGAAGGCGATAGAGCCCGTGATCAAGTGGTCCTTTAAGCAAAGTCTGGTTATTATCCCTTTAAGCAAAGCAGATGCTGAACAACACAAAAATTAGGGTAAAAAATAAACACACAGTTATTATCCCTTGTAAATTGTGACACAGATAATAATTTTTTTGAAATATTAGGGACCACTAAAACATTATTAATATTAAATTAAAGGGTTTGGATAAATTACCAGTATGGGTGATTGGGATGCCCACCCGATCACCGACCGTTACTTGGTCTTCCCCTGGATAGGGCTGTAGAGAGTCCAGGCCCATTGGGTTAGGCGAGACATGGTTCGTGGCCTTGAAGTCATGGAACCACTCTAACAGAGTTTGGGCCGACGCCGAATCTGGGTAGGAGCCCATGGAGTCCGAGCGGGCCAGCTGATTGGCCTAAGGTGTGCGAGCCTGATGCGAGTTAGACTGGGTGTAGCAAGCCCGACAAGTGGTGGCCCAGTGGCCAGATCTGCGACAAATCTGGCAGCGGGGAGCACGGCGGCGATCGGTGGTTGGAAAAAATCGACCACTAGCCGGAGGCGGAAATGATTAGGCGTTGACCGCTGTGTTCCGCGAGATGGTGGATCACGGTTATTGGAGAAAGCCACCGTCGACGGCTGTTCTTGCTCCGCTAGATTGAGTTGCGCTTCCTGGGTAAGGAGGAGGCCGCGAAGATCTTCACGGGTGAGGCCTTGAGTGTGGGTGTAGACCGAGATCGCCATCGCCAGAGGTGCGAATGGAGTTCCGAGTCCCTAAAAAAGGTGGGTGAGGTACTCGTTGTCGGAGATTACCTCACCCACGCCGTTGAGCTCTTCAACGAGAGTGTTGATCTCGTGTAAGAACTTGGAGACGGTGTGATGGCCTTTGGATGTTGCCTGGAGACGAAGCCAAAAGCTAAAGGCTCAAGCGGAGCTCTAGACAGTGAATTCGGCTGCCAGAGCACACCAAACTTCGGTCGCAGTGTCCTGTTTTGTCAGTTGGCTAACAATCTCGTTTGAGCAGGTGTTGAGGAGAAGGCCCAGGGTGGTCTGATCTCATTTTTGCCATTCGAGGAGTTTCGAATTAGGAACCTGAGTAGTGGTGCCATTGGAGTCGGTGATCGTGACATGGGTCAGCAGAGAGGGTACCGATCCGTCGATTATGGGCAGTAGTTCCGTCGCGCGAAGATATGGGAGAATCTGAGCCTTCCAAACAAGGTAATTGGGACCTTGAAGCTGTACAGAAGCACCCGAAATGGAGATGTGGCCGGAATTCCCAACAGCGGGCATGGGGGATGCAGCAAAATCGGGTTGAGATTGCACCATTGGAGTCGAAGTTGAAGAGGATCAAATTGGGCATTAGCCTGTGGCGATTGATACCAAGTGAAAAATGAATTATCCTTGAGAAATTGAATCAAGAACATGAAGAACATGAAGAACCCTAATAATATGTGGAAAATGAAATACTTCAATTCTATGAAAAATTTGTACAGAACAATGTCTTATTTATAGACATATCACAAATGTAAACAAAAGGAAATAGAAAACCCTATATCAATCTAATCTAATTACATGATTGAGAATCTAGGTTTTTTGGAAACCCTAAATCAATCTATATCAATCTATTTGAATATTTTGAATTCGAGGTTGGTGAATGATGAACCTAGTCATGATTCAATAGCTTGGAGGAGGCGCTTGATCTTTGATGAGAAAAGAAACATTTTCGATAAGATTTGCCTATCCAGCGGTGCGCAGATCTGGTTGGAGATTTCGGATAGGAAGGCTACGCATCGGGGAAGAGAGGTGCAAGGCTGATGTGGACTTGAGGTGCCATGTGGATAGCTGACTGTTTAATGAAGTTGACATGGCAAGATGAGGTGCTGACGTGGCAATGTTGACGTGGACTGCTGATTTGTCTCTTAACAAAAGGCTACCTTGGGGCTTCAATTGAATCGTGTAGCCTAAACATGGAAGTGAAAGAATGGAAAGGACGTTCAATATGCACTAAAGATTTATCAAAGTTTTTTGAAGTTATCAGTAGCATTTCCCACATGCTTTGGACTTAAAGTATCTACATACTTTAGTTAGCAGAACTAATATGGATTTATTCCAAGTGTGAGATTTGATCAATTGGTTGCTGCCAATGCATGTATGTGGCTTCATTATAAATACTGGTATGACAGTTGTACAATTTACTCTAACAATATGATGTTGTTCCAACTTTCTCTCACTTTATTGTTTATTTGATAACTTTTCTATTATCATTTTACTCTCAATATTTTGGGGAACATTAACTATCAAAGACATGAGATAAGGAGAGATTGGAAGTTAAGTAATGAAATTTGGTTCTTTAAAAGTTTGATGATTATTTTGTTACTGACATTGAACAACTTCTTGCTAATGAAGAAGATTGAAAAGGTCATGCTTTCTCTCATAAATACTCCATTGCTTATGAGTAGTAATGTTTTGCTTGGAAAAGATGTTTAGTGCTTTCTAATAGGATAAATATTTGACTTATGGCATTTAGAGTTCATGGATTAAGTTCCTTGGAATTCTAAATTTTAACTTTGATAATTGCTAAATGTGCTGGTGAGCTCAAAATATTTTATGAAACCTTACTAATTCTTGTCAACATTGAAATATTTAATGAGCTGAAAGTATTGCAATGGAGTTTTTGAACAAGTAAGATGCGGTATTTTCAATACTATCGACCATAATTATCACTAATATTCTTAGTGATTGTTTCATAACTACAGATGTTGCACCGTTGACAATCCATGGAAGAATATGGTGATGGTGTTCTCAACTAAGAGACACAAACAGAGTCAATCTTTATAGCATCTCCATCTCTTTTGAGATTGTGGAATCATTTGAACGGAGTGTAGTATCTTGGTATTTCAATTGCAGCAAGGTATTGACACTGAACAAGTGTAGGCTCTGTTTATGTACTAGTATGATGTGATAAAGGTACCCTATGCATTGCCCTTCTAGTTGCCTACTATTATTTTGTTGTTAACTTTTCTTTCTAGTTCTTTTTTTTCCTTTTTTTTTTCTTGTCTTTTGTTTTAATTGAGCCTTTCTTTGCATTTGTTTTCTTACCAATATTTCACCAAGTTGAATTTGTCCCAATCTTGAATGAAAGTAGGTAAATTCTGAACAAGAACATGTGAATTAACCCTTATGTTAAGGGAGATTTAACCAAATTCTCCATTTTCATCTACATTTGATTGTCAATTGTTTTGTCCATAGTTTACTTGCTAAATTTACATATTGTTCAAATAAAATGTAGCATTGATATTTTCTTTGTATAGATCGATTGAGCAAATGCCACATTGGTTGAATCAACATAGTTACATATTGGCTTACAAACTACTCTTTGGATTCTCTTATTTTTTTTTTTTATTGATTGCATGAATGTTGAATTAACTTGTTAGCTACGTTTTTGCTTGTCTTAAATTAAATCATGCCATATAAAGTCACATTAGTTATCTTTACTTTGAGTTAAGAAGTGAAAATACCACATGGAGAACTGGTAAAGCAAATTGGAACATCCAGAGTGTGAGCTGAGATCCTATAACTTGGATAAATTAGTCATTACACGGTTTGTCTCTTGTAGTTGGAAGCCTCTGAGGCTAAAGTTTGTGGTTTGAACACCCTTTTCTCGTCCCGCTTGTTTTTGAACCATTCTATATGTCAAGAAAGAACCAGTAGGGTGTTTAGATCTTTCTCCCCCATATCAATCTTGTCTGGACACGAGGCCATTCTTATTGATCCGGTCTCTGCTCTTCCTCTTGAAAATTCTAAACGTGTTGCCGATTTTCTACAACGTCGACCCATCCGATGTCAGAAAGCAAAATGACAATTTTGGGCAAACGATTGATAAACATGGGAAAGACCTCGATGTTAGCAGAGAGGAGATAAAAATGTGGAAAACTGCGTTAAAAGATGTGGGCGATCTCGCTGGGTGGCATATAAATAACAGGTATGATCATTGTAATTTAGTATACTAAAATTTGGCTTAAATTTTCATGATTGGCATTACCAATTTTAATTTACTTCCTTAGATGAAGTTTCAGCATTGATTTTAAATTACTTTTCTCTACAGCCCTGAGTCAATGGTCATCGAAGATATATGTCAAAAGATACATAACGAGTGGACACATTACTTTCCAATACTATCCAAAAAACTCATTGGAATGGGCTCTCGCATTGAGAAAATGATCTCCTTACTCCATATGGGATTGGAAGGTGTTTGTTTTCTAGGAATTTGTGGAATGGGAGGCATTGGAAAAACAATACTTGCAAAAGTTATTTATGACCAAGTGTTTCCTCAATTTGAAGCTAGTTGCTTTATTACTAACATTAGAGAGGAGGCTATAAGTCAAGGTTTAATCCATCTATAAAAACAAATAATTTATAAAATCCTCCAAGAAGGTAGATTAAAGATATGGAATACTGATGATGGAATGAGAGTGATGTCAAGGAGATTACGTAATAAAGATGTTTTTATAATTCTTGATGATATGGATTCAAAAGACCAATTGAAGGCATTATTAGGGAGGCATCATTGGTATAGTCTAAGGAGTAAAGTGATCGTAACAACTAGGGATCGTCATTTGTTACAACAATGTGAGGATGTGGTTGAAATTTATAAGCTAATGGAGCTAAGCAAGGATGAATCTTTAGAATTATTTAGTCCAAAGAACTTTAAAAAGGATCACCTTATAAAAAACTATGTGAAATTGTCTAAAGATATTGTAGGCAATGCTCAAGGTCTACCTTTGGCTTATGGAGTTTTTGGTTCCTATGTACATGGTAGACCATTAGCCACATGGGAAGTTGCTCAAAAGCAACTTAGGGAATCTCTTGATCGAAACATTTGCAAGAAACTTAAAATAAGTTACGATGGATTGAAGGATACTGAAAAATAATTATTTCTAGATATTGCTTATTTGTTCAAAGGACGATGTAGCAAGAAGGAAGTTGGTATGTTGAAAGCTATTCATCCTTATTTTGACATTGATATTGAAGTTCTTAAGGATTTATGTCTTATAAAGTATTCAAAAGAATTTGTCAAATTTCTTATGAATGATTGTTCGGTGAAATTCTAAATGCAAGTGAACATGTCGAACAAGTAATATAATGATAAGAAAGATATCGTCCCACAGAGATTGGTGATTACTAGACCAACTAATTACTAACGATGAACAACTTCTAGAATTTATCTAGCAAATCCAATGATAGATGGTAAATTAATTAACTAAATCTAATAAAACTAAATATAAGAAATATGTTAGAGCATATGATTTCACCATAATTACTAGGTATTAATATTGATTATTTATGCTTGCAAGAGGGATAATATCTATGTGATGGCGGAATTTCCTAATTTATTTACTATCCTATGTCTAGGTATAGCAAACCTACTTAGTTCATTAATTCACTATATCTCTATATGTGAATTGAAACAAACTGAATGCATTAGGATCTATGAACATTCCCAGTTTACACCGAAAGCCACACAAACAATATGGTATATGTCTATCCATATTTAATCTATGGTTGCATATTACAAGAAGCAACTGCATGCTATTTCCTGTCGGTCTTTAACATGCAAATCAAGTCATCTAAGTGGTAGCTAATCACCTAAAAGCATTAAACACCGTAATATATAACTTCACATAAACAAAATATCTTGCAAAGCATAATAATCATAAGATTCATACCATCATAATTAGGTTACATCATAGCTCTAACAAAAATAAACTAAAACATAAAGAAATAATGAGGAAGAATAATAATAGGGAATAAAGAAGGCATCTTGAATTCAAGAACAAGAAGTATGTCACCATTTTTGTCTTCTCTTCAAGAAAACCTTGAATTCATGGCCTCTCTCTTGAGTTGTGCTCAATTTCCTCCTCCCCTTTTCTTTTTCCTCTTCTTTTCTCTTAAATAGGGTTTAGGTTTAGACCTATCTCCTATCCTAGTAGAATTGGGTTTTAGAGACCTAAAACAATTGGGTTTTGAACTCCTAAATTAATTAGGACTTGAATTCCTAACATGACTGGGTTTTCTATTTATTTAGAAAACCCAACAACAATAGAAAATCTAATAACAATCATCCAAAGCCCAAGCCCATCTTTACTCTCTTGATCTTGATATTACAATTTTGCCACATAATAAGCATCAGGTTTTCCATGTTCATTCCTTTTCTCCTTGCCTCCTTTTGCTACATAAACAAGATAAATTTAGGTAAATAAAGAGGAGTTCAAATGTTTTCTCACAATTATTAAAGTTATTTATTGCCTAAAATAGATAAAATAACTCTATAAAAATAGAGTTATCAATAATTTGTTACGAGAAATGGGACAACAAATAGTTCACCAAGAGTTTCCTAATGAACCTGGAAAACACAGTAGATTGGGTTGTTTTAATCGTATTTATCACGTAATAAAGCATGATTTTGTAAATGATTCTTTTTCACCTTCTAAAGGGAATAATATTTAATGAAAATTCTATGAATTATTAATCAAACATTTCTATGACATTGATTTATATTTTTTTGGTTTATAGGTAACTGATACTATTGAAAAGATTGTCCTACGACCAACATTTGGTGCAAACAAAGAATTATCTTTTGAAATCTTGTCAAAAGTGACAAAATTAAAAGTTCTTATGATCGGCCCCTTTGAAGGTTATGATGAATCCTACCTACATTGGCGTGGCAATGCTTCAAAATTTACACTAAGCAATGAATTATGTTTCTTGCAAAGGCCTAGCTATCCTTTACGGTCCTTACCAACTAATTTCCTACCAAAAAATCTTGTGGAGCTTAGAATGCCTTACAGCCACATCAAAGGACAATGGGGTGGATGGAAGGTAGTAACGTCAATGTTGGCCTGGAGGATTCTGGATTGGATTTGGTTAAGGCCAAGATGCCTAGAGAGGTGCTTGAGAGAGCAAGGGCTTGGAGGCAATTCCTTTCGGCTTTTCTCCGAAGACTTGGGGGATATCTCTATGAATGAATCGAAAGGTCTGAATACTCAACTCTGCAATCAGTTGTTAGAATCAATAGGTCTTCAAATCATTCATTTGAAAAAATGGAAACCCTATACTTCCCAGAAATCGAAATTCTTGATCAATGGAGGAACAATATCACCATTTTTGTTCAATAAGATACCAAAGTGGTGGATGATTGACTCATTCCATACTAGAAATAATCGCAGGAAATCTTTTGATAACATGGATTCCTATTTCTCAATGATATCCCACGACCAAGACAATTGGCCGAATCCCGCGAAACCATTTCATAGAAGTTCATTGATATCTTCTTTTTATAATCTTTATGTAGTGTTTAAGTCGGCATATTCATAAGGAAAAATTTGAAAAGATAAGTATTATTTATATTAGAAATGAGAAGATGGACCCTTGGCCTTAAGTGATGAGATTCTTCAATTTATTGTCTTAAAATTTTGAAACCCTGACACTCTAATACAATTGTGAGTCTTTTCCAAAGTCTCTTACCTGCTGAAGTGAAAATGAGGCTGATGCCAGTTTGCCCATTAAGAATGCCCATTCTTAGATGAAAAGTTTTCTTTTTTCCTTTTCTGTTTAGTTCTCCTCGTGAATCTTGCCTATATAATTCTGTGTGTAAATGTCATCAATAGATACGTCTCCGTGTCTTCACATTGAAATCACTGAATCGGAGAATGCAGAAAATTCAGAGCATTACACTGGGAAACAAAATGTATGATCATCTAAAGAATTGCAACTTCTTTATGGATTTCGGACTTTCTTCTAACCTTCAAAAACGTATGCAGGTAAGAATTCTTTTATTTGGTTTGGTGTAACTCCGAGGGTGTTGATTACGGAGCCAGAACAAATAAAAGATGTATTCAATAGGATAGGAGAGTTTTGGAAGTCGCGTGTAACTCCACTTACGAACCTGCTTTCAATGGGACTTGTATCCTACGAGGATGAGAAATGGGCAGAGCACAGGAAGATTATCAATCCTGTATTCCGCATCGAGAAGTTGAAGGTTATTTGTTTCTATCAGCAGTTAAAAAAATGTAGAATGTATTTTTTGAGGCTTTCAACCCAGCAATAGAAAATCAACAATTTTCACTCAAAAATCATTTTGTGTTGAAACAAACAGAGCTTTCAAACTGGACTAGAATGAACTCAATTTCTGAAAAGCAATTTATGAAAGCTAAAACAAATCTTTCTGTCTGAGATTTGCTGATATTAGAATACGAATCCTAATTCAATTTTGAATTCTAATCCTTTAACCTTGCAAGGAGACTAGATAACGACCACATTGAATTTACTCAGCAAAGGAAAATGGTTTTTTTGTCATCTTTATTGATAATCCAATCGGTAATCCTTAATCTCTTTTAGAAGATGTACTGAAAATGCTAAGTACTCTGCTTTTGATCTTTTAAAGTGATTGCTACAGGAAATGTTGCGTGCATTTCACGAAAGTTGCAGTGATATAATTGGGCAATGGGAGAGGCTGATTGTTGAGGAGGGGTCCTGCGAAGTAGATGTGTGGCCTTATCTTGAAAACCTGTCGGGTGATGTTATTTCTCGAGCAGCAATTGAGAGTAGCTACGTGGAAGGAAGGACAATATTCCAACTCCAAAAAGAGCAAAAGAAACTCCTTTTGAAGGCTGTGCAATCCATTTATGTTCCAGGATGGAGGTAGTATCTAAATTTTTTTAGCTTCAAATGAAGAGCAGAAAAATATACCAATTTTTTATCTTTTTCGTTATGCTCTAGAACTTCTTGACGTAGACACTCTTAGGGCCTAATATTATGAGTTCCCATATCACAAAGTTAAAAATTCACACTATAATTCAATGGGTTTAGGAAAGGCAAGGTTAAAGAGCATATCAAGAATTTTCTAAAATCTCTAAGCTATTTTAGCATTTCATTATTAATGTTGGGAATTTACTTAAATAGTTATTGAGTTTTTAATTTTTTAAAATTTTTTAATTTTTTGAGATTGTTTCTTTTTGTCTAATTTATTAGGGATTTAGACACTTAAGAAAACAAAACAAAAAGAAATAATAAAAAACCCTAGAAAATTAAAGATTTAATAACCATTTAGGTAAATTCTTAACATTAATTAGAAACCCTAAGATATCTTAAAGATTTTAGAGAATTCTTGAGATGTTCTTCAACCTTGTCCTTCATGAACTCATTGAATCATAGTGTGGACTTTCAACTCTTTGATGTGGGAACTCATAAAACTAGGCCTTGGGAGTGTTCACATCAGTTCCATTCATGTTAAATTAACAAATAAAACAATAAAGAATTGATTAAATACTAATATTTACAAATTTTAATGTTTACTCAATCTGCCTATTTCAATTCATTTCTCATGGTTTCAGTCAACAAACAATCTTGTAGTTTCATTTGAAACCATTTCATCATAATTTATAATCATAAACAAATTATTTAAAATATTAATGAAGAACAATAATATTCCAGTTTCCTCTATTAATGAAGATTTTTGTGATGTAGGTTTGTACCTACTAAACTAAACAACAGGATGAAGGAAATTAACAAAGAGGTTCAAACATTGCTAGAGGGAATCATTCACAAACAAGAAAGGGAAAGGAAGGCGGGAAATTCTGTCAATAAGGATTTGTTAGGTATAATCTTGGAATCCAACTCAAGAGAACTTAAAGAAAGAATGCCGCAATGAATAAAACAGATGTAATCAAGGAATGTAAGTTATTTTACATTGTGGGGCAAGAGGGCATCTTAGTTTTGCTTCTTTGGACAATGGTTTTGTTGAGCAAGTATGCAAATTGGCAAACACGTGCGAGAGAAGAGGTTTTGGAAATCTTTGGTAAAAACAAGCCAGACTTTGATGGGTGAAATCACTTGAAAGTTGTAAGTATTTCTTTTTTCTTTTTTTTGGCTTAAGATGTTTCGCTATTCTTTGTTATGTTGATTTACTTAGTTTCTTGACGTTTAAAATAGTGGCTTGACATTTGATTTTAATACTTAAACGTCCCTTTTGAACTGATGACATCCCCATTTTATCTATGCAACAGGTTACCATGATATTGCATGAGGTGCTAAGGCTCTATCCACTGGTGCTTATTGTAAATCGAGTTATTGAAAAGGACATAAAGCTAAAAAATTTGATAATACCCGCTGGAGTGGAGGTTTCTCTACCAATAATGTTTGCCACCGTGATTGTGAACTCTAGGGAGACGATGCAAAGTAGTTCAACCTAGAGAGGTTCTCAAAAGGTGTTTCAAAGGCAATGAAGGGCTAGCTATCGTTATGTTAGGTTTAGAGTAAATTAGTAAGGGTAATTATGCAACTACCATGTTTATGTTGTGGGTAGTTTATATGCTTTCCCAGTCTTATTCTATTTAGGTCTCCTAGTCTTATTCTATTTAGGTTTTCTTAGTACTTGTATAAAAGGAAACACTATGGTAAAACCTAGGTATGAGATTATGAGGTTAAGAGAGATTGAGAGAAAACAGAGGTTTTCTGTAAGCACTGTAAGCCCTCCTCATCATAGTGAAGAATTGCTCCTTAGGCTGGGGACGTAGGGATTATCCCAAATCTCTTAATTTCTATTCTTTACTTGACTAATATTCTCTTTGTGTGTGCGGTGAGATCCTGAGAGATTCCATGAGTTTAGATTCACGGGTTTGTTTTCTAACAAACTGGTATCAGATATAGGTTCCTAAATTAGGGCCAAGGCTTGTTCTTTGTCAGGCAATTAGCGGAAGAACAACTGTTTCAGTATGTATTTAGCACACTGCACATAAAAGGGAAGTTGTCAACAAAGGCTTTGTTCAAGTAAGCCTTTTGTCGAACACTTGGTGTGTAACGCATGGAGGGAGAAGCTAAAATCGGCATTTGAGGTACGAATTTTCTTCTCTAGCCTTCGATTGTGTGATTTTTGACTTCTTTATGGCCGGAAACGTCTGGATTTGGCCGGAAAATTGATTGGAGTGCTATAGGTTGTGTTGAACCCGTGAGGCCGAAAAGAGGATTTGTGATTTCTCTTTTGTTTGAGTGTTTCGTGGAGCGATTTTGAGTTCTATAGACTCGTTGGAAGCCAATCTATTGATTGGTGTTCTTGTTTCATCAAAAATTACTGTGGAATGACGGTAATTGGAGGAGCAAGGTGGCTGCAATAGAAAAAACGGGTTCTGTTGACCGGATTTTAACCCAGAGTTAACCCAGTCAAACTTGACCCGTTGACCGTTGACTGGATCCAAAGACCTGGCCTAGCCCAAGATCCATACCCGATTTGTCAACCCGGTCCAACTGTCTATTTACTGTTGACCGTTGACCGACCGAGGTGTTTACTGTTGACTGTTAACCGAGCGTTGACCGTTGAGTTTGACTGGACATAATTTTCAGGTGATTTCTGTACCGATTTTTGCAGTATTTTTTTATGAATTTTTGGGAGATATTTGACTATTTTTGGGCATAATCAAAGGGGTATTTTGGTTAATTTGGTTGGCATTTGTTTAGGGGTATTTTGGTAATTTTGCATTTTTGATTTCTATTTGAGGGGGAAGTCAAAAGGGAGTTTAATTTGTTGTGATGGATGATATGAATACTTCTGGTAGAGGTATGACCATGTTAAATTCATCTAATTTCCAAACTTGGAAGCCGCAGATGGAAGATTACTTGATTAGTAGAGATCTGTATGATGTTGTGGAAAGAGATTCTGCTAGGCCTGAGAAGCTGATTGATAAAGAGTGGGAGAAGTTGAATAAGAAAATTGTTTATCAAATTAGACAGTTTGTTGAGGACAGTATTTATCGCCATATTACGCAAGGGACTAAAGCTAGTGAGTTATGGTAGAAGCTTGAGGCTTTCTATGGACACAAGACTCTTCAGAATAAGGTTTCCCTACTTAAGAGGTTAATTAACTTGAAGTACAAGGTAAGATGGCCAATGACAGAGTTCTTGAGTGAGTTTAAGTCTTTGGTGAATCAGTTAGTGATGGTAAAGATTGTTCTAGAAGATGAATTGCAAGCAATGTTATTGTTGAGTAATTTACCTGACAGTTGGCAGACATTGGTAGTCACTCTCACAAACACAGCTCCGGGTGGCGTTCTGAGTATGAAAATAGTCTATGAAAGTTTGCTTAATGAAGAAACCAGAGTAATTGAGCAAGGAGTATCTGGACATACAAAAGTATTGGTTACAGAAAAGAGGGGGAGAAACAGATATGTAGACAGAAATAGAGACAAAAGTAAGAGTAGAGGTAGAAGCAAGAGTAGAGCACCAAATTCTGATAGATCATGTAGAGTATCACATTCAAGGAAAGATGTCAAGTGCTATCATTGTGGTAAGTCTGGCCATTATAAGAGAGACCGCAGAGTACTCAAGGAAGAAGAACCAAGGAATAGAAAAAAGGAAGTTGAAAAAGATACAATGGTAACTACATCCAGTATTGGGGATATTATGATCTTTTGTGATCCTCATATCAACATCTCATGTCAGGTTTCATCTTGGATTGTCGACACAAGTGCCTTTTTTCATGTTACCCCACATGAAAGGTTCTTCATATCCTATTCAGGTGATGATTTTGGGTGTGTTAGCTTGGGAAATAATACACAAGCAAAGATAGTTGGCATTGGAGATGTAGTCTTGGAGACTAGTGTTGGATGTAAGCTAGTTCTGAAGAATGTCAGACATGTCCTTGAGATTTGTTTCACCTTGATCTCTATTGGCGTCCTTGATGATGAGGGATATGATAACTACTTTGGTGGTGGTAAATGGAAACTTAGTAGAGGTTCCCTTATACTTGCAAAAGGGAAGAAGGTCAGTACTCTATACAAAATTGAAGCTAGTATTCAAAAAGACAAGGTAAATGTGGTGGAAGATAATCACATGGAGCTATGGCACAAGCAACTTGGACATCTAAGTGAGAAGGGACTTCAACATTTGATAAAGAACAAGATCATATTAGGAGTCAATGGTGTTGATTTGTAGTTAAAGCCTTGTGATCACTACTTAGCTGGAAAACAACGTAGAGTTTCATTTTGGAGGGGACCCTCATTTAGAAGAAAACATGTTCTTGATTTGATTTATTTAGATGTATGTATGTTGAAGGTGAAAACTCTTAGTGGCGTTATGTATTTTGTTACCTTTATTGATGATCATTCTAGAAAGGTATGGGCTTATGCATTGAAGACTAAGGATCAGGTTTTGGAGGTCTTCAAATAGTTTCAAGCTATGTTGAGAGAGCAACTAGAAGGAAACTAAAGTGCGTCCATGCAGATAATGGAGGTGAATACAGAGGGTCGTTTGAAGAATATTGTAGAATTCAAGGTATCAGGCTTGAGAATACAGTTCCTAAAACTCCAAAGCATAATGGGGTTACAGAATGGATGAACAGAACTATTGTTAAAAGGATCAGTTGTATGCTTTCACATTCTGGATTATCTCAATCATTTTGGGGTGAAGCTATGTGTACTGCAGTAGATCTTATTAACTTGTCTCCTTTAGTTCCATTAGAAGGTGATCTACCTAAGAGAGTATGGACTGGTAAGGAGGTTTCTTTCAAACACTTGAGAGTATTTGGCTGCAGGGCATTTATTCACATTCCTAAGGATGAGAGGAACAAGCTTGATGATAAAGCTCGAGATTGCATCTTCTTGGGCTATGGACATGATGCTTTTGCATATAGATTGTGGGATCCAGCTGCAAAGAAACTGATCAGAAGTAGAGATGTTATCTTCTTTGAAGATCAGACTATTGAAGATCTTAAGAAGACTAAAAAGTCAAGAGTTGTTAATGAAAGTCTTAAAGATATAACCACAGCTTCTTCTTCCCTAGTAAGTACACATGAAGGGTGAACTACACAAGAAGAGCCATTTGAAGATGTAGTAAGTGAAGAAGTTCCTAAAACTCTAGTTGTTGAAGAATCTAGAGGACATGTTGATAATCATCCAGTAGAGTCATTAACCTAGCCCCCAGTGAGAAGATCTAGCAGAGAGCATCAAACTTCGATGAAATATCCACCACATGAGTACTTGATGCTAACTGATGGGGGAGAACCACAATGCCATGATGAAACTAATGCATATGAGCATAAGAAAGAGTGGAAGAAAGCTATGCGAGAATAGATGAATTCCTTGTGGGAAAACCACACTTATGATCTTGTGACATTACCTAAGAGTAGGGAGCACTTAAAAATAAGTGGGTGTACAAGTGGAAGTTAGAAAAGAACAATCCACTACCAAGGTACAAGGCGCGATTGGTTGTGAAAGGCTATGGTCAGAAGAAAGGTATTAACTTTAAGGAGATTTTCTCTCTTGTGGTAAGGATGTCTTCAATCAGAGTTATTCTTGGTTTGGCTACTAAACTGAACTTGGAGGTAGAACAACTTGATGTGGAGACTGCATTCCTTCATGAAGACTTGGAGGAAGAGATTTATATGGAGTAACCTGAAGGCTTCATAGAGAAGGGCAAAGAGAATCTTGTATGTCGACTGAAGAAAAGCTTGTATGGTCTAAAACAAGCACCTTGTCAGTAGTACAAGAAGTTTGAGTCATCCATGTTACAGCACGGTTACAATAAGACTAGCTCAGATTATTGTGTGTTTGTGAAGCACTTTCCAGGTAGTGATTTTGTCATCCTACTCTTATATGTTGATGATTTGTTGATTGTTGGCCAGAACATTAAGAAGATTGCTGAGCTGAAGGAGGATTTAGGCAAGTCTTTTGTGATGAAAGATTTGGGACACGTAAAGCAAATCCTTGGTATGGAAGTTAAATGTGATAGAGAACATGGAAAGTTATGGCTATCTCAGGAGAAGTATATAGAGAAGATACTTCAGAGATTTGACATTGACAAGGCAAAAGCAGTAAGTACTCCACTTGCAAGTCATTTCAAGCTGAGTAAGGTGTAGAAGCATAAAAGTAAGAGTGATGTTGAATATGTGAAGAAAACACCTTATGCATCTGCGGTTGGTAGCTTGATGTATGTTGCAGTAAGTATTAGACCAGATATTGCTCATGTAGTTGGAGTAGTTAGTTGTTTTCTTTTAGATCCTAGTAAAATGCATTGGGAAGTTGTGAAATGGATACACAGATATCTTAACAAAACTCCTAAGTTGTGTTTGTGTTTTGGTAATGATGAGCCTATATTGGTTGGATACATAGATGCAGTTATGGCTGGTGACCATGATGGGAGGAGATCTACAATAGGGTACATGCTCATTTTCACAGGGGGAGCAGTTTCATGGCAGTCTAGGCTACATGATTGTGTTGCTTTGTCTACAACAAAAGCAGAGTATATAGCAATCACTAAGGGTGGAAAAGAAGTTCTGTGGATGAAGACGTTTCTTCAAGAACTTGGTATAAAACAAGGGATGGTTATCCTTTATAGCGACAACCAAAGCTCCATCCGCCTCAGTAAGAACACGTCATCTCATTCAAAGTCTAAGTACATTGATGTCAGATATCATTGGATTAGAGATGTATTAGAATCCAAGCAGTTAGATCTTGTGAAGATTCACATTGATGATAATGGAGCAAATATGTTAACAAAGCCGCTGACAAGAGACAAGCTAAAGACTTGTCAGCGGGTTGTTGGAATGGACTCCAAGTAGAGTCAAGTCTAGGGAGCAATGTTCTTTCTCTTATGGTGCAGGGATGTTGCACTACTATTACTCCAAAAGGGGGAAATTGTTAGGTTTGGAGTAAATTAGTAAGGGTAATTATGTAACTACCATGTTTATGTTGTGGGTAGTTTATAAGCTTTCCCAGTCTTATTCTCTTTAGGTCTCTTAGTCCTATTCTATTTGTGTTTCCTTAGTACTTGTATAAAAGGAAATACTATGGGAAAACATAGGTATGAGGTTATGAGGTTGAGAGAGATTGAGAGAAAACAGAGGTTTTCTGTAAGCACTGTAAGCCCTCCTCATCATAGTGAAGAATTGCTCCTTAGGCCGGGGACATAGGGATTATCCTAAACCTCATAATTTTTGTGTGTTCTTTACTTGACTAATATTCTCTTTGTGTGTGCAGTGAGATCCTGAAAGATTCTGTGTGTTTAGATTCACGGGTTTGTTTTCTAACACGTTCTTCCCTTTGTAGTGGGTCCTCGGATATGCGAGGTTAATTGTTAATTGTTGAAAATATCTTCTAAACATTGATTGACATGAGGATATCTAAGCCTCAACATCTTTCCTCTTGAACTACTTGTGAACATTAATAGACATGAAAATTCCTAAGCTTAAACATCTTGAAAATTTCTTCTTGAGCTACTTCTTCATATCTTTGATAGTAGAAAATATCTTCTTAACATTGATAGTCATGAATATTCCTGAAAGTTTCATTGAGGGCAAGCTTGGACTTCTTAGAAATTTTCTCGTCTTAGGCAACTTCTTCATGACTTTAATCAATGAAAATATCTTTTAAGCATTGATAGAAATAAAAAGTCCTAAAACATTTGTTCAAGACAAGCCTTAAAATCTTGTAAATTTACTATTTTCAAACTACTTCTTAGTGAAGCTGATTCTTCAAAATATTTTTTTTCGAATATTGATGCACGTAAAAATTTCTAGAAGTTCATGCTAAAAAAAGTGTGATGAGAATCAATTTTCTGTAAAGTTTTTCTAGCTAACATCCAATCAAAGATTCTTACTATGAAAGCACTTTGGATCAATGGCATCAAACAATGTTGAACGAAAAAAAGAAAAAAGAACTAATTTTCGCTCAATATCTTGTCATCTCTTACGTCTTCTTGAATAGGTTCAATATTGTTCTATAAACATATGATAGAACAGGAATCTAACTACCTAACCAATACGGGAGGATCAACTTTTTGCAACCTTGAATGGTCCTTCTAATGTAGCGGAGTGGCTTGGCATAAAGGCCCAAGCAACGTCCACAACAGAGGAAATAAACATGGTGTGGTTGGATCCAAAAACTTAGGAATAATGAAAAGTTGCTACTTCCATTAATTAGAAATAAACTACTGTTTTTCAAGGAGAAAGCAAAGAAAAAAAAGAAGCAAAAGTTGGATGAGCATGGGAATTCAAAATACAAAATATTTGATGGCAACAATCATGATCTTCTCTTCTTTCTTTGTCATTTTCAGGACGATGAATTTGGTAAGAATGCATCCTTGTGCCTTTGTGCCCTTGTGCCTCTAAAGGCCCTTCCATTGGGCCAGGTGGGTTTTGGGTGTTTATAATCAAGAACTGATTGTTGGAACATATATCTGGCTATCAAAGCTATGATGAGCCGAAGAACGGCTGCCTTGATGTTTCAATAGAATCACGCAACTTAAGTGCGTAGGTGGAGTGTGGGGCGCGTGAAGTATCTTGGGATTTTGTAAGAAATGAGAATAATTTCAAGAATTAGTTGAGGTTGTAAATGACATTTCACCACATGCATTGGATTCTGAAACTATTCGAATTTCTTTTTTATCCTCTCTATGTTGCTAGCCTTATTGAATTTGTGGAATCTAATTCAATGGTAAGTGTGACTCTGGCTCATATTGTAAAATTAATCAAAGATGTTCCCACTTTACTACTGTTTCTTGTTTATTTTATTTTTGTATTATTACTTCTTCCTTGAAACATTAAACGATGATCATAAAAGATAAAATTAAAAGCTAAACAATAAAATTTTAAAAATGGAAAGACCTGATGGTCATTCCGATATAGAATGAGTAACTTTTAGCGTCAAAGATTGCAAAAAACCAAGCTCTCAGGCTCAATCTTCCGTTGCACATTGATTTTAATCCCAGGTTTTGATAAGCAGTCAATTGGAATGTCTTTTCTTGTGCAGGCCCCAATTTCGTAGTAGGCACACACTGCAACGAGTCTCGGTGCAGAGGTGGTAGTTCGTTGATGGATAAAACGCTGCCCCGATTCCTCAAACACCGTAAAATGCAACAAATAGAAGGATGCTCTTCTTGTGTTCTCTTCTTTGCCACTTCTTTCTTATTCCCCTGCCAGATTCTCACCACTCTCAAAGCCTTGCTGCTACGTCAACAGCCTGTCCTCTACTCTCCTTGGTCTATCTCTCACGATTATAATTCCTTCAATACAGAGCAATCCTGAATTTTATTTTATTTGAAGATGTAAAAATAGATAGTTGTGCCACAACAGATCATCGGCAAGCTGCTTTTATTTTGGAATGAGTTATAGTGGCAGCAGCTACTTTTTTTTTTTGCGTTGTTACATTTGCCACTTTAACTTCCTTAGTTAATGAGTTTTAAAAACTGACATGCTACCAATGTGGTCTTGTAAGAAATTTTTTAATAGTGAAATTGAATTTAGTTAGAAAAGAAAGCAAATATATGAAAGAGATTATATTGAGTTATGTTTTAATCATATTAGATAATTATTTTTGACTCGTAAGTTTTTCTAATTAAGTTGAAAATTGTTTAGTCTCTTTACTGATCAAAATGGTGTGAAATTAGTTCTTTTTTTTTTGGAATAATTTATAATAAGATATTAACAACAATGGAAGTAACTAAGCTTTACATATACAACAACCTTTTGATTGTACGTGAATGAAAACAGGCCAAGGGAGCACTAATTAGTATCAACTTTTGAACAATATCTTGATTGGAGGATGTAATTTTGGTTGGCAAATTAATAGTCTCTAAGAGATAGGTTAAGCACAAAATATATAGCAGCTTCTTTTTTGTTCCCCCTCCCTATTTGATTGTGTTATGTTTATTTTTCATATGTTGTTGCATTATTTAACTAAATTTAATTGATCTCTAGTTTTTTTTGGGGTCATTGCATATAGTAGTTGTTAAGAGACTACAATAAATCTTGCTGTTGATGAAATAGGTATGCAAGTGTTTTCCATCTTCCAATTATTATATTCCCTACATTTGGTGTTGATCTCACACATTTCTATGAAACGCATTTAATTGTCGTCATCATTGAAACATTGTTCAACTGGTAGTGTTTTATTTGCATATTGAAAAGAATATATCACAGAGTCGTTTGGGCTTTGTAAATTCATTGTGTAATGCACTGAGCATAATTGATGCAGTCTTATTATTAGTACACAATAGTGGACTTCGTCTTCTTTGTTTGGTGGAAGCAAATAAAGCAAACAATACTCTGTCTGTGTGTCTTTTTCCTTACATCTTCTTTCTTCCCATTCCCATGTCGTTCTAATGGTAAGCTTTTTTGTTCTCCTTGGTCTGTCTCTCATTCTTGTTTGGCCTTTGTTGAAAGGAAAACATAGAAGTGTATGTTTTTAGTCATTAGTAGTACTTTTAACCATTGTGTTTTAACTACAGGTGTTGCACTATAAAGAAATCAATAGCATAAGATAAACATGAATGCTTATTTCTGAGATGCCAAACTTAGCGAAGCTCCAATAGGTTCTTGCTCAAAGAAATGAAGAAGCTAAACGTCTCTTGCAAGGTTACAATATGCGTGAAGGCTCTAGAGGTAGTAAGGTGTATGTATGGTAATTATAATTGTTAAACTCCATCTTAACTACTGTAAGTCAACATATGGCTAACCCTAGCCATGTTAGCCCTACATCACTAGACGCTAGTGTGTTGTCTTTCTCCCTGAAATTTTTTTCCTCTCCCAAATGTATCCGGCTGGAATTTAGTAACTGGAGAACTTCTATTTTGAGTATAGATTCAGGCAATCTTCCTAACATTCTCATATTTGTCAATAAAATTAAATCACCTACCACGTTAAATCTGAATTTAGGAAAAACCCTAAATTTTCTCAAAGATTCATTCCATTCAAAATCTCTATGATAGATGTGTAAATTAGATTAAGGTTCTACTTTCCTTTTGGATGTATTTTAAGGATTCCTATAAATTAGAATAATTTGTATAATGTTCGATTATCAAAATCAAATATCATTTCCACAATTAGGGTTCTTCGTGTTCTTGAGTTGTTCTTGTGAAAATCAAGAATTTAATTGAATTCTTGGTTTTCAATTATAATCAATGATTATTCCTTGTGTACAATCATTGCAAGATGACGTGGACGGTCCTCATTGCTAAGAGAGAGAACCTAGCAAGATGCCGGCTTTCAGCTTAGCCCAATCCATGCAGTCATGCAAGCCCAACCCACCTCCCTTTATATTTGCCTCTGCAACCCAACTTGAAGCATATTGGTATCGTGATTCTGAGCCACCAATCATGTTACCCCTAAGCCCATGGGCCTGGACTAGTTGCTACCCTATCAAAGGGAAAACAAAGTCACTGTAGGTGATGGAGTGGGCCTCTCAATCACCCACATAGGTAATGTTCCTAATAACCTTAATTTAGATATTTCTAATGTTTTGGTAGTCCCTAAAATTTCTAAAAATTTACTTTTGATATCATAATTTACTAGGGATAATAACTATGCATTTATTTTTTACCTTAACTTTTGTGTTGTTCAACATCTCTCTACATTTCGAACCTTACTTAAAGGTCCACTTAAGCATGGACTTTATCACCTTTAACCTAATAAAATGTTGCACGCACCCTCCACACTTCATATTAATATGTCTGTAAAACGGCATCAATGTCTAGGGCATGCCTCTTTCCCTATTGTATCACAAGTGCTTCATAATAATAAAATAAAGCTTGAAGGCTCTTTTTGTCAATTATGCCCTGTTTGTCAACTTAGTAAAAGCACAAAACATCATCATTTTGTGTTTGAATTAATTCATTTTGATATTTGAGGACTTGCCATGCTATTATCCACCTCAGGCAATAAATATTATATTGCCTTTATTGATGATTACTCCAAATTCACTAGGATTTACACATTCCAATCATAAACTCAATTTCTTTCTATTTTTGAAAAATTTTGATTATTAGCAAAAAATCAATGTCATTCCAAAATTAAAAAAATTCAATGTGATGGAGCTAGTGAATTTACTTCTAGGGATTTTAATACCCTCTTATCTAAATTGGGCATCTCTCAACGTCTTTCTACTTCTTATGCCCCATTCCAAAATGGATCTACAGAATGTAAACACCGTCATATAATTGAAACTAACCTATCTTTTATTAATCAAGCCCATGTTCCTTTACATTACTAGGATTACACTTTTGAAACTGCAGTCCATATCATTAATAGACTTCTAAGTCTTGTTATTCAAAACAAAACTCCATAGGACTTATTTTTTAATCAATCCCTATCTATATCTCACTTAAGATTGTTTGGATGTCTTGTTTATCCCTACTTACGACCTTACAATAAACATAAATTACAACCTTGATCGCGACCATGTGTTTTTATAGGATACCCCTAGGCTACAAAGGTTATAGATGCTTACGTCTCCAAACAAATAAATATTTTATTGTTGCGGATGCAAATTTGATGAATCCCAATTTCCGTTCATGACTTTCCCATCCACAATAATCTCATTGAGGGCATCTTACATTCCCTTACAAATCTCTTTGCCCAACCCCCCTCGGCCACAGGTTCCCTAGAACCTTCTTCCTCAATCATTATGGCCTCCTCCCATTCCTCTAAGCAACCTCCTACTCCAATCGCACCTCATATGCCTTCATCACCTCTTCCTCCTCCTATACATCCTATCACAACATGGTTATGAGGTGGTATTATTGCAAGGAGGACTTTAACTAGGTAGCATACCTATGCCTTAAGTGCCACATCTTTTCCTCATAAAGAACCTTCGTGCTTCACAGAAGCTTCCTTCTCTCCTAATTGGTGAAAGGCCATGCCCGAAGAATATATTACCTTGATTAAAAATCAAACGTAGGAACTTGTCCCTCCTCCTGCTAAGATTGTCCCAATTAGATGCAAATGAGTATATAAAATTAAGCTCCGTTCTGACGACATGCTTGAATGCTATAAAGCTCACTTAGTTGCTAAAGGTTTTCATCAATGTCCTGGTATAGATTATACTAAAACATTTAGTCTAGTTACAAAACCAATTAGTATTTGGACTCTTTTTTCAATTGCATATAGCAATGGGTGGAAAATTCGGTAACTTGATGTCAAGAATGCCTTTTTATAAGAGAATCTTGATGAACAAGTTTTCATGCATTAACCTCAAGGTTTTAAAGACCCTCAACATCCCAATTATGTATGTCATCTTAAATGATCTCTCTATGGTTTAAAACAAGTCCCTTATGATTGGAATTAATGCCTTACTCAATTTTTATTAAAAATTGGGTTTTCACTCTCTAGGGTTGATTCCTTATTATTTTCCCTTCATACTGCCACCTATAGTGTTTTTCTTCTAGTTTACGTTGATGACATTTTATTTATTTGCAACCTTAATGCCCCACTTCATGATACTTTAGAGCAACTTCAACGTGAATTTGACATCAAAGATCTCAGAGATTTTCACTATTTTCTTAGAATTGAAGCCTTACCAACTAAACATGGTCTCTTACTCCACTAAGCTAAATTTGCTTAAGATATTCTCTATCAAGCTAGCATGGGTAATGCTCGTAGCATCTCCACTCCTTGTACTACTAGTCATCCTCCATCCATACATGATGGGGAACCATTTTTTGAGCCCACTCACTATAGGAGTATTGTTGGAGCACTTCAATATCTTACTCTGACTTGTCTTGATATTACTTGTGTAGTCAATACTGCATGTTAATACATGCATGTTCCTACCACAACACATTGGATCTTTGTTAAACGTATTCTTTATTTTTTTAACAGATACCTATGATACGACATTCTTATTACAAAATCCTCATCCACCCAACTTCATGCTTACTTCAACACTAGCTAGGCCGATGACTATGATGATCACAAGTTAATAGGTGGTTTTTGCATTTATCTCAGGAATAATCTTATTTCATGGTGTTCTCGTAAATAGAAAACTATTGCCCGTTCTAGTATTGAAGCTAAGTTCAAGAGCCTTGCCGATACTACTGCAGACCTTATCTGGATTGAAGCTTTTTTTTGTGATTTTGGTCAAACACAAACAACATCCTTGACTCTATGGTGTGACAAGTTATGGGCCTTATATCTCTTCACTAATCCTGTATTCATGCTCACACTAAACATGTAAAGATCAATTTTCATTTCATTTGCTAGTGAATCAAGAATCAACAGCTTCACATTCACTTCATTTCATCTATGGATCAATCGACTGACATATTCACTAAAGGACTCTCATCCTTTTGCTTTACTACTCTTTAAAAAAAGCTTATGGTTTAATGTGACCCATTAGCTTGCAGGGGGGTGTTAAACTCCACATCAGCATGCCATGTCAACATGGCCACATCAGCCTCCATCTCAACTACCGCAAGCCAACATGTGGCTAACCTTAGCCACATCAGCCCTACACCATGAGACGATGGTATGCCTTCTCTCTCCTTGAAGGTTTTGTCCTCTCCTAAATGTATCCGACTAGAATCCAGTCACTTAAGAACTTCCATTTTGAGTACCAATTCGGGCAATCTTCCTCACATGCTTATATTTGTCAATAGAATTAAATCATCTACCATGTCGAATATGAATTTGGGAAAAATCCTAAATTTTCTCAAAGATTCATTCCATTCAAAGTCTATCATAGATGTGTAAATTAGATTAGGGTTCTACTTTCCTTTTGGATGTATTTTAAGGATTCTTATAAATCGGAATCATTTGTTTAATGTTTGATTATCGAAATCAAATACCATTTTCACAATTAGGGTTCTTTGTGTTCTTGAGTTGTTCTTGTGAAAATCAAGAATTTAATTGAATTCTTGGTTTTGAATTATAATCAATGATTATTCCTTGCGTACAATCATTTGAAGATGACGTGGACGGTCCTCATTGCTAAGAGACCGAACCTGGCAAGACCCCGGTGGGTACTTGCTAAGCTAAATGAAGAAGTCTAACCATCTTGGCAGGATGGTTTATAATATACTAAAAGGCTCTGGGGATAATAGCTTAAATGGCATGATGGTGAATTCAAGAACAATTTCTTAACATTACACTAAAAATGTATGCGGACCATGGCCATAACCACCAAATGTCAGACGGGCTACCACCAATATTTTGACAGCTTTTGGATCACTAACATTTAGACATTAACTTACATGGTATCATGTTTATAAAATAAGCTCTTTAGTTTTCTGGATAGAAGTTAGTCTTGACTTTTGTCCGTCATACAAATATGATGAACATTTAAATTAATTTTGAAAATAATGGAGAGAGCTTGACGTGGCAGGCCCATAATGAAAGATGGGACATCTGGCTACCACGTTGGATTGCTCGCATGCCAGCACCTAAAGGACCCTTAGCCTATTTCTAAAAATGATAGAACCCCCAAGCAGATTGAAGAACAGAGTCAATTCGCTGCAACTTTAGCTCGAGATCCTGTTACATTTGTTGTATGGCTTTTTCTTTAAGTTTATAATTGATTCATGTTGCTATAATTTGAGCTTCTAAACATTTTTCAGATCCATTAAAACAAGTTCCCAAAATTTTTCGTGTTTGCACATAAAAATAAACAAGAATAACTTTAAGGGATAGAGAATTATGATGCTAGCAAGAGGTGCCATCACTACCCTTCAAGAATCCGTCTACTATATTAATTGTGGTTTTCCAAGCTTTTCAACGTGAAACTTATTTGTGGGAAGTTAAATATTGTCCTAATAATCTCAGCAGAAATCGTCATGTAGTTCTTAAAGAATAATGATGCATTCTTTGCCATTCATGATTGCAAGTGTAGTTCATGATCCAAGAAAGGAGATGGTGACGATGCTCAATTTTGGAGAGACAAGTGATGGGAAAAACGACGTATAAAGTTTCCCACTTTGATTAAACCTATGAGGATATACTAAAACACCAATGATGTATTTGAATCACAAGTAAAATAAGCAAATATCACAATCAACATAAAAGAATTTCTACGTGGAAAACTCCTCAAATGTGAAGGATAAAAACCATGGGACTAATCACGGAGTTCACCAAAATCTCTACTATATAAATCGTTAGGTTTACAACTCAATCAAGTCCTTAACAATAGCAACAGGACAAAGATTTACTGATTTAACAACAATAGAATCACCAATTAATAATGAAGAACAAGTTGTAAACAATAACTTAATCAAGAAAAGTTGGAGAAATATCACCCAGAATTTCGACCAAGGTCTGCTGACTTAAAGAGCTCCAAATGACTATCCAACCGTTCACAATGAAAAACACCCAATCCCGAATCTGCTGACAAAAAATCAGCTCAATCGGACCACGGATTGACTTTGATCAAACGTTTAATCAGCTGCTGCGCAGGGCCTCTAATTCCTACGAAATTCTCTTTTCTTTTCTCTCTCTTTTTCTTTTTTGACGGCCACTCACTTAAAGAAAAAACCCTATATATTTCTTTTTAAACCTTAGGGCCACGTTACCCTAATAGGATCCAATAATAAGTCCCGAATATGGGCTGGACTAATCCAACAACAAGACCTGACAAGACTCCTAGTGGAGGAAGGTGGGCTTGTCCCCTGCGTTGATCCGTATTTATGGGCTGACCTTTCTTTGTCGCGTCATATAATTTATATTGTATCACAATGGGGAAATAAACTTGATATTTCTTCATTTGCTCCATCGTATGATGATATCTTGTTGTCTTGCAATTAATGCATCAAGATATCTTTCAACTCTGGCAGCTAATTGTGAGCAAATAAAGAAGTCAACCATCTTTTTCGAATGGTTTACAAGATGTGAAAGGGCTTTGGAGAAACAGAAAAATCACTGCCATCTGTAATTTGTGTTACAAAACCATGGGCACTTCACATGCCAAAAAAACCGCAAGAATAGAAATAGATTTCATTCTTCAAAGCTTGATTGGCAAAAAGGACACTTAAAATTGTTGCAATGAATTGTCGGTGGAGATCCATTAATTTCAAGCTAAGTAATGGTGATAAGTTATTTTAATGGTTTCAATATTTGTTTGAATCTTTGCTAATCATTTTTAGTCAAAAAATCATGCAAGCCTCATAATTAAGAGTTGTATCAAACAACGGGAAGTATGAACGATAACATTTTGACTTACGCAAAGACAAATTTTAGCATGTCGTTTATCATGCAATGCTTAGTATACTGTTTAGAACACAATTATATAACACAAAATGGTAGATACATTGATGTGCAAGAACGAGTTTTCATAACAGAAATTATCGCCTAGCCTTTATTAATAATAAAAAAAGCTTTTGTCCAAAAAAAATAAATAACAGGAATTATCCTTCCAGTGCAGTAGACTGGGCTTGGCAAAATGGCTGATAAACATCAGCAATAGAGGAAACAGACATGGTTTGGTTTGGTCCAAACTCTTGTCTTAAAGCCCTTGTTAGAATTCTAGTTCACGAGCTCTCCTTTACAACTTTATACTGTGTTTTCAACTCATTTATTTTCAGAGATTAATGTTGTAAAAATCCCAAAACTAGCACATTCCTATAATAGCACAAATATGAGCCGACCTGATTCAGAGAAACAAAATTCCTTTTAATTAATAAAAAGAACTTTATGAAAACAGCATATGAAGTCTGACAAGAGTTCGGTTTTATCGGATATATAATTAGAATTTCAACAACCTTTGTCTTATCTAATGAGAAGTAGAACAACCGGAAAAGAACATAATTATCGATGGTCTTTGTTTTACATTAGGCGGCCAATTTCCCACCAACTAATTGCTTCAAGTTCCTAAGATCATATCAATGTTACTTTCAAGGCTAGAAACGTATCCACCCTACCATACGCTAGCAGGTCAGACAATAGTGACAGATGAAGGGCCACTAGGTTGAAACTTGCGAGATGAGGGGTCAACGCCTACTGTGGACCTGTCTGCAAAGTTTCAAAGTGAAGCACAGATTTTCATTGCTTGCACATCACAATGTCGACCTAGCGCACAAAAGCAATATGAACTCGGACCATGATTTCCAAAATGTCTTTTGAACATTGATGAATACAAAGATCCCCCGAAATCATGCTAAACAAGGAGTGGTGGGGATGGCGACTTCCAATTGATTTATTGACTACGTATTTGAGAGCATTGATCCATGTCAAGACTATTGCGCAAATGTCAAGATCATCGAAGTCTAACGGAAGCAAGCAAAGTTTTTTTTCAAATATGTTTTCATTTCTCCCATCTTCATTTAGACATTCTGCCCTTATCGATGTGGACATGATAGGAACATCAATCTACCTACTTGCCATGCGTAGAATGATCATAAAGGACAACTACAAGACGCGTGAAGTTTTCTCGCAAGCTACCTAGAAATTTGCCGTAACTTGCTGGCAAGGGGAATGAATGGAGGTATTTCGAAGTTAATGGCAAAGGGGGAGATATGCTTCTTAGTGGGACAATCCACAAGATTTCTTGCCAGCAATGTAGATGAGAGGTGAAGGACTGCTAGATTGGAATTTGAGAGAGTAGTTAACACCTAGTGTGTAAACGTCTGTAAAGTTTCAACATGCCGAGAAGCAATATGCGTGAAACTTTCATTAGGCAAGCCTTAACATCTTGGAAATTTCATCCTCATGAATTACTTCTTTGTAACTTTAGTTGTTGAAAAAACTTTCTAAACATTGATAGACATGGAAATGCTTGGAAGTTCATGCTGAACAAAATGTGGTGAGAATGAATTTTCCGTAGATTTTTTTTTGGCCCACATCCAATCTTAGAGTCTTATTGACCAAGCACTCTATAACAATGGTGTCAAACAATGTTGTATGAAAGAAAGCTAAATTTTGCTCAATGTCTTGTCATTTCTTACATCTTTAGGAATTAATTCAGGACTATGCAATGAAAACATGATTGAACAAGATTTACAAACATGTGAAAGAGGTGATTAAAGACAAACATATTGGAATTCAAGAGGGGTCAAGGGAAAAATTTAGCCAACAAGTGTACATATAGGAGTGATAAACCTATTCATGAAGATGAAGATGGAAGAAATACTTGTATTTTAGAAAATATATAGTTACAAAAATTTTGTAAAATGTTTTTGGTTTGAACTTATATAATTTAAAAATATGATTACAATAATTAATTTTTAAATTATTTTACAAAATGTAATATGGACATGAAGTTTACTTTTAAAGTCTTTAGGTCTGGTTGAAGTGATTGCTTAGTGCTTTCTTTACAATAAAACAAGACAACCCAAATTCCAATGGTCATTTAATATTGTTTTGGTAGTGCTCAGTTAAATTTGACAAACATTAATCTTATCCTAAAAAAGCTAAACCAATGATAACTATAAATTCTTCATTTCCAAACTAAGTCGTGCATGGCCAAGTTTACCCTTTGTTATGGATCCATTGTCAAGACCATCGTGGGAAATCGTGATAATTCACACAATTTGGATAGATATGAAGTGATTAAAAGAATTTCATAAAAATGTTTTTATCAATTCAAGGTAATAAAAATGGAATTATTTGTTGAAGTGTAAAATTTGCAGTAGCTAAGATTATAATTATTTATTTTTGTAAAAAAAAATATTTTAGAAAGGCTCACCATTTGTAACCTAATTAAAACGTGAACTTAAGGGTAGAAGTGTTTTAAAGTTGAGAAATAGATAATGAAGCATTGGATCACAGAATTTTCCTACTTGCATGTCAGAACGAAGACAATGTGAATGGAAGTCTCATTCAAGCACGCGTTAGCATCTTGAGAATTTCCTCATCTTGGACTAGTTTTTCACGATGTTGATTTTTCGAAAACATCTTTTTCAACGTTAATGAATACAAATATCCCTCTAAATCATGCTAAACAAGGAGTGATGGGAACGGATATACTGTAATTTTTTTTCCGACCAACTGGCTTATTGAGTACATACTTAAGAGCCATGCTATACGACTTGGAGTGGAAGGGAGCTAAGTTTTTCTCAATGTCCTTTCATTTCTTTCACCTTTATTAATACATTCAGCACTGATTCACGTAGGGATGATAGGAACAGCAATCTACCTACCTACCATGTTTTATTTCAAACCCGACAAGATTGTGATGATAAATTTATACTAGCTTATTAAATTGATCACTGAAGTTGGTGGATGAATTTATGAGGTTACTCGATCATTACTATGTTCTTTGAGAAGTTATAACATTCTGGTATTGATACTTCTAAAATTTGTAATTTCAGAATGAGGAACCATTCATAGAGGCAAAAAAAAAAAAGAAAAAAAAGTGTGCTTGTAGAGCAAGGAAAGGGTGGGACTCAATCCACGTAAGAAACAAACATTGGCTGCTTATGGAGTCTCCTTCATTCTCCTCTCCACCGATCATCCTCCTCCTTCGACGTGGGAATATGGACCTAACGTTCCTAGGGACATTATATCATCTGCCTTTTATTATTCTAATTAATAACTCTATATATTTTAGCCTAGCCAGCATTCGTTTATGGATTTGGATAGATTTGGAGATTGCTCAAGGTGCGCACCAGATAATGAATTTCTTGAGCGGCTCGGACAAATACCACGTGAATTTCTTTCTGGCCAAATTCGAATTAGGCAAAGTGGGAGACCACGAATTCTTTAACAGTTGCGATCTAATAGAAAGGAAGGCTAGGTCATTTCAACCAAAAAAAGAAAGGAAGGCTAGGTTTTTGCTAGAACAAAAGCATAGAAATTTCCGCATAATTGCACTGCGTTTATTGTTACCCTTTGCAGATATAATCGCCCTGAATTTAAACGGAAGAGAACGCAACTTTTGACGCACACGAAGGCAATATGGACAAAACCTCATTCTACTGCAAGCAACTTAGAAATTCTGTTGGAAAGGTAAGAAGTATAAAAAATGCTTCGAAATTCATGCAAACAAGCAGGCATGCTTGGACAAGTGGATTTTTGGGCGTGTAGCAGAAAATTCGTGAGAGTGTAGTTGTGCTGTCTTTGGATGACCCCTGTTCGGGCCTTGTACTGAAGGCTGTTTCTTCATTGTTATGATTTCAGATTGCCTTTCAAGTGGGTTTTGCAGCACCGTCTTTGTTCTTCAATAGTACTGGTCAGAACTTCGCTGGTCGACGCTGGCGCTTCTTAGATCTGCTTGGAGTAGAGGTGCCGGGCTTCACAGGACTGATGTTTTCAATTATCAATAATATTTTCAATGATTTATTTCTTCTTCCTTTTTTTAAAAAAACAAATTTTACTGCAGGTTTTATATTGCAGAAAAGAGGATGCTCACATTCGAGATGCCAATCCGGTGAGACTCGCAGTGGCTTCTTGCTAAAGGAAGCGAGGAAGCTAACCGTCTTGAACGCGTGGTTTCATTCATGACAACAGTTGAGACCTCATCTGCTCTCCTTGGTCCACGAAAAGAAAAGTCTGTGGCATTACTTGGTTTTAGGACATGTTGTCCAGGTGTTTTGTTTTTTATTAACTCAAATCATTGTGCTTGATTGCTGGCTAATAATTTTGTTTTTTATTTATTTACTTTGGAATGAGTTATAGTGCCAGCATCTTGTTTTCTTTTCCCTGTTCTTGCATTTGCCACTTTAACTTTCTTAATTGATGAGTTTTAAACACTGAAATGGTACAAATGTGGCCTTGTAAGAAATTTTGTTTAATAATATAATGGAATTCACTTAGCAAAAAAGGTAAATATATGAAATAGATTATATTGAACAATGTTTCAATCATATTAAATAATAATTTCCAACTCCTATGTGTTTGTAATGGAGAGTCATAAATTGTTTAGTCTCTAGTGATCAAAATTGTGTAATACTATTCCACTTTCCTTTGAACAAATTGTAATAAGCTATGAAAAACATTAAAGGTAACTGAGCACAACAACCTCTTGATTGATTTTGAATGACAATAAGCCAAGTGAGTATTAATTGATGAGAATTTTTAAACGATATTTTAATTGAAGGATGTAATTTGGCTAGCATATTAATAGTTTGTTAGTGCTCGGTTAAGAACAAAATATATAACAATTTACTCTAGTTGACTACATTTTTCACCAAGATAAGTTCTTGCAAATATATTTTGAACTCACCCGGTCATGGGTTCGAATCTTCTTCCTCCCCTCCCTTGTGTGCGTGTGTCTTGTAATAAAAAATATAAAATATATATATATATATATTGAACAAAGAAAAGCTATTTGAAGTTCATGCTAAAGTAAAGTGAGTTCCACCTTTTTAAAGTGGTGGGGACGGCTATCACATGGGTTCTTTCTTACCAACTTACCAATGATTTATATTGTGGACACCAAACTGAGTAATGGCACCTGGAACTTAATAACTGCACGGCAATTATTTTGGTTTTTGGCCACCCAATTCAAAATAAGACACCTCTGCTTTTGACATCTAGGGGAGAAAAAGCAGTATGAACTTATCTTCCTGTTCCTATTTGTCCAAACTTATTTAAGACAAAGTAGCCTCTTGAAAGTTTCCTCATATTGACCACCTTTTTTGCAGTACAAATTCTCCAAACCAACCCATTAACAAATGGTCTAGGTACTCGGATTTCCAGTTAAGCAATTGTGCTTTTCTAGAGTAAAGGGGACGGATACCACCTAGATTTCTTTCTTACCAAATTCCAATAAGACTGCCTGCAATATCAAATGGAAATAAAGGCAAGAATTTTGCTACTAAAATGTCTTTCTTTTCTTCTGTCTTCCCGAACACGTTTAGCACTGCTCAGTGTAAACAGGATAAGAACCTAGCCATCGATCGCATCATATTTGGGCAGGTAAAAAAGAAGCACCGACGGACGCGGGAAGTTGGTATGACAGCCAGATCGGAATTTGGGGGAAGGGTCATACACGTAGTGCTTTTACATAGTTACAATGCAATTATATATGTAAAAGTGGAGAACCAAACTTCAAAAGAAGAGAAATGTCTCCGCTTTTGACATTAATGGAGAAAAGAGCAATATAAAGCAAACATCACCTCAAGTTCCTTAGAAATCTCTTCTAAATTTACTAAAACAAGTCATTTGTAGTTTTTCTTTAGTGCAATGCAGATTAGTTTATGTTTGTGTGTTGGAAGATTCACTTAAATTCTTAAAATCAATTTATAAGGAAAGAGAGAATGTTTTTTAATTAAGAAGAAGGGGACTCAAGGTATCTCAAACCCCACACTTTCGAAGAAAATAATTCTTTCGCTTATAAAGTACAATAGGTCAGTATATAAGAAATGTAGGACACATGCCAGACATCAACATGCTTCCTTGCCTAAAGTGTAGAAAAATAATTCTCATGGAGGCTTGATCTATTACTAACAAGATACATCATTTAGAATTTATATTTTGATACTACATTAGAATATTGACTTTCTTTTTTAAAAGTAGTTTGTAAGAAAAACAAGCATCTCTACAAATAAAAACCATACCCATATCTATAATACTCCCAGATTGATATTGCTTATGAGATATAATTCTAATAAGTAAATAAAATATCTCTTCAATAAGCTCTAGTAAAATAATGCAACATGTAATGCACGGCAAGTAATTTGTATGCAAATGTCTTGAGCAGCTCTTGAAGCTCCAAATAGGATCAATAATAAGTGCATAATTATTCTTTGAGTCGGTGAATTTTCCTATTTTGCAAAATTTTTAAAACAGTTTTTTCATAAAAACCTTTTTATCAATTCTAGGTGATGAAATAGAATTATTGAGTGAAATATAAAATTTGCGGTAACCAATATTAGAATTATTTATATTCACATGACATTTTTTTAACAAAAAAAAATTGTATTTAATTAAAGTTTACCACTTACAATCTAACAAACAAAATGAACTTGAGGATAAAAGTGCCGTAAAGTCGAGAAAGAGACAGCGAGGCACCCGAATACAGGACGTTCGCAGTGGTTTTCAGTTCCCGTTTTGTCATTCAATTTCATTTATCTTTTCAAAACATTAATGATTTCCCTTCTTCTCGATAGAAAGTGGCATTTTATTCCCTTTTATCATCCCCACTTTACCCATGCCTTCGTACAGAAATTGAAGGTCTCGACAGAGCTCGTCCAGTACCGAAATATCCTCTAATGGCACCCATTGGCACTGCAAGAGTCCCTTCTTCTTTTCCTTCTTGTTCGTTGTCTTCTTCATCCTTGAAATGGACGTTCGATGTTTTCCTCAATTTTACAGACCACCTACATGTTGCTTTGAAGCAGAAAGGCATCATTGTCTTTAGAAATGATAAAAAAGTAGAGAGAGGAAAATATATTCTTCAAGAACTCATTAGAGCAATACAAGAATCACAATATGCAATTGTCATAATCTCAAAGAAGTATGTTTTCTCTAAATGGCACTTGATTGAACTAACCAAGATCATGAAATGCAGGAGAGAGATAGGGTTGATAGTTTTACCTGTGTATTACATTGTAGATCCCACTAATGTACGATAGCAAGGGAGGAGTTTTACAGAAGCTTTTACCAAACATAGAGAAAAACTAGAGGTTGATCAACAGGACATGAAAACGTGGGCTAATGCTTTAAAAAATATTGGTCTTCTTGTTGGATGGCATGTAGACAATAAGTATGATCATTATATATCATTATACCAAACTCGGTCTACCCTCCTATGGATTGTGACGAAACATTTTATTTGCTTGTGAAACTAAAATAGAATAACTTTCAGTTCATTGTGATGTTAATTCTACATTATATTTTTATAGGCATGAATCTATGGCTATTGAAGAGATTAGTAAAATAATTTTCGATAAAGTGAGACAAAACCCATCACTCATTTCTAAAGGGCTTGTTGGAATAGGTTCCTGAGTTCTTGAAATTATGTCCTTACTCTACTTGGGATTGGATGATATTTGTTTTCTAGGAATTTATGGAATGGGTGGAGTGGGTAAGACAACTCTTGCAAATGTCATTTATGATCAAATTTCTCCATAATTTCAAGTTGGTTGCTTTCTTGCTTATGTTGGAGAATGGAATCAAAATTAGGGTCTAGTTAATTTACAAAGGAAACTTATTTGTGAGATCCTCAAGGAAAGTAATTGAAGTAAAGAAAACTTATGTAGGAATTAAGGTGATAGCAAAAAAAGTATATAACAAAAAAGTTTTTATAGTTCTTGATGATATGGATACTAAACACCAATTAAAGGGACTAGCAAGAAGCTGTAGTTGGTTTGGACAGGGGATTAAAATTATTGTAACATCAAGAAATCATCATTTGTTAAAAGACATGGTAATTCTTGTTATAAGGTTGAGGAGTTGAATAATGATGAATCTGTAGAGTTCTTTAGTTGGAAAGCTTTTCACAAAGACCATCCAAAAGAAAATTATGTAAATTTATGTAGAGAAATTGTGGGATAAGCTCAAGGCTTACTTTTAGCTCTTGAAGAATTCAACTCATATCTATTTGATAGACCAAAGGATGCGTGGAAATTGGCCCAAGATTAACCACAAGCAAATCCAAGGCAGATGTTTTGGACGAACTTTAAATAAGTTTTAATTAATAGGAGGATTTGCAAAAAAGATTATTTTTAGATATTGCATGTTTGTTTGATGGATGTTACCTCCTTGAAGATACCTATAAATTGGAATGTCTTGGTCATTATTTGGAAATTGATATTGAAGTTCTCAAGGACAAATGACTTATAAAGAACTTACATGAATCATTTCAAATGCACAATTTGTTAAAGAAAATGGGTCAAGAAGTAGTTCGTTGCAAGTCTCCAAATGAGCTTGGGAAGCATACTAGATTGTGGTGTGTTGAAGATATCATTCATTATTAAAGAATAATACTATAAGTGACTAGTTAACATGCAACGTAGGAAGCATATTTGGCACCAATTCTTTGAATTATATATGGAACCTCTATCACATTAATATTTTTTTTCTTGGTTTTAGCAATTGATGGAAATATTTATTAAATATTTCATGACTTAATATTCATTTTCTTAGATTTTAGGGAATTGATGGTGTTGAAAGTATTGTCCTAAATAAACCATTACCAAAACAACAACAATTAAGATTAAAGATGCTTGTCATTGGTAACTCTTGGTCTAATTATGGTATTCACACTCTAGAATGGCATGGAGATCCTTCAAATTTTATGTTAAGCAATGAGCTACGTTATTTGGAATGGTTTGAATAGCCTTTGGAATTTTTGCTAACTAGTTTCACAAACAATCTTATTGTGCTCAAAATTTCCCATAACCGCATTAAACAATGGGATGACTAGAAGGTAAGATTTTGGATTTATGTGAATGTATGTTCTTTTTACTTATTTTAATCTTAATTTTATTTACCATTTATTTCCCTATAACATATTGTAGAGAAAGTAAAATACATTGATATGAGTTACTTGAATAACTTGACTGAGTTCTTAGACTTTAGCGAAGTCCCAAAACTTGAGCAATTAGATATTCAACATAGTAATAGCATGTCAAACGTTCATCCATCACTTGGATTTCTATGCAACTTAAGGAGTTGGATATGAAAGGTTGCCAACATCTTAAAGGACTCCTAGATCACATCAATTGGAAATCTCTTAGATTTCTTAATTTTACTGGCTATTGAAAACTTGATAAGTTTCCAATTGTTTTTAGTGGTGTCAAATCTTTGGAGTTCCTTGATTCAATTGGAACTAATTTAACGAGTTTCCATTATCATTTAAGAGTATGTCATATCTTAAATATCTTAATTTATGTAGTAGCTTAAGTATAGGAAATTTGCAAAACAAGAAGTGCTACAATGTGATTTGACAAGAGATTGTTTTGTACGTTCTATTTAGAAAAAGTTCTCGAGCCTCTATTCTTCAAAATTGTTGCCACTTAGTGTTTTAGATGTTGGGAACAATGGCTTAAATTCCTCTCGTTTTTGGCAGCCTAATGTTTTCTGAAGTTTGAACTCATTAGAAGAATTAGATCTAAGTTATCATAATCTTTTGGATATAGCCATCTCTAGTTATCTTAATTGTTAATTTTCAATCAAGTGCTTAAATTTGTGAACACATTAACAACAATATTGGATAGTATATTGCAACTTGTTGACTTTTATGTGCTTCATTTGAGAAATTGTAGCAACCTCCAAGTATTGCTATGGCCTTTGTCCCCACATCTAAGTTTAGAAGTACTAAATTTGGGTTATTGCAATTTATTAGATAGAATGGTAATTAGTTGTTTACCTTCACCTGAGGCTTTAAATCTCTCAGGAAATAAATTCACAAGAATACCAAATTTGTTCCAGCTTTCCAAGATTTCTAGTATTTATATAAATGATTTCACTCAACTTCAGGCACCGCCAAAATTACCATTGCCCTTACGAGAGTTGAATTTAAAAAATTGTCCATCATTGGAGTTTTTGAATAGCGAGTTGGACTTAAGTGCTTCATTGACCACTGATTGCACTTTTGTGGCTGCCCGTATTGGTTCCGATTGCATACCCTGCAAAATCCTATACTTGCATCCACAGAGCCCATCGATTAACTCAACAGTGAGTCTCATTTTTCCTTTTTATTATAGTGTATTGCATTGTTGAAATCATATAATCTTGTTGTTGCGCGTCAGCTTAAAGTGATGCAACTCACATCTCTCTTCTTGGCGTTATTTACAGATAGAGTTGGTAACAATATTGGTTTAGACCCGCGCTGGCATCCGGAGTACCAGAGTATTTCAACCGAGAAATCGTTCATTCATCTGGAACAATTGACTATCATTTATTGAAAGATGCATAGTGGCGGCGTCTCAGTGGATGTGTTTTGCTTGTTCTTAGTCAAATTCCATGATCTTCACACTTGGCGAAGACTAAGTGAAAAATAAAAGGTCGAGGAGTATGGGAATCCAATGAATCGAATATCTAATGGCCGCTGTCCTTTTCCCGACTTCCCTTGTGAATTCCAAGGGAATGGAGTTGCTCTAGAAAAGCCTTTTGACATTTTCCATCCCTAAAGTCCCAAAAACTCCTTCAATGCAGAGCAATCCTGAAATTTTATGCGACCATAGAAGATGTAAAAACGGAAATAGTAGTGCTGGAAAAGATCGTCGGCGAGGATAAGAAAGAACAGAGAGAGGAAAAATCCTGGCTTTTGGTTTTATTTCTGCTTGTTCATTAACAGCACATACCCTATATCTACTTATATACAGTTTTTCCTGAGTGAAGGAATCTTTACACTGGTTATCGATGCTGGAACTTGTAGTTGATGCAAATTCTGAGCGGCTGATATGGAGCTGTTGTGTGACGTGGGTAGTTGTCCTATTGATACAACTTCAGTTTCTGCAATGGACAAACTCGTTTAGCCAGCATAAATTTGAGGTGAAGCACATTAAAAAATAAGAAGTCATTTCCTTTCTCAACCAGCCAAACCTTCTCTTACTTTGACCATTAACAAATTGATGAGCAAACGTAGCAGCTGATGTTTTCAATCATGAATAATATTTATAATAGTTCTTTTTTCCTTTTTAACTACTGGCGTGAAACTGCAGAGAAATCAATGGCAGATGTTGGGAAGGACGCTCACTTTTGAGATACCAAACAAGCGTTACTTACAGTGGCTTCTTGCTAATGGAAAGGACGAAGCCAATCATCTTGAACGCACGGTTCGATTTCAGATGGCTGGGTTTCCATTTCAGGGAAGGATGAAACCTTCCTGCAAACCTGACAAAAGCAAAGCTCAAAATATTAAAGGCAGCAACGATCCATGGAAAGCAAGACACAAGTACTGAAAGCTTGGGAAAGAACAAAATGTTCAGCTGAAGAACAAAGGAAGAAAAGCTACTGGACTTTGTGTATAAAAGAATATATACGGCCTAGTATAGTTTTGAGACTCTAACATTATACGTTGAATTTTTCTTGCTGTACGACGTTTTGTATCAGTTGAATATATTAGCAGTTTCATACTCAATCTCCGTTTTAAGGTGCTACAAGAACGATGGTTTTTTTTTTTGGAAGTATTGTAGCATATCCTTTGTCATACGATGTGTTTACTACACAATTGTTAAACACAAATTGATGGATCTCATTGATGTATAAGAACGATTTTTCATAACCATGAATAATCCTACTAGTAAAGTAGAGTGTAGAGTGAGAGCTAGGTAAAAAGGTCCAATTAACATCCACAGACAAAGGAGCTGAATGGGGTTTGGTTTGGTCCAAAAACATGAAAAAAATTTAACCTCTTATTACAATTCTATTTTTTCAAGTCCCTTCAAAGCCCTATACTATGTTTTCAACTCATTTACTGTCCAAGCTTGATGTTATAAAATTCCCAACAACTAGGTCATTTATATGATGGTCTAGACGTCAATATTCAACAACTTGAAATTTTGGCCATGACTGTGAATTTAAAGAGTGCTGTATTTAAAGTTGGGTAAAAACGGCCGAGAAGTCAACATTCAATAGCTCGAGAAATTGGATATGACTGAATTTAGAGAGTATTGTGCTTAAGAGTTATGTAAAAATGGCAAAAAAGTCAACATTTAATAGCTTGAAACTTTGGGCATGACTATGAATTAGGGAGTAGTGCATTTAAAGCTAGGTAATGGCTGAATTCGTGATCCATTAACCTTTGCATTTGGAGGAATAGAAAGTAATGGATAGAATCAAAACTTATTGTTGTGGATTTAGAGAATGGTGTATTTGTCGGTCGAAGGGGTGATGCATTAAACTATCGCTAGGAGGGATAGAAAAGTGATGAATATGATCATATTATATGGTTGATGACCTAAAGAGTCTATATTTTATGGTAGTTTATGGTTGCATTGATGCTGTGCCATCCATTCAATTGGAAAAGATGAAATGATTAAAACATTGCAATGTGCTTTAAACTTATCTACTTTTAGCCCTTCATTGAGAAAAGAAGCAACTAACACATGACTAATAATATTGACTTCAACTAGAAGGGTTATGAATAATGGACAAGGAACTCTAGAATAAAGCATGAATAATTCAACTAAACTAAAACTAAACGACAATAACTTCTTTTGAAATGAAATGGGGTTGATCACTCTTCTATTGAAGTCTCTAGCATTAGCTGTGGAAGTTCTGATAATTATCTTATATTTTAATGTAAGTGAGTCTTCGTGGCATTGGATTGGAAGACAAAGTATGCATAATAATATATCTAATCTGATCAAAGTAAAAACTAAATGGCCGGGTGTTGAAAACTTGAGGAAGAGACAACGAAACATTGCTTGGTTGAGAAATTATGTTCTCCTCATTACCTTCTTCAATCTTCATGGATCTTTAAAATACAAATTCAGCACCAAGTGTTGAAAATTTCAAGAATGGACAAACAAAAAATGATCATATATCAAAGAGCTCGAATTTAGACATATATTTCTTCTTGCTTTGTACAAGTTTGGAGATCAACTTATTCGCCTATTTAATGACGTCGATATACAAAAACACAAGAACTGAGCTTCTCCTCCTGCAAGTTCTTAGAAATTTTGGGGATGCATTGACGTTACTTCTAAACAATGAGACGTGATGGATCAAGTGGAGATTAGGTTTATCCAGAAAGTCAGTTTCCGAGACCCTAGTTCTACTACTTTCAAGGATTCTGCATTTTAGTTGTAATCTTTTAGGATTATCTTCTTAAAAAACAAAAAAGGCGTGTATCATTAGAAGCTTTATTTGCAAACTAAACGAGAGAGTAACAATCGATAGTATTTGTCAACAATTCATGAGAAAATCAGGCAGGTAAGGCACAAGAGAACCTAGCTTATGTTCACGAGTAAGTAGGTGCGCAGCTTCTCCCCGTGTGAACCGTTGAGCCGACGCTCCGTCGTCACAAAGATTCAGATCCAGCAATTCTGATTTTCATGCGTTTCTCCGGTGGTGGGGACATTCTTTTCCCTAACAACTTCCGATCTTACTGTCGGGTGTGAACTTGATGGGAACCCAACAATACGCGGTCAGATAAAAAAGAAACACCGACAACGCGTGAAGTTGGTGTGAGAGCCAGCCAGATGGGAATTTCAGGGAGTTTCTTGTTATCTGAAATTGACTATTATCAATAGAAAATGGCCCAAAAGTTTCTAAGTTTTGTCCTATTGAAAAATAAGCACATAGATTTTAATTAACTATTTTAAATAGTTATTTTTTTCATTCTAATTTTCATTCACCTTTTAATGGTTGAAGCTTCAGCTATCTTATTTTTCTCGTTGGTCTAACAAAAACATGCCAATACATTGAGACCAGATTAGGAAAAGGAAAAATGTGGAGATTGGATCCTTTAGATTCCCTATGAAGTTGCAGCACTAGGGGTGAAACTCAATCCCCATTTGGGGTATGGTTGTTCTGCTGGTTATTCCCAGAGAGTGAATAGTGGAGGGTGGATGCCCAACCCATATCTATCTTTACACTCCATTTTTTTAATTCTCTCTTTCTTTATTTTGGTATTTGAATACTTAATATGCTGAGTAATTTGGATATATGTGGTCTGTATGGAAAAGAAAGACAGTTGACACATTCACCACTAAAAGATAGAACAAAAAAAAAAGAAAATTTGGGCAGGACCATTGTAATGGTCGTTGCTTAGAGTTGTAATTATCAAAATTAGAAATTGATGTCTGCCATTAGGATAAAACTCAAGGACTTTTGGACCAATTTCCACCTTTAATAATTAGCTGCGTATCTAAAAGCTGTGTTGTAATTCTTTTCTTTTTTTTAAACTCCTTTTCGGACATTCTGTTAGGTGGTATGCCTGCTCCATAATATATTGTTCTTTACTTCACCTGAACACTTCGATACATTTACACGTGTAAACTGATTAAAAGTCAAGTTTCTTGAATAAAACTGTCTTAGTAAATTTTCATTCAGAGTTATGCAAGTAAAATATGCATAAAAATTCTCCCCACCATTGGGGCATCATGCCAAACCTCTTTTTTCTTTTTCTGTTTAGCCCCCTTTCTTTTTCATTCCCGTTATGTCAAACGTTCCCTGTCTTTTGACTAAAAATACCTTTCTTGTTTCATTTTTAACGGCCATTTTACAGTTATTTGTTAATATTAGGGGACCACCAGTCCTGGGAACTGAAGATTGAATGCACAATGAATTGCCTGTAGGGTCCAGATTGCAAGTTCCAGGGTGAAAGGAGTCTGTTAACTTTAGACCTGACTATCCTGGGACCCGTTATGCAATAACATATTGATGTACTTCTAGCTTGATATGTAATTCCTGTGGAAAGTCATTAGTAAGGAAAACTTGTGCCATTTAGTACCAATATAATGTTGCAACATAGGGAAGGTGTAGTTTAAATTCCAATCTTATATCATCTGTCTCTGACAAGGGTGATGGTTCCCTGCTAAGGGAGGTCATTAAGGATGTTGTGGACAGAGCAGAGGCTCTCAGTTTTTCTTCATGCTAACCATCAACATTGGTACTATTGTGTCTGAATTCTTCAAAAAGCTTTATGTTTATGGAGTCCTAGTGCAGATCATATGGTTGAAAGGTACATGTTTGTGCTGATCATCAGAAGTTGAAATAAGATTCTTGGTGTCTGCTTAAAGGGCCATCTAACGTCTCCCAAACACTGCTCCTACGTTCCAATTTTCAGCCAGCATTCAAATGCCTGGTTGAACCCAGTGCTGTTCTTTAGAATCCAGTGTTAAGCAAGCATTGGAATCTGCTATCTAGTGCGCGATGTTGATTGTTGTCCCATTTAGGACATTTTTATTTGGTTGTTTGTCAACTTTTGTCTTACAGGATTTCATTGGGTTTTCTCTATGGATATTCACAATATCGTAGCCATTAGATCCCTTAAAGTTATTTATGTCCATACTATTGAATTCCTTTAAGAATCAATAGCCTTGAGGAAAACTTTATTCCCAGAGTTCTTGTAAGAACCAACATGTCCTTATTCTTTTGAATATTATGGGAAGGATGATTATATAATTTTTATACTGTGGAATTCATGGACGTAGGCTTTATCGTTTGATGCTAGGCTTTAGCAAAGGATTTGTTGAAAGATCTGAGCATCAGACGATAAAGATATACAGTATTTCATATTTAAGTAATTGGGCCAGACGCTCAAAGTGACACTGAGTACCAATACCATGTCCATGATATCTCTGGCTATGAAAAAAACTAAATTGTTAAACATCACATGCAAGTGTGCGTTGTCCACATGAAATTTCAGTGCGAGAAAAACTAATTTGGTGCCTTCATCAAGTTTCAGCTTTGGTAATCGTTTTTTGGGTAAAGGTTCTATTCTTGCGATAGCTGACAAGTATATGATCTTCTTCTAATGTGACAGGTGGACATGAACTTAGCAAGAGTAACGGCAATGCTGGCGCAAGAGTTGGCTGTGGTAATATTTATTCTTTAGCCTTTTGCTTTTGCAGAATTTCTTCAAATGCTTGCCAGCAAGTGCACTTAATTGCTTAGGTTGAGGGAATATGTTAAACCTTACGGTGGCAGTTTCATCATGGCCTTCTTTCATTCGAACCCTCTATCCATTCTTCATATACTGATGTCTCACATTTGTACATCACTTTTGGTCAGGTATCATTGGTCTTCAATCATCCATTTAGGCTGGATTAATCATGGATAATTGGTGACCCTAATGACCTGGAGAGGTATTTCGAATGTACTTGATACTGACCGTACTTGATTTAATCTGAATTTATGTATATATAGTTTTTAGTCCGTACACCTTTCGGCTCGGCATGATTATACATTTATAGTTCGCTGTTTAGGAACACCACACTGATATTATTGCAACAAAATCGTATGACTACCAATGCTTGATTTCAAGTCAAATGTAGCGTTTCCATTGGTTTCTTCAGAGAAATGGGCGTAAGGGATCGGATCCATGCTTCGTTTGACCTTGGACTATTTGTTTTCATGTCTAATATCAATTTCCGACTCTATGCGTTATGAAAATACTTATTGGTTATGGAGTATTGCATCTCAATTTTCATTAAGGTTCTTTGAGCATAAAATGGTCCACCGTGTTGTTAAGGTGGTTGCAAGCCGAAGACCATTTTCCCTCACTTTTGCTTCGTTCTTTGGTTAATGCTTTAGAGAATGGCTTGAAAAGAGAAGCTTTAAGGGAACATCCAGTTTTAAGTCTTTCAAAGTTACCCAAGTGGCTATGAAGATTACTAAACAAGAGGTTTTTCTAAGGGATGTTCGTTATTGTTTAGTCACAAAAAAGTTGAAAAGTGCCTAATTTAGTAATAAGCATATATTGCTTACAACCTATTTTAGAAGATAGCAAGTTAAAAGATATCCTTCTTTTTTCTTTTTTTCCTCAAGAGAACAATACAATAGATTAGACTACTTTTCTAAGTTTTTCATTTTTCTAAAATAATCGATGTCTACGTTCAAATTCAAGAGAAACAAAATATGATTTGGCTGTACTAACTCAAAACCTAAGTTATACTGTTCGGAGACTTATTTGAATTGGTTTTTGATCTGCGTAGTTATAGAAAAAGGGTGACCTCATCCAATATAATCCGAACCCTTGAAACAATTTAATAATGTTCCCAATAATAGAAGTTCATTTTCGAAATGCCATCTCCTACGGGATCTAAAGTGTTAATTAGAAATTATCCTGTCTAAGGATTAAAATCTTTTTTTCTTAGTGCTTGTTCAGTGAATTTTATATGCAAGTGAACATATCGAACAAGTAATATAATGATAAGAAAGATATCATCCCACAAAGATTGGTGATTACTAGACTAACTAATTACCAATGATGAATAACTCCTAGAATTTATCTAGCAAACCAAATTGATAGATGATAGATTAACTAACTAAGTCTAAGAAAACTAAATACAAGAAATATGTTAGAGCATCCGATTTCACCATAATTACTAGGGTTTGGGTTTAGACCTACCTCCTATCCTATTAGAATTGGGTTTTAGAGATCTAAAACAATTGGGGTTTAAACTTCTAAATTAATTAGGATTTGAATTCCTAATATGAATGGATTTTCTAAATAAATAGAAAACCCAATAACAATAGAAAAACTAATAACAATCATCTAAAGCCCAAGCTCATCTTGACTCTCTTGATCTTGATATTACGATTTTGCCACACAATAAGCATCAGGTTCTCCATGTTCATTCCCTTTCTCCTTGCCTCCTTGTGCTACATAAATAAGATGAAGTTAGGTAAATAAAGAGGAGTTCAAATGTTTTCTCACAATTATTAAAGTTATTTATTGCCTAAAATAGGTAAAATAACTCTATAAAAATAGAGTTATCAAAAGCCCCAAACTTAACATTTTGCTAGTCCTCAAGTAAAAGCAATAAACAACATATGTTTTAGACAAAATCCCGTCATGAAATTTAATCATAATTCCTCAAACTCAACAATTCAAAGAAAAATATAACTTTCATCCAAACACCACAATTGTTTTATAAGATAAGATAGACTCTTAACTATGTTGACCACGTGTGTGTGTGTGAGTCCTTATCTTTTCAACTATATGCACTCCAAATAGATCCACATTAATATGCAATCTCTCAAAATCTTTAACCAAACGTCATATGTTTGCTTTTCATTCCTCTCTCCACTAATGTAAGCCAATCATCTAATCAAAAATCAATAGCACTTTTATAAGCTTGTAATGTAAGGCTAGGCTAGGGGTAAGATGAAAGTCATTTAGGCTTAATTCACCCATGAACACATTACTTTCTAGGATCTCATAAAAAACTCTTGTCACTTTCTACCATCACTTTTCTCATTCTTTTCTATCTAAAAATGCTTGATTTCACTGGGATTCTAACACTCACAAAGCCACAATCATGCTTGCATCAATAAAACAAGTAAAAGTACTAGACATGTAGTCACTACACTTTTATCTTGCCAATCATTTCAATTACTATGCTTAATGGCCTAATTCAAAACATTGAATGGCTTAAATATGATAAGGAATGATAAGAGGATTCCATTCTTGGCAAATGTTGTACTTCCTTTCTTTTTTTTTTTCTTTTTTTTTTTTTGTTTTTTACAAAAATGAAATACTATGCTCCACTTAATCATTGCAATCAATTTCTTCCCATGCTCCATCTTCCTTTCAACCTTTATTCATCTCAAACAAACTTCCATCCTACAAGTTAACATGTTCATGGGCGTGGGACGATAAGATAAGTTATTCAAGGCTTATGGCTATATATACATGGGTGTCACTAAAAAAAATAGATAAGAATCAAGGCTCATTGGGGTGACTGGTGATAAATAAATAGGGTTGGCTTGAAAGGCTCAAACAATCTAAATAATGGCCTAAATCATTTTCTCAATTAGATGCAGCTTAGGATTTCGCCTCAAGAGAAAATCAAACAAATTCTAAGATTCAGGTGAGATCTAAGAAAATCACATACTTCACATGAATGTTCTCTAGAGATACACACAATTTAAAAAATGAAGGACTTTTAATGCTCAATAGGTGGATCAACATAATCAAAATCACACTTAACTCACATCACAATTGCAGGTTTGAACAAAATCTATATCTTCCAAAGAATCACCAAGAATTCACAACATGGGATGTAATCATGACATAAAAAAAAATTTCAATCAAATTTAGCACAAAGGTTCTTTCCCTACCCCCAAACTTGAATGAAGCATTGTCCTCAATGGAAAAACAAAAGAAAGTAATAATAATGAAGGAATAGGAATCAGAAAACTCTCTTGATTGTAGGTCATATCCACGTAGAGCTTTGAGGAGATGGTGGTGACAAAACTTCTAATGAAAAGACTAAAATGGAAATGCTTGGGTTGCCTCCCAAGAAGCGCTTGCTTTATAGTTTTCAGCTAAACTATCCTCGATGTTGTTGCTCAAGGAGTATGAAACTGTAATAGTTTAGGAGACAGCTTGTGTTGTAAAATGGTAGAGCACTCTTCAATCAACCTTACTATCTCATATATTTCCAACTTCCTTTTGTTCTCCAATATCTCTTTCAAAAAAATTTCGTAAATTTAAGTTAAAACATCTGCAAAAGAAATGTTAATGTGCAATTTTGAAGATATATCAAGGAATTCCAAAAACTGTTTATCTTTTTCATGTTGCTGGAATTTGTGGGGAGATGGAGCTGGAGGCATAAAGGGCATAGGATTTTCTAGAACAAGCTTGCTCCTAGGTGCCTCCTTAAGTTGTATGCTGACATCTTTATCATTATCTTTGAGACTCTCTTTGTCAACATCAACTTCTCCCACTTGCCTGCCACATGTTACGGTTATTGCCTCTATGGTGTCTATAGGGTTTTTCTCCACATTGCTAGGCAAAAGACCCTCATGATTCTTTGAGATCATGTTGATTAGCTGACTCATCTACACCTCTAATTTTCGGAATAAAGCTTCTTGTCTCTGAAAGCTCGCTTCTGGATTATGAAATTTTGCTTCAATGCCCTCTGTAAAGTTTTGGGTGGTGACGGCCAGCTCATTGATCATGTCCTCAAAGTTAGGTTTCACCTCTTCTGTTTGCATAAATGTTGGTTGCGGTCTCATCTCATTGCGGTTATTGCCTCTGTGGTATCTATAGGGTTTTTCTCCACATTGCTAGGCAAAAGACCTTCCTGATGCTCTGAGATAATGTTGATTAGTTGACTCATTTGCACCTCTAATTTTCGGATTGAAGCTTCTTGTCTTTGAAAGCTCGCTTCTTGATTATGAAATTTTGCTTCAATCCCCTCTGTAAAGTTTTGGGTGGTGACGGCCAGCTCATTGATCATGTCTTTAAAGTTAGGTTTCCTACTTGCATAAATGTTGTTTGCATAAATGTTGATTGCGGTCCCCGACAACGGCGCCAAAAACTTGTTCGGTGAATTTTATATGCAAGTGAACATATCGAACAAGTAATATAATGATAAGAAAGATATCGTCCCACAAAGATTGGTAATTATTAGATCAACTAATTACCAACGGTGAATAACTTCTAGAATTTATCTAGCAAACCAAATTGATAGATGATAGATTAACTAACTAAGTCTAAGAAAACTAAATATAAAAAATATGTTAGAGCATCCGATTTCACCATAATTACTAGGGTTTGGGTTTAGACCTACCTCCTATCCTATTAGAATTGGGTTTTAGAGATCTAAAACAATTGGCTTTTGAACTTGTAAATTAATTAGGATTTGAATTCCTAATATAACTGGGTTTTCTAAATAAATAGAAAACCCAATAACAATAGAAAAACTAATAACAATCATCTAAAGCCCAAGCCCATCTTGACTCTCTTGATCTTGATATTACGATTTTGCCACACAATAAGTATCAGGTTCTCCATGTTCATTCCCTTTCTCCTTGCCTCCTTGTGCTACATAAACAAGATAAAGTTAGGTAAATAAAGAAGAGTTCAAATATTTTCTTACAGTTATTAAAGTTATTTATTACCTAAAATAGGTAAAATAACTCTATAAAAATAGAGCTATCAGTGCTCTATTCCATATTACTGAGGGTTGGTAGAATTTCCTTAGAATCTTTGTAGCTAACAACAAATGTAGCAATGATGACAAAAAAAACAGAGGAGAAACCAAAACATTTGCCTCACAGAATTTGCCATTGTTTTGTCACACAGTAAGGGCAATAAATTTCATTGAGCCCCCACAAACCAAGAAACAATTATAATAATAAGTGTGGAAAACATATAACAAAAATGGAATAACTATAATTTTTCAAACAATCCTTGAACCTATTAGTTTATGTAGCAGAGAGTTCTATACAATGCATGCAAGAAGACGTTGTACAAAGTTTCATTCAAAGCATACATTAGCGTCCTGAAAATTTTCTCGTCTCAAACCAGTTTTTCGCGACTTTGAATCTTGAAAAAACATATTTTGAAGATTGACGGATATGAAGATCCCCATAAATCACGCTAAACAATTAGTGATGGGAATGAATATCCTTGTGCACAGAAGCAATATGCATGAAAGTTTCACTCAAAGCAAGATTTAGCATCCTAAAAATTCCCCCCTGTTGGATCACTTTATCGTGACGATAATTCGTGGAAATATCTACTGATGATTGATAGATTCAAAAATCAGACAATCCTATTGACTGCACACTTGGTAATGATGCCGTCAAACAAAGTAAGAATAAAAGGAAGCTAATTTTCGCTCAGTTTCTTGTTATTTCCCACATCTTCACGAGTACATTCAAAACTGTATTACAAAAAGATGCCAAAACATGAATTTAGCTACTCACCATATGCGAAAAGGTCGTAAAGGATTGACAAATGTGTGAAGGTGGTGCTTAAGGTCGGCCAAATTGGAATTTTAACGTACACAAGCAATTTGGACAGAACCTCATTCTACTACAACTTAGAAACTTCGTTCGGAGTGGAAGGGACGAAAATGCTTTGAAGTTCATGCTAAACAAGCAGGCGTGTTTGGCCAAGTGGGGCTTGTGGGTTTATACCAAAAACTTAATTCCTAAGACTGCAGTTGTTCTGCTTTTGGATGACCTCTGTTGATGTGTTTGTTAGAATGACTTGTACTGATTAAGTTCCTGCCAATTTAATTGTACAGCTTGCGTCTTATTCCTTTAAACTTTACAGTCACATATATAGGCTCTTTGTAGCTAGTTGAAATTGGAATGCCACAAAAGCCTTTCTGAATTTAATCTTCAGATGTAGATCCAACTCTAGTTTGAAGCATATTATGGCTTTTAATGGATCCTTTTTGATATCCAGCTCCAGTTTGAAGCATTTTATTATTTCACCCTCCTACCATTTGCGGCTCCACCCCTGCATCTCCCTCGCCAGGGCTAGTTGATCCGAAGAAAATGAAAACACCAACAAGCCCAATATTTTCAATAAGTTAAAACAATAGTTTATTTCTTTAACTTTTTATTCTGTTGTATCAGAATTTGGATAAGTTGATTGTTTTGCCTGATTATGAAAGCTTGATTATTTTCTAGTTCATGAATTCTTTCTTATCTTCCAAATTGTTTACAATATGTGAAAGGGCCTTAGAGGTGATAATTCAAATAAGTTGGATAATAGCCCCCTTAATATCAATAAGTCAAAACTTAAAAGAATACGTTTGTTTTTTGCCTCATAATTCTTCAGGATTCAAAAGCTTAATAGTTATGTGGATGAAAATGAATAGGTTTTTGGAATTTTATTCTTAAGTCTCTTAAATAATGCTACACACATACATACATATATTTCCAAATAAATGGTAATTTAAATATTCTATTTTATAAAATATCTTAGATCCTTATACAAGTGGAAAAGAATGAAATGACCAAAACAAAAGAGACAATTCCAATGATGCAAGGCATTCTAATTCTGTAAGCAAGTCTCAACACTTAATGTTACCCTCTTTTACAACTAAATAAAAATATCAAATGAAGTATAAAAGATACTCCCATGTATTCATTTCATAATTCAAGGCATACATAGTCTAGTTATTATCCATAAAATCCAACTTTCTTGCTTCTGATGTCATGTCACTTACACTGAATCTAGCAAAACAAATTCAAGTGAGACAAGCTTGATTTACACAAATTATGCAACAAAGGAAGTAAGGAATGAGGTATCTGGTGGTGGACAACAGAAATTGGTACTAAACCCATTATCATAATCCTAAAACTACAAGGAAATATTCATAAGCGCTTTATGATCTATGAAAATGGGTTTATATGACTATGCATGAAATGATTTCATAAGTGCATGTATTTGTGTTCTAAGGAGATAGATAATAAGAGACTAATAACCTTTCACTAATGTTGGATCTTAATGATCCCAAATGTAGACATTCAATGTTTCTCTATGTGCTTTTCAAAACACTCTACCAAACATCTTGCAAAATCTAAACTAGAAGGTTTCTTTTCCCCCAAACAATGTATTATGCATCTTTCTGCAACTAAACCAAGATGAGCTAAAGTATGGTTCTCATATTTTAGATTTTTAACAAGGCACTTAAAGAGATGAATAATAAAACAATCTTGTTTCTCTTTTAAAATTGATACAAATTTCCATTGCACTTTCAAGGCAATGTTGGTTGTAATTCTCATCTTGTTGAATAGCATCAAAGCTAGAAGGAAATAAAATGGGAGTGGAAAAGAAAGGAGTTGGGTCATGGGCATGCACTTTGGAAACTATAAGGATAAGCAACCCCATCATCACCACTATAGGTTTGCTAATTAATTTTGGGGCTAGCAAATTCAAGCTTTTACTTTGAAATGTTTTTCATTGTCTAATAGAAGAATTAAATATATAGACTAGTACTCTAATCTTTGTAGCAATTATATAGCTGGAGATCATTCCAAAAGGAATAGCATTTCAAAATATTAGTTTAAGATCATTGGCTTTTGGAAGCATGATAATACATTAATGAAGTTGTTTTAACCCCTAGTTAATGTTTTAGCTAAAGAGATATGACTTTATAATAGTTTTTAAGAAATTAATACTTGACTCCTACGGAAAGTCAAACATACAATAAAAAATTAGTTTGAAAGAACATTAAATGAATTGTGATATAATTTTATCAATGTGTTAGTCATTATAAGCATGTAAGAGTGAATTACAAATAGAGGTGCATATTAAAACATGGCATTTGACATAAAGCGAAATGAATTAAAGAATAAGCTACTATTTACATCAATTATGAAGAGGTATAGTAAATCAAGAAAAATGAAATGTCATAAGAAACTAAAAATAGTTAATAACATCAAAAGACAATAAGGTTAGTGTAGAAGCCCTAATTAACCCATCAAATAGCTATAGAAATAATTAGAAAGATAAGTAGTGAAATAAAGTTAATCACTTTTACATAAGCTTACATAACCTTTTCTCATTTAAACTTCCAATGATCATTTTTAGAATTCATAACTCCTCAGGTAGTAAAGAAGTCAATTATTTTCTTTTTAAATTTTTATCTCTTTTTTTCTTGAACAATAAAAACACTGACTCCATCAAGTGAGGTAATTTTAATGCTTTGCATGTCAATGGAAGTAGTACGGTTTGAATGCAAGAGAAGTATAGGAATCCAACAAGGTGCTATCCCTATCATCCAAGGGCTCTTTTATCCCTTCGGGCCCTTTAAGCAATTACAAATTGTAAGATCAACTAACTTCTTTTATTTTTTAAGTAAACAAACATCCTTTTTTTTTTGTTTTTTTTACTCTAGTAATTTTTTTTCTGTTTAATTTATCCATTTGTTTCAAGCCTAGAATTTCTTCTAGTAGCTATTAACAAGCAATTTCAAATGTTAAAAAAAAAAAAAAAAGCGGGGGGTGCATGCGTCTAGTTATTTTTTTCAAAAAGTATTTTGTTGTTTTAAAAGAACTATGGTTTGTTTGGAAAAACATGTAAATGGTAAGAGTCATACCTGTAAATATGTTTAAAACCGGATAATAATGATAATTGATTTTTTTCCTTAGAATATTACTCTTTTAGTATCTCCAATGTTAGTATGAAAAATACATAACACTCTATTACGAAGAATATTAGTATAATCCACTAGACAACGGTATTTATTTCTCTATTTGGTCGTCACATTGTCTATTTAGAAAACACAATTATACAAGAAAAGTGATAAATTGTATTCTTTTATTCCCTGATTAATCTAATAAATGTTAATTTCATTTAATTAATACCATTGAGTTGATTTTTCTAGTGGATTTAATTGGAAAATTCTTAGTGTTGTAGATTTTCTATTTTTCGGATGAAAAATAGTGTGTCTAAAAATCTCAGTTCCTAAACACAACTAATTATCTCTTTAATCTGAAGGCATTTTTGTTTCTTAATTTCCAGTGCATTTCGACATATTCAAAACTAATGTAGACGGAGTCCCATCAAGTCTATCAGTTTGCATGACAAACAGTCGACATATAAGGCAAGAAAAGTCAGGAAAATGTTAACTTTGTGAACAAAGTTGCTGAACTTTACCCGAAAATGTTTTCATTCAAACAACTATATCTACCTATTCACGTCAGCCATGCAAACCAAAAGCATTTGATTTTTTAATTTAAAAAGGCTGCATTCGCTTTTGATTGCAAAGCTGATTCCAAATTCATCTCTCATAGAGATCTAGTTATGAAGGTTTATAACTGATGGATAAATATGATTGTCACCATTTTCCAATAGGCAACAGTTTATTTGAGAAGACTAAGACTTGGAGCCTCTAGGTTTCACTCCACCTAATACTTACATGCAAAGATTTCATTCCACCCCACACAATTTTCTTTATTCTTGCCCGTAGACTCCAAATATCATTTACTTTGTTTTAAAATCCTTTATAATTATATTCAATCCATATACAATAAGCTCAAGATAAAAAAAGATTAATTCAACAATTTTAGAGCCAAATATTTTTCATTTTTGCTTTGATTCTCCATTGTTGGCCCGTGATTACTGACTATTCTTGTAGACAATTTAAACTACTTGTTATGTAATGACAGCAATAACTTTTGGATTTCCTAATTCGGGGATTATATTTAGTATTCTTCAAAAACTCTCTGGGTCTTTACAAATGTTACCACTTTCTACATTGTCCAAGAAAACACAACTCCATGAAAATGTATGCCTCTTTTATTATGGGATCCTCAGCCAGGACAACAACTCTCTCAAACGATCACTCAATCCAAATGTTGTATTTGCCTCTCCAAATGAAAGTGTACTCTTCAACCTAAACAAAGACAATATGTCAGGCCCCAAATTTTGATCTCAGCCCCGTTTTGTCATTTTTTCATAAATTTAATTGCATTAATTTATGAGAACGATGCACGCGAGATATGTAGACATAATTCATTTTATTGAATGTGAAAATGACGTTACTGCATAAGCTCAAGGTGGGGACATCTATTTTGCGTCAAAAGTGAAAAACTGCCGCATGTCCAACCGTCTATCAACCTAAAACTTGTTGAGTGCCTCTTGCTTTATCACATCTCCTACTAAGTCCATCTCTGCTACAATAGGCTTATTCTCAAAGTGCCACTCCTCTATAATAGTCATGATGCCTACTCTGGGTGAAATACTACGCAATGTACCATGGCATTTGAAACTGCGACGTCTCGAACTCTGCCAGATATTTGTAGTCAAGTTATGTTGTTGGATTCTCAATTACTCCAAACAAACAGCATGAGGAATCATAGAATAAACATTCTGTGCATGAACCCAAAGGAGAAGTCCAAGAAAAGGTAAATTCTTATTGTCTCTCCCTTTATTTTATTTTTATTTTTATTTTTTTAAACTTTAACTCTGTAAATTCAATATTCTTCTAGTACATTAAAGCCTAAAAAGTTGCAACGCAGAAAACCAAAGCACATTCGTCTTCCACTAAGAACTAGGTGTAAGTCCTAAAAACATTTACATTGAACACAATGTAAATACAGGAAGATTGATTTGAGAGACCATAACTTCGGCCCTGCTCAGAAACTACACTCCGGTGAACATGACGGTGGAGTGTTTTACAACAGATTTAATTCTTAGTTACTGATGGAAGATAAAATAATTAAGCTGCCTTTGGCCGCGTGTTAACTGCTGCTCAATTATACTTTCGGTGTGAGTTATTAAGATGGGCTCTTCTTTAGCCAACATCATCATTGTTTTGACTCATCATGGTGGTCTCTTTATCAGAAGTTCATGAGTGCTGGCATCTGGGGAACTCTCACTCTCCGAACGTGCGAACCTCATTCTTCAATCCCATTTCATTGTTGGACACTCATTACCCGTTACAAATTATTGATCGACGGACTTCACCGAAAGTAATCTAGCCCATTACATCGTCATGAAGCCTGTGATCTCTCCATCGTCGTATTGGCAGTAGCATCTCCTTCCCGGTATTACAACAATTGATCAAAATCTGGATTTTACTTTTTTGTGATTATGCTGGAATCTCAGCGAACCGACCATACAGGTGGGGACGAGCGGACGGGGATGCTTGTTGACGAGTATAAATTTACGTGCAAAGAATGGATTCAAACAAATTCATATGTGTTGGTAATCCATCCTTATCATAAGAAGATTGTCGAAGTTGCAGCAGCAAATATTGAATCCTGAAGTCAAAGAAGGCAACAACAGCCTTTCCAACAGTTTTTGACAGCAAGCTCTTAGCTGTCTTGGGTTGATGATTTCTACACGAAAACGGCCATGGAACAACTTGGAAATCTCTTGAAGATGAGTTAGTATGTCTATATATTAGAGGTTTGTGTTAGAAACCGTAAGATAGAAGTGTGAGAGCAAGTGAGAAAGAGATAAGTCCCTTAGAGAAAATCAGTTTCTGCAGAAACTGAAAAACAGAGTATTGTTTTTGTGTCCACTTTGATAGCTTGTAACTTTCTCCCTACTTTGTGAAATTTCGTGTTTCTTGCCCAGATCTCTTCCTTGTCTTGTTTAGTTTATGTTAGAAACAAGTTTCATCTCATTCCGCTGCGTATTGAGTAAGATACCGATCCTACAAAGTGGTATCGGAGCCTTGCTGTTACCCAGAATTTCTGCAGAAAATTTCTGCAGAATCTATTTTATTGTTCCCTCGGAGTTTCCTTCGAAATCAACCGTTTTTCTAAAACCCCCAAGCCTTGAAAGATGTCAGATTCCATCCATTACAAGACTCCCCTTCTCAATGAAACAAATTATGGTGATTGGAGCATGCAAATGAGAATTATACTTGGTTCTCATGGTTTGCTGAAATTTGTTGAAGAAGGTTATGAAGCACCTACAACAAGGAGAGCTGAGGAAGTCCTGTCAGATGCCAGGAGAGCTACCTTGGAGGAGAATAGGCAAAAGGATCAGAAAGCCTTTCTTGTGATCATGCAAGGCGTGGACAGCAAGTTGTTCAAGAAGATTTCTGCACTACCTACATCAAAAGCCGCATGGGACAGCCTTAGAAAGATGTTCCAAGGAGAGGCAAAATCAAAACGGGTAAAGCTTCAATCTCTTAGACATGATTTTGAGTTATTAGAAATGTTAGAGAATGAAACCATTGATAGCTATGTGTGTAAAATTCAGGATGTAGTGAATGAAATGCAAAGATGTGATGAGGAGGTAGATGAGAGAAAGGTGATTGAAAAATTGTTGAGAACTTTGGTGGATGATTTTGATTTTATTGTGGCTGTCATAGAAGAATCTAAAGACTATCCAAAGCTGTCATTAGATGATGTTTTAGGAACCTTGCATGCACATGAGATTAAGATAAGGCAAAAGAAGGAGAGGAAGCAAAAACTAGAACATGCTTTCCAAAGTAAGCTAGAAATGAGAGATAGTGCAGAAAGTAGTCAAGGGAGAAATAGAGGAGGAAACTCATGGTCTAGAAGGAGAAATAGTTATGGAAGAGGAGGAAGACAAGGAGGAAGAGGTGCACAGAATAACTATAGCAATAGGAGGAGTGAGCAAGGAGAAACCTTCTCTAGAGCAGAAAATCAATCCTATCAAAATAATTCAACCCGTGGTGCTAGGGGAAGCTTTAGAGGTAGGTTTAATTCAAGGAATGGGAGAGTTCAATGCTTTAAGTGTCAAAGATTTGGTCACATGGCTAGAGATTGTAGAGTAGAGCCAAGAAGGGATGACAGAAACTATCATGTTGAAAAGAAGAAGGAAGAAGAAGAAGGTGATGAAAAACCTGTTTTGCTGGCTGTTAAGGAAGGTACAATAGATGGGGCTGAAAATATTTGGTATTTAGATACCGGTGCAAGCAACCATATGTGTGGTAAAAAGGAGTTGTTCTGTAGGCTAAATTTGAAGTTTACAGGTGATGTTGCTTTTGGAGATTCAACCAAAATTAAAGTTGAAGGTTTGGGTGATATAGCTCTCACAACTCAAGAAGGTAAACAAAGTTTTATCAAAGATGTTTACTATGTTCCAGCCCTTAAAACTAATCTCTTAAGTTTAGGTCAGCTACTGGAAAAGGGGTATGTGATTAGTATGAAAGATGGTGTCATGTTTGTGAGGAATCAATATGGAGAGCTTATAGTCAAATCAAGGATGCAGAAAAATAGATTGTTTGCTCTAAATCTAAAAATTGAGTTTATGAGATGTCTTAAATCTGTTGTGAAAGATGATTGTTGGTTGTGGCATCTAAGATATGGCCATTTAGGATTTGAAGGCTTGAGTGTCTTGTCCAGAAAAGATATGGTGAGAGGACTACCAAAAATAGACAAACCAAAGGGGTTGTGTGAATCTTGTGTGAAAGGAAAGATGACTAGGAAAAAGTTTGAAGTTGGAAAGTCTTGGAGGGCTCAAAAACCCCTTCAACTTGTCCATACTGATTTGGCAGGACCTTTTGATATTGAATCATTAGGAGGAAATCGATATTATGTGACATTCATTGATGATTTCAGTAGAAAATCATGGGTGTACCTCCTTAGAGAAAAATCTGGTACGTTCGAAAAGTTTAAGGAATTTAAGGCTTTAGTAGAGAAAGAAAGTGGAGAGAAGATTAAGGTTTTGAGATTAGATAGAGGAGGAGAGTATACATCAAGAGAATTTGAAAATTTTTGCAAAAAGGAAGGCATTAGACACCAATTTACAGCAGCCTACACTCCACAGCAAAATGGAGTTGCTGAAAGGAAAAATAGAACTATTTTGGATCTTGTGAGGAGTATGCTTAGAGGGATGAATTTGCCCAAAAGTTATTGGGGAGAGGCAGTAAGATGTGCTGTATATCTCCTAAACCGAAGCCCTACCAAAAGTGTGAAGAACAGAACCCCAAATGAGGCATGGACTGGAAGGAAACCAGGAGTTAGTCATTTGAAAGTGTTTGGTTGTGTTGCTTATGCAAGAGTACCTGATCAAGGGAGAAAAAAGCTAGATGATAGAGGAGTTAAGTATATTTTTGTGGGGTATGATGAGAGAACAAAGGGCTATAGGTTGTACAATCCAGTAGAGAAGAAACTTATAGTTTCTAGAGATGTAGAATTTGATGAGCATAAAAGTTGGAATTAGAGTGAAGAAGAAAAGAGTCAAAAGGGCATGTTTTATGAAGATGTTGTGAATGAAGATAAAGGAGAAGGTGTTGAGGATGCTGGGGTAAGAAATGAGTCAAGATCAAATAGCTCAAAAGGTGAAACAAGTAGTGATAGAAGCAATCCAACAGATTCGACAGCATCACTTACAAGATTGAGAAGTATAGATGATATCTATGGAGATTCAGTTCCAATTGAGTTGAGTGAGTATTCCATGTTTTGTTTGATGGCTACATGTGATCCTAGAAGCTTTGAAGAGGCTGTAGAGGAGAAGCATTGGAGAAAAGCTATGGAAGAAGAGTTAGCAGCAATAGAGAAGAATGACACGTGGAAGCTTGTAGAATTGCCTAAAGGTCATAGTGCTATTGGATTGAAATGGGTGTATAAAACCAAAACCAATCAAGCTGGAGAAGTTGAGAAATATAAAGCTAGGTTGGTGGCCAAAGGTTACAAGCAAAAATATGGAATTGATTATGAAGAAGTGTATGCACCAGTGGCTAGGATTGATACAATAAGACTCATTCTAGCTATAGCTGCTGCTAAGGGATGGAAAGTACATCAAATGGATGTTAAGTCAGCCTTTCTAAATGGATACTTGGAAGAAGAAGTTTATGTTGAGCAGCCACGTGGTTATGAAAGAAAAGGGGAGGAAAATAAGGTTTATAAGTTGAAGAAAGCTTTATATGGTTTGAAACAAGCACCAAGATGTTGGAATGCAAGAATTGATAGTTACTTGCAAAGTAATGGTTTTAAGAAGAGTCCTTATGAATACTCTCTCTATACAAAGGTTAAGAAGAATGGAGACATGGTTGTGGTGTGTCTATATGTAGATGATATGATCTTTACAGGCAATAATCCAAACTTGTTTGATGAATTTCGAGCTGCTATGCACAAAGAGTTTGAAATGACAGATTTGGGAGAGATGGCTTATTTTCTAGGAATGGAAGTGCTGCAAAAGGATGAAGGAATTTTTATATCCCAAAAGAAGTATGCAAGAGATGTTCTTAAGAGGTTTAGAATGGAGAACTCTAAACCAATTGCTACACCCATTGAGATGAATCATAGGCTGAAAAAGGATTCTGAAAGTAAACCAGTTGATGCTTATTGTTTCAAGAGTATGGTGGGATGTTTGAGGTATCTAACCTACACTCGACCTGATATAATGTTTGGTGTTGGTTTGGTTAGTAGGTTTATGGAAGAACCAAGTGAAATCCACATGAAGGCAGTGAAAAGAATCATGAGATATGTGAAAGGGACATTGGATTATGGATTGCTATACTTGAAAGGAAGAGAGGTGAAGTTAGAAGGTTTTTCTGACTCTGACTTTGCAGGAGATTTAGATGGAAGGAAGAGCACTTCTGGATATGGATTTGATGTGGGTTCAGGTGTTTTTTCATGGAGTTCAAAGAAGCAGCAAATTGTGACATTATCTACTTGTGAAGCTGAATATGTTGCTGCATCTGAAGCTGCTTGTCAAGCTGTGTGGTTAAGAAACTTGTTGGAGGAGCTGAATTTCAAACAAAATGAAGCAACCGTGGTATATGTTGATAGTAAATCAGCTCTTACTTTAGCCAAGAATCCCATCAGTCATGGAAAGAGTAAGCATATTGAGTTAAGGTATCATTTTATTCGAGAACAGATGGAGAAAGGAACAATCAAATTAGTTTTCTGCAGAAGTGGTGAACAACTAGCAGATGTGTTCACAAAACCTCTTCCAGTTAGAGATTTTGAGAAGTTCAGAAGCTTGCTCGGTATGATAAGGATGGAAGAGGAGTATGTTGGTAATCCATCCTTATCATAAGAAGATTGTCGAAGTTGCAGCAGCAAATATTGAATCCTGAAATCAAAGAAGGCAGCAACAGCCTTTCCAACAGTTTTTGACAACAAGCTCTTAGCTGTCTTGGGTTGATGATTTCTACACGAAAACGGCCATGGAACAACTTGGAAATCTCTTGAAGATGAGTTAGTATGTCTATATATTAGAGGTTTGTGTTAGAAACCGTAAGATAGAAGTGTGAGAGCAAGTGAGAAAGAGATAAGTCCCTTAGAGAAAATCAGTTTCTGCAGAAACTGAAAAATAGAGTATTGTTTTTGTGTCCATTTTGATAGCTTGTAACTTTCTCCCTAGTTTGTGAAATTTCATGTTTCTTGCCCAGATCTCTTCCTTGTCTTGTCTAGTTTATGTTAGAAACAAGTTTCATCTAATTCCGCTGCGTATTGAGTAAGATACTGATCCTACAATATGAACTTTGATCTTATCTCAGCCACCAAAGGTTTTATATTACTGATAGGCACTTTAGAAGGTCGGTTTGGACCTCCTGGTTTGATTGGTATATGTGGGTTGACCCTTTCTCTTAGTGCTGTTTTGAGTTTTCCTTTTAGGCTTTTAATGGTAATGTGAGTGGGAAATTTCTATTATACCATAATGCCAAAATAAATTTGATGTTTTCTTCATTTTGTTCTTTTTTCGTGATTTCTTATTGTCTTGAAGCCAATGCTTCGAGGAATCTTTCAACTGTGGTAGCTACTTGTGAGTGAATAAAGAAGTTAACCATCTTTTCCGGATGGTATACAATCTGTGAAAAGGCCTTGGAGATGATAACTTGAATGGGATCGCAATAAATGCAAGAATTGTTTTCTAACACCTCACTGAAAAGATTGTGTTGAAAGATGATATTCAATAGGCTAACTACTGTTTATAATTAAGGATGACATGAAAAGTCATTATTTATCTATTGGAGAAGAGATGATGTGGTACCACATAGGCGTCGTGTAAGCTTTGACTAGCCACTTTAGGTGGCTAGGTTTCCACTTCAATAAAGGTTGAAACCTTCTTAGAAACATGAAAAAGTATAACTCAAAATGGCAAAGCCAGCAAGATATCAATGATGAAAGCTTGGGAAAGAACTAAAGTAGAGCTAACTATTTGAGTGAAGAATCAAGAAAGAAGAACTGTTGGACTTTTCCTACAAAAGAATGTGCATAGGCTTGTATAGTTCTTGAGAATGTACCATTATATGTTTAATTTTTCCTTTCTTTGTATGATTATTTTGGTAAAATATTAGGTATTATATATCATTAAATGAAATACAAAATTATTTAGTTACAATATATCTTTTAAGCTCAAAAATTACAATTATAAAAGTTTAACATTCGTGGAAAAATTTATTGTATTTGATAAGCTATACTGCCTTGATTGATAAAATCTTGTCTGTTACATTTTTCTTCATTTTTGCAATAATAGTCCAGCTATCTAGCTTTTACCATTAAATTATTATATAGCTTTTATTTCAAATGTGATACAATGTATTTTTGAAGAATACACTTAACAAGATTATTGCAAATTTTTTTTTTTTTGGGTGAAAGGTCAAATTATATATCACCGTAAAAATTTATAAGATTATTCGGTTAGAAAACATCATCATTTACGCTCAAACATTGCACTTGGAAAATTCCAAAGCTCTTATAAGAATTTATTACAATTTGTAGGCTTGACTCCTCTGGTAAATAAAATCTTCCCTCTCATATCCTTCTTGATTTTAGCAATAATGGTTGACTTATCTAGACTTGTATCGCTGAATCTTTTTCTGTTTCTTTCTCTCCAAATGTGATACGATACGACTTTAAAAGATATACTAAACAAAGTTGCTGCTAAACTTTTATTTTCAAGGCCTTGATAACCCAATGTAATTCTCTTGTTGTTAACAAACATTCCATTGTTGATCTATTGAGTTATTCTATATAGGTATTCAATTTATTGTGATTAATTTATCTTTCATAATGACCCAATAGATAGAATTATGTTTTGGAACTCTTTTTTCTATACTAGTCTTTACCCATTTAGTTTCTTCTCTAGTCTTTCTTAGTTTTGAATAGCTTTTAACAATGTTGTACTCTAATATAGTCACTAATTATAAAAGTTCACCTTTTTTTTGTACAATGTTTCTCCAACTTCAAGCTAGTGATCATTTCATTTCTACTTTCAAAACACTTCTTCTCCTATACTTTTCTAATATCACCCATCATGCCTATAAGTAGTTTGATTTATTGTGCATAAAAGGCTATAAAAATTTGTCAATTGTTGCCTTATTCCAAGTATGAATGTCTATTAATCTCAATCCTCAAGAAATTTTTGGATAATGAATTTCCATTCAAGTTACGTTTGCTATATATCTTCAAGTAGATTTACTTGCCTATAGAAAGAGTCTAATTCTTTTTCCAATTTCATATAGTGTTTATTTGGACAGTAAAAACATTTGCAACTAGTATGTCTGCAAAAATAGTATAATTCTTTTTGATAGTTATAATCTCTTTCTATAGGTGATATGATTTGCTTAGTTAAATATAGAATCAATTTCTATCACTGTTAATCTCCATTTTACCTTCTTCTTGTTTAATCAATTTCATCGTCCCAACATTTAAGTGAAGAGATCAAAGTGAAAATAACAGTAAAATTTTAAAAACTTTAATGGTTTCTAATAACTTTATTTTGTTTAGAGTTATTGTGACTAGTTTAGGCATTATATATCATAGTATTTGTAAAATATGCTTATATTTATTGGTGTTTATGCAAGTTTAGTTTGTTTATGTAGCAAACTCCAAAAGGAAAGAAATGAAGCAAAACCATGAAAGAAAAAAAAGAAAAGAAACAAAGAAAGGTAATTGTCAAGTGGGGCGTGCAAGCAGAAAATAGGAAATAAAAAAGAAAAGTAAAACAGAGTGCGGGGGGCATATTATCGAGTAGGAGAGAGAGTCGGAGCTTTGTCGAGTTAGAGCGACAGTCCGGCAACTAGTTGGACCTTGCCAAAAAAGCAAAGGCCACGCGCGATAGCGCGGGACTATGAGGACACCGGATGGTCGAGTGAAAGCCAAGCATTGCATTCTTTTCCAGTGAAGGCAGACGCTATCTAAGTATTTTCCAGCCAATCTGACCTCTTTTCCTTTGATTCCCAAGCATATTCAGCCGATCTATGTAAGTTTAAGGCCAATCTAGGTCCTAGACTCATCTATAGCGAGCTTCCGACTAAGAAAAATGGCAAACACTGTTTGGGTCTTTTTTGGTAGATCTACGCAATTTCTTGGCTTATCGGAGCGATTTATTGGCAGATTGGCGACTCAGGGTTTAACTAGAGCACATTTCTGACATTTTTTGTGAAGAGCAACAACGGCACGTGGAACTAGCATGTGACAGCACATGGTGATGGCGCGTGAAAGCACATTTCGACTCATTTTCTTCCCTTCTTCTAGACAACTTCTTCCCTTCTTCCTAATGTGTAGATTTGTGCAAACTTTCCTTGAATTGAAGACATTTTGGTGACAACTTTCATGTTTTTAATTTAAACAATGTTTTGTTCAATTTCTAGCATTATTTTTATTTGTTTAAATATTATATTTCAGTTTGTTATGTTAGAGCTACGATGTAATATGATTATAATGGTATGAATATATGATTGTGATGTTTTGTAAGATATCCTATGAATGTAAAGTTATATATTACTAAGCTTAATGCATTTGAGTGATTAGCTACCACTTAGATAAGCTAATCTATATGTTAGAGACCAACAAGAAATGATATGTAGTTGCTTGTTGTAATGTGCAACCATAGATTAATATTGATAGATATATACCAGGTGGTTTATGTGGCTTTAGGTGTAAATTGAAATATTCATTAATCTTAATGCTCTTAGTTCATTTAATTCATAGGTAGAAATACAATGAATCAATGAGCTAAGTAGGTTTGCTATACCTAAACATAGGATAGTGAATAAATTAGAATATTTCACCATCACATGAATATAATTAATTTTGTTAGTATAAATAATTGACATTCGTACCTAGTAGTTGGGTGAAATTGGATGCTTTGACATATTTCGTTAAGCAAATTTAGGCTAAATTTAGTTGTTTAGTCCATGTTTTATCTTTTCAATTTGCTAGATAAATTATGAAAGTTGTTCACTATTAGTAATTAGTTAGCTTAGTAATCACTAGTCTTTGTGGGATGAAACTCATATTCATTATTATATTACTTGTTCAACATATATACTTGCATGTACAATTTTACCAAATATTTTCCTTAGAAAATATTTGAAAGATCATTGAATAATGTTCTCTATTTTTGCATAAAAAAGTAGGTTCAAATAAGGTAAAAAAGTTTTTTGAATTGATCTAAGGAAGAAAGAATTCATGGATAATGATAAATAGATAGCAATTTCTTTCATCCAAAATATTTTAGGTTCTTTTATGTATATAGTGTACATAAAACATATTTCATATTAAATGGTATTTGTATAGTATGAGGAAGAAAAAATTAGAACCTATGAATCTTGTTGATCAACTTTCTAGAAGTCTAGCTAGTTTTTTAACAAATCTTAAGATTGGATTTTCCACCATCTTCATGCAATTGTAATTGTGCTTATTAACGTGAATACAATCTTGCTTAATGTTTTCATTATATTTGAAATTTTTGTTGGGTAAATGTAGCCCTTTAGGATTTTCTTTTACTACAAATATTACATTACAATAATTCTAACATGATTCCGCATTACCAAGGGAGATATTGAAATTTTTACTTATATGATAATGGGTTACTAACTTCCAAGTTATCTTTAATGGATAATGGATAATAAACCTTTAAATATAATATCACAACTAAGATTTTCTTTAGAAATCTTATAAGGGTCCCATTAATTTGAGTCCATGTATTACTCACGAAGTGAAACACTATAATGGTCTAATGATTTGAGCATCATGTTTAAGGGCATATTATGAATGAGGTTTACAATGAAAACAATGATTTCATACTATTAAAGAATATATTAAGATTCCTACTTATTTGATAATAAGTTTGATCTTAAATTGATTTTAAATTGGATAGTAAGCTTCTTAACATTTTGTATAAAAAAAAAAAAGTTATTTTCATTTTGTTGAAGGTCAAAGCTAGTCGGAAATGACATGTGAGTGGAAAAGAAAGGCGTAGGGCTATTGGCATACACTTTGGCAATTACAAGGATGAGCAACTCCATTATCACTAGCATAAGTTTGTTGATGGATTTTGTAGCCATTTTCCTTTGGAAATTCCAATTTCTTGTTGTCTAATAGAGGAATTACCTATATGGATTGGCTCTCTAACGTTTGTCGCATTATATAACTTGAACTCATTCTACATAAAACAACACTTCAAAGTATTAGTTTAAGATTGTTGGCTTTTGGAAGTGTGACAGTAGGCCACTAAAATTATTTTAACCTTTAGCTTATGTTTTGGCTAAAGAGATATGACTTTACTAGATTTTTCTAAGAAATTAATACTTGACTCCTATAGAAAGTCCATACACAAAAAATTATTCCAAAAGAAAATGTGATGAGCTATGATATAAGTTTAACAATGTATTTGTCATGTATGTCCAATCAAATTTGATATCAATAAATATTATAAGCATGTAGGAGTGAACTACAAATAAAATTACCACTCAAAACATGACATTTCATAAAAAGATAAATGAATTAAAGAATAAGTAATTGCATTGTACCAATGAAGGGATACACGGTCCAAATTGACGTGCCATGACAACTAAAGTTAATTAAATAACATCAAATACTCTTGTAATATCTTAAAGCAATTATTGACAATTATGATCTTTCGAAACATTATACAGATTGACTTGACAAACATTTGAAAGATCAAATCCTAGAATGCTTGACCCCATCCTTTGCAGCAACATGAATTGAGATTTCATGTCTAGTGGTACTTTATTTTCGGGTTTAGAACTCTGACAAAAATTATAGAACTAGATGTTGACCATGCGTTAAGTTGGCCAACAATGGAGCAGCGGTGATTTTTATGTTGCCAGCAGTGATGCAGAATCCTCTTGTATGAAGAAGTCTAAAGTTCACTTTAAGAAACCTGCAAAGTGAACGGTGGAGTTATGACATGAAGCCATTCGAGTTCAACATAAACTTTTCATCTTCTTTGAAAGACATGGAAGGCAAAGTAGAATATATCTAAAACTACTGGACGTCCTAATACCTTCTTCATAAGTCACACAAATATTCAATGAAATGCTACAGACTAGAAATCACTATACAAATTGTAACATTAAGGATGAATACGAATACGTTTTCATTAGAACTAATTCAATGTTGCAAATCATGGATAAGCACTAGCTGACAATAAAAACAGCTGGTTTTAAGGCTTTTTACATCTTTAAAGATTGTATAGCTTTTAATTTTCATCGAAACAGTACAGAAAAAAGACTGCTCTCGCATTTTGGCAAGATACAAGAAACATTACCACGTGGTATAAAGAGTGAAAAAAAAAAAAAAAAAAACATGAGAGGAACCTACAATACTGACGCTGCAAGCATGTCTCATTTTGTGTCTTCCAGCTTCGGAGGAATGAAGCGTCTCAGCTCTTGACCTCAAGGACACCGCAGCGATGTGAACATGGAGATCCTTTAAGATTCATGTTAAGAGTGTAGTTGTGTTACGACCCTAAAAACTAAAATCCTGCAAAACTCACACAAGCCTGGGCTCTTGGAGTAGTGATAATAGAACGACCACAAATGGCATAAGAGCATCTGCTCATGAGTTCACAGCCCAGAGATTTGGGAATAAACTTAGAGAATTTTACTTATGTTTAACAATGTGGGCAATTTTACACATCCTTTGCTGTAATGAATAAGTATCAAATCATTAATAATATTATATGTTAAACTCAAAATTTAGCTATATTCATAGAAATATTAAGAAAAAATTTTAGGTTTTGATATTATGTTAAGAAGTTTATTATTTAATTTAAAACTTAAATTTTAAATTATATCATAAATTTCTTAACAATACTATCTTTCTTCTTTTTTTAATTAATAACTATCTATTTTAACCTACCCAACCTTCTTTTATAACTTCATCCATGTAAGGATTGTACCTTGAGAACAACGGAAAGAAGCAATAGATGAAGGATGGCTAAATAGGAATTTGAGAGAGCAACCGGCATCTAGTGTGGAAACGTTCAAAATGTTTTAGTGTCAAGGATAGATTTTTTCTGCTTTTTAAGCTTAGTGCACAAAAGCAATATGGATGAAAGTATAATTCTAGGCATCAACATCCTTGAAATTTCCTCCTCTTGATCTACTTCTTTCAAACGTTAATTGTCCAAAATATTTTCTTAACATTAATAGGAATGAAAGTTCCTTGAAGCTTCATTTCAAGCAAGTCTCAACATTTTGATTTTTTTCCTCTTGAGCTACTTCACATTGTTAATTATTGAAAATATCTTCTAAACATTGATAGACATGAAGATATCTAAGTCTCAGCATCTTTCCTCTTGAACTACTTGTCAACATTAATAGACATGAAAATTCCTAAGCTTCAACATCTTGGAAATTTCTTCTTGAACTACTTCTTCATATCTTTGTTTGTAGAAAATATCTTCTTAACATTAATAGTCATGAATATTCCTGAAAGTGTCATTGAGAGCAAGCTTGGACTTTTTAAAAATTTTCTCATCTTAGGCAACTTCTTCATGACTTTAATCAACGAAAATATCTTTTAAGCATTGATAGAAATGAAAATTCCTAAAAAATTCGTTCAAGACAAGCCTTAAAATCTTGTAAATTTCCTGTTTTCAAACTACTTAGTGAAGCCGATTCTTCAAAATATTTTTTTTTCGAATATTGATGCACGTAAAAATTTCTAGAAGTTCATGCTAAAAAATGTGTGATGAGAATGAATTTTCTGTAATGTTTTTCTAGCCAACATCCAAACAAAGATTCTTACTATCAAAGCACTTGGGATCAATGGCATCAAACAATGTTGAACTAAAAAAAAAAAAAAAAGAACTAATTTTCGCTCAATATCTTGTCATCTCTTACGTCTTCTTGAATAAGTTCAATATTGTTCTATAAACATATGATAGAACAGGAATGTAACTACCTAACCAATACGGGAGGATCAACTATTTGCAACTGTGAATGGTCCTTCTAATGTAGCAGAGTGGCTTGGGACAAAGGCCCAATCAATGTCCACAACAGAGGAAATAAACATGGTGTGGTTGGATCCAAAAATTAGGAATAATGAAAAGTTGCTACTTCCATTAATTAGTTACCAAGTCCGTGAGACTAGTACTTTTCAAGGAGAAAGCAAAGAAAGAAAAAGAAGCAAAAGTTGGATGAGCATGGGAATTCAAAATACAAAATATTTGATGGCAACAATCATGATCTTCTCTTCTTTCTTTGTCATTTTCAGGACGATGAATTGGGTAAGAATGCATCCTTGCGCCCTTATGCCTCTAAAGGCCCTTCCCTTAGTGATACCGGACGGAGAGGAGGAAAATAAAAGGATAAAATTATCTTTGAAAACTAAGGATACAGTTAATCACCACCTTAAAATTCAATGATACAAATAACAATTATCTTTGTAAACTAAGGATACAGATAAATCACCACCTTAGAGTACAATGATACAAAGAACAATTATCTTTGAAAACTAAGGATATAGATAACTCACCACCTTAGAATCCAAGGATAAAACACTCACCACTCTAATGGAAGTAGTTCCAAAGAGATACAGAGTAAAGAAGCTCACCACTCTTGCCACAAGCAAAGAGATACAGAACTTAGAAAGAAAGCTTAAAGCTTATACTCAAATCTCACAACTCAATGCCTCTACTACACAATGGTACTAGCTATTTATAGGAAACTAAGACACCCATACTCATAAATATAGCCAACTACTATCTTCCCAACTACTATCTCCCCAACTATTATCTTCCCAACTACTATCTTCCAACTACAACCTCTTAATTACCAACCACTTACTCTCATCTACCAACTACCAACCACTTACTTCCCAACCACTTAGTCAATCTTCTCAAGCTTCTTTGGATTAGGCTTATATAGGTTGGGCCACATTACCACTAATGAGTATTTGGGCTCGGGCCTGGTTTGTGTAGGATGGCCACATCATGCTCCCCTGGTTGGAGAGGACTCGTCCTCAAGTCCAAGTTGTCTTCACTATAGTAAGGAGATAAATCTGCTATGTTGAAAATATCTGAAACTCCATATTCACTTGGAAGTTCCACCTTGTAAGCATTGTCACCAATCTTCTTCAAAATCTTAAATGGTCCTTCAGCTCGTGGTTTAAGCTTTGCATACCTTCCTGGTGGAAATCGTCCTTTACGTAAATGTATCCACACTAAATCTCCTTCTTCAAACTTAGCAAACCGACGATGTTTATTAGCTTGTGTCTGATACTTTTGATTCTACCTTTCAATCTTGTCACGGATTTGCTCATGTAGCCTTTTAAGGAACTTTGATCGTTCTTCTGCATCTCCACTGAATTGGTGTTTTATTGGTAATGGCACCAAATCCAAAGGAGTTGTCGGATTCTTTCCGTTGACTGCTTCAAAAGGGCTGCAACCGGTAGTTTGACTTGTAGATCGATTATAAGCAAACTCAGCATGTGGTAAGAGCAAATCCCATTCACGAATGTTCTTTTTTACCAGGCTCCTTAAGAGATTTCCCAAAATTTTGTTGACGACCTCAGTTTAACCATTAGTTTGAGGGTGACATGTTGTGCTGAACTGAAGTTGCGTTCCGAGCTTTCGCCATATTGTTCTCCAGAAATGGCTTAAGAACTTTGAATCCCGATCAGACACCATGGTTTTTGGAATACCATGAAGCCTTACAATTTCTTTGAAATACAACTTTGCAATGTGAGATGCATCATTGCTTTTGTTGCAAGGGATGAAGTGTGCCATCTTTGAGAACTTATCCACCACTACTAGAATTGAATCTTTATTTCTCTGAGTTCGGGGCAATCCCAAAGTGAAATCCAAACTCACATCTTCCCAAGGGAAGTGGGGAACAGGGAGAGGAGTATATAATCCTGTATTTTGCCCATGGCTTTTCGCCTTATGACATACCAAACAACTAACCAATAGTTGTTGCACATCCTTTTTCATCTTGGGCCAATAATATCGTTCTTGCACTAAGGCTAGTGTCTTGTCTCTGCCAAAGTGTCCAGCAAGGCCTCCTCCATGTGCCTCTTTAATAATAACGAGTCGCAACGAACATTGAGGGACACATGGCTGATTATTCTTGAATAGGTACCCCTCTTGCAAATGGAAGTGATCATGGTCACCTTCTAAAGTTGCCTTCCATATTGAACAAAAATCAGCATCACTTGGGTATAGTTCTTTGACAACCTCAAAGCCCAAAACTTGAACTCCCAAGGTAGTCAACAAGCAATGTCTCCTACTTAAGGCATCAACAACTTGATTAAGCTTCCCAGCCTTATGCTTGATAGAGAATGAATAGGATTGTAGAGACTCTACCCACTTAGCATGACGATTGTTTAGCTTTTGTTGGCTGTTAAGATACTTGAGGGCTTCATGATCAGTAAAGAGAATGAACTCTTTTGGCAGTAGATAATGCCGCCAATGATCAAGAGCTCGAACAATGGCATAGAATTTCTTATCATAAGTTGAATACTTCCTATGACTTTCATTGAGCTTTTCACTGAAAAAGGCAATGGGTTTACCTTCTTGGCTAAGAACAGCACCAATTCCCACATTTGAGGCATCACATTCCAATTCAAAAAGCTTCTCAAAATCAAGAAGTGATAGGATGGGAGTAGATACCATTTTTTCTTTGATAAGCTCAAAGCTCTTTTGCGTTGCCTCTGTCCACTGGAACGAATCACCTTTTAAGCATTCTGTGATTGGAGCAACCATCGTACTAAAATTCTGGATAAATCTTCTATAAAAGGACAACAAGCCATGGAAGCTTCGTATGTCATGAATTAACCGAGGCACTGGCCAACTCACAATGGCCTCAATCTTACTAGGATCCACCTTGACCCCTGCATCAAAAACAACATATCCCAAGAATACAATACTCTTGGTAAAGAACTGACATTTCTTTAAGTTGACATATAGTTTCTGATCCCGCAAGGTCTGAAAGACTTGCCTCACATGACTTAGATGTTGATCTTCAGACTTGCTAAAGATTAGTATGTCATCAAAATAGACGACAACAAATTTTCCCATAAATGGTTTAAATATGTGAGTCATGAGACGTATGAATGTGCTTGGAGCATTAGAAAGTCCAAAGGGCATTACCATCCATTCATAGAGTCCGTTTTGAGTTTTGAATGCCGTCTTCCATTCATCTCCAGCTCTCATCCTGTTCTGATGATAGCCACTTCTGAGATCAATTTTGGAGAAGACAACAGCACCATGCAATTGGTCAAGTAAATCATCCAACCGTGGAATTGGGAAACCTGTATTTGATAGTAATTCGGTTGATTGCTCTACTATCAACACACATGCGCCAAGATCCATCCTTCTTTGGTACTAACAAAGTTGGGACAGCACAAGGGCTCATGCTTTCTCGAATCATCTTTTTGGACAAGAGCTCATCCACTTGCCTTTGTAGCTCTTTCTGCTGCTCAGGATTCATGCGATAAGCAGCTTTATTAGGAAGAGAGGCTCCTGGCACTAGATCAATGCAATGCTGAATATCCCTAGTTGGTGGAAGGCCGAGAGGAATTTCATCTGGAACAACATCTTCAAACTCTTTGATGAGAGATTGCAATAAGGGATGTGGCTCAGGTTGGAGCTCAGGATTTGCTTCCATGAGCACAAGAGCATAAACTTCTTCACCTTCTTGAATTGCATGCTTCATTTGAGTTCCAGAAAGTGCGAGATTGCCCTTCTTGCTTGATGGTGCAGATGTATTGCCTGGCTTAAGAGGAGCTAACACAATATGATTTCCATCCTTGTAAAATGAATAAGTATTTTTATACCCATCATGCTAGGCTTTTCGATCATATTGCCAAGGTCTTCCTAGAAGTAGGTGACATGCATCCATTGGCACCACATCACACCAAGCACTATCCTTATAGTTTTTCCCAATTGAAAAGGAAATTAGAGAACGTTTATTAACTTTTACCTCATTTCCTTGGCTGAACCATTGTAACTTGTATGGGCGTGGATGATCTTCTGTCTTTAATTGTAGCTTTTCCACCATTGTTGAAGCTACAGTATTTGTGCAGCTCCCTCCATCAATAATGATATTGCATACCTTGCCATGAGAGGTACATCGAGTGTGGAAGATATTCTCCCGTTGCCAATCATCTTCTTTAGTTGGATTCAGGTTCAAAGTTCTTTGAATGATTAGGGCTTCTCCTTCATCTGCATATACCATTTCTTCTTCACTTTCTGCATTGGCTTCATCAGATTCTTCTAGTACATCTTCTTCCACAAGAGCAATAATCTTCCGGTTGGGGCAGTTGGAGGCTATATGTCCATGGCCTTGACACTTGAAACATCTACGAGAGTCTGTAAAAGGCTTAGCTTGTTTAAAGCTTTCGCCCTTAAGGGAACTTCTGGACTCCATAGGTTTCACTAGCGGAGTTGACTTTGTAGTTGTTGGACTTCCTCGTGTTGTAGCACCATCTCTTGACATCGGTTCATAAACCTGCCAAATATCGAGCAATTGTTTGTTCTTCAGGCTTCATGACATCACACTTCAACATGAAGTGCTCGAATTCCATAGTGTAATCTTCAACAAATGAATTCATCTGCTTCAGATTTTGGAGCTTGAGAAAAACCTCCATTTTGTAGTTGTCTGGGAGGAACCTTCGTTTCAGCTCTCTCTTCATTTTCTCCCAAGTTCGAATTTTTCTTCTTTCTTCTCGAACTCTTTGTCTCTGCAAATTTTCCCACCACAATGATGCATATTTTCTTAGTTTCAAGGCAATAAGTTTTACCTTTTGTTCTTCAGAATAATCTTTGATGGCAAATGCTCGTTCAACTGTATGCAGCCAATCTAAGAATTCGTCTGGCTCCATTCTTCCTTCAAATTCTGGAATTTCAACTTTGACATCAGGATATTGTTGAAAATATCGCCGAAGATGACGAGGATGGGGCGGAGTACTATCATCAGAGTCTTCTTGAGTAGATTGATAGAAAGGATTATCATCCTCTCTAACTCTGGAATGACGACTTTTGTCAGATCCCGAACGATAGTTATACCATTCTCTTGTTTGGAAACGTGCCAGCTTTTCTTGGAGTTCTTCAAGTTGTCTCCTCATTTCGTCCATTTCCATCTCATGCTGGTCTGCTTCATTCACCTCAGGGACTTCAAGATGGCGAGCATGATGATGACGACCAGCCATTGAACCTAGGCTTTGATTACCAAACTTGATACCGGACGGAGAGGAGGAAAATAAAAGGATAAAATTATCTTTGAAAACTAAGGATACAGTTAATCACCACCTTAGAATTCAATGATACAAATAACAATTATCTTTGTAAACTAAGGATACAGATAAATCACCACCTTAGAGTACAATGATACAAAGAACAATTATCTTTGAAAACTAAGGATACAGATAACTCACCACCTTAGAATCCAAGGATAAAACACTCACCACTCTAATGGAAGTAGTTCCAAAGAGATACAGAGTAAAGAAGCTCACCACTCTTGCCACAAGCAAAGAGATACAGAACTTAGAAAGAAAGCTTAAAGCTTATACTCAAATCTCACAACTCAATGCCTCTACTACACAATGGTACTAGCTATTTATAGGAAACTAAGACACCCATACTCATAAATATAGCCAACTACTATCTTCCCAACTACTATCTCCCCAACTATTATCTTCCCAACTACTATCTCCCCAACTATTATCTTCCCAACTACTATCTTCCAACTACAACCTCTTAATTACCAACCACTTACTCTCATCTACCAACTACCAACCACTTACTTCCCAACCACTTAGTCAATCTTCTCAAGCTTCTTTGGATTGGGCTTATATAGGTTGGGCCACATTACCACTAATGAGTATTTGGGCTTGGGCCTGGTTTGTGTAGGATGGCCACATCACTTGGGCCAGGTGGGTTTTGGGTGTTTATAGTCAAGAACTGATCGTTGGAACATATATCTGGCTATCAAAGCTGTGATGAGCCAAAGAACGGCTGCCTTGATGTTTCAATAGAATTACGCAACTTGAATGCGTAGGTGGAGTGTGGGGCGCGTGAAGTATCTTGGGATTTTGTAAGGAATGAGAATAATTTTCAGGAATTAGTTGAGGTTGTAAATGACATTTCATCACATGGATTGGGCTCTGAAACTATTCGAATTTTTTTTTTTATCCTCTCATGTCACTAGCCCTATTGAATTTGTGGAATCTACTTCAATTGTAAGTGTGACTCTGGCTTATATTGTAAAATTAATCAAAGATGTTCCCACTTTACTACTGTTTCTTGTTTATTTTAGTTTTGTATTATTACTTCGTCCTTGAAACATGAAACAATGATCATAAAAGATAAAATCAAAAGCTAAACAATAAAATTTAAAAAATGGAAAGACCTGATGGTCGTTCCGATACAGAATGAGCAACTTTTAGCGTCAAAGATTGCGAAAAACCAAGCTCTCAGACTCAATCTTCCGATGCACATTGAATTTAATCCCAGGTTTTGATAAGCAGTCAATTGGAATGTCTTTTCTTGTGCAGGCCCAATTCCGTAGTAGGTACATACTGCAATGGGTGTCGGTGGAGACACGGTAGTTCCTCAAACACTGCAAAATGCAACAAATAGAAGGATGCTTTGCTCGTGTTCTCTTCCTTGCCACTTCTTTCTCATTCGCGTGCCAGATTCTCACCACTCTCAAAGCCTTGCTGCTGCGTTAACAGCCTGTCCTCTGCTCTCCTTGGTCTATCTCTCACCATTAAAACTCCTTCAATACAGAGCAAACCTGAATTTTATTTTTTTTGCAGATGTAAAAACAAATATAGTTGTGCCAGAACAGATAATCGGCAAGGAAAAGCAAGAAGAAGGAAAGGGAAAATTTTGTCTTTTTTTAGTTTTATTGTTGCTTGTTCGTTAATAGTAGGCTTTGTTAAAGATGGATATTACCCAGGTTACTGGTGTAAGGATGAACTCTTAACTTTATTAATGATAGGATGAACCTCCCACCTTCACAATGCCCTATCTCTGTTTATTTACAGTTTTCCCTATCTTTATACTTGTTGCCGATGCCGGTGCTTGTAGTGAAGTCTAGTTTCTTGATTGTTAAGATTTCAGATTGCGGCCTTCTATGTGGGTTTTGCGGCACGTCTTTGTTCTTCAATGTACTGATTCGAGTTTTAGATTGTGAGTCGCTAATGTTGTGGACGTGGGTGTTTCTCCTGTTGATATGAGAGAAAACGCAGTAGTTGATGTTTTCAATCATCCATCACTAGTATTTTCAGTATTTTTTTGGACAATTACACTACAGGAAACTTAATAGCAGAGAAGGATAAAAAGGATACTCATTTTTGAGATACCAAATTGGCGAGACTGACAGTGGCTTCTTGCGAAGGGAAAGAACGAAGCCAACCGTCTTGAACGCATGGTTTCATTCTTGACAACAATTGAGGCCTCATCTACTCTCCTTGTCCATGAAAAGCAAATTTGGTGGCGTTACATGGTTTTAGGACGTATTTTCCAGGTGATTTGTTTGTTAATTAACTCAGTCATTGTTCTTAATGTTTGGTTAATAATTTCATTATTTATTTATTTTGGAATGAGTTATAGTGCCAGCAGCTCTTTTTTTTTTTTTTTTTGTTTTATTCTTGTTGATGAGTTTTGAACACTAATATACCACCAATGTGGCCATATAAGAAACTTTTTAATAGTGTAATGGAATTTAGATAGAAAAAAGGTAAATATATAAAAGAGATTACATTGAACTCATGCCTTTTATATAAAAGAGATAGAAAAAAAGGTAAATATATAAGCAATTTTAATCATATTAGATAATTAATTTTGACTCCTAGGTTTTTGTAATTAAGTTGTAAATTGCTGGTTCCTCTATTAATCAAAATGGTGTAAAATTAATCCAATTTTCTTGGGAACAAGTTATAATAAGATATGAACAATAGAAAAAAGGTAAATATATAAGCAATTTTAATCATATTAGATAATTATTTCTGACTCCTAGGTTTTTGTAATTAAGTTGTAAATTGCCGGTTCCTCTATTAATCAAAATGGTGTAAAATTAATCCAATTTTCTTGGGAACAAGTTATAATAAGATATGAACAACAATGAAGGTAACTAAACTTTACATATACAACAACCTTTTGATCTTGTGAATAACAACAAGTGAGTCCTAATTAATGTCAACTTTTGAACAATATCTTGATTGGAGGATGTAATTTTGGTTGGTACATTAATAGTATCTAAGTGATTAGTTAAGTACAAAATATATAGCAGTTTCCTTTTTGTTCCCCTTCCCTATTTTGATTGTCTTATGTTCATTTTTCATATGTTGTTGCATTATTTAACTAAACTAAATTATTCTCCATTTTCATTTTTTTTTAGGTCATTGCAGATAGTAGTTGTTCACAGACTGCAATAAATCTTGGTGCTGATGAAGCAGGTACGCAAGTGTTTTCCATCTTCCAATTATTACATTCGCTACATTTGGTGTTGATCTCACACATTTCTATGAAACACATTTAATTGTCGTCATTATTGAAACATTGGATCAAGTGTAAGTGTTTTTTTGCATGTTGAAAATAAAATATCAGTCTTTTGGGCTTTGCAAATTCATTGTGTTTTTCCCTTTCTTCTTGATCAGTAAATTAGCTTTGTGGGTTGTAATGCACTGTGCACAATACGACGCAGTCTTATTAGCAGGACACAACAGTGGATTCGGTCTTCTTTGTTTGGTGGAAGCAAACAGAGCAAACAATACTCTGTTTGCCCGTCCTCTTCCTTGCAGCTTCTTTCTTCTCATTCCCATGATGTTATGGTCCTCTTAATACTGATGGCAAGCTTGTCTGCTCTCCTTGGTCCGTCTATCATTCTTCTTTGGCCTGTGTTGAAGGGAAAACATAGAAGTGGATGTTTTCAGTCATCAGCAATATTTTTAACCATTGTGTTTTAACTGCAGGTGTTGCACTATAGAGAAATAAATAGCAGAAGATAAAGATGAATGCTCATTTTTTGAGATGCCAAACTCAGCGAAGCTCCAGTCGGTTCTTGCTCAGAGAAATGAAGAAGCCAAACATCTCTTGCAAGGTTAGAATGTGCGTGAAGGCTATGAGGTAGTAAGGTGTATGTATGGTCATTATAATCAATGATTATTCCTTGCGTATAATCATTGGAAGACGATGTGGACGGTCCTCACTGCTAAGAGACCGAACCTGGCAAGACCCCGGTGGGTAATTGCTAAGCAAAATGAAGAAGTCTAAACACCTCGGAGGGATGGTTTATAATATGCGAAAAGGCTCTGGCGATAATAGCTTAAGGGATAGATTTTGTGGGGCTAGCAAGAGGTGCCATCACCCCCCGTCAAGAATCCGTCTACTATATTAATTGTGGTTTTCCAAGATTTTCAACGTGAAAAGTATTTGTGGGAAAGTATTTGTGGGAAGTTAAATATTGTCCTAATAATCTCAGCAGAAATCTTCATGTAGTTCTTAAAGAATTATGATGCATTCTTTGCCATTTATGATTGCAAGTGCAGCTCATGATCCAAGAAAGGAGATGGTGACAATGCTCACTTTTAAAGAGACAAGACCTGACAAGACTCCTATTGGAGGAAGGTGGGTTTCTCCCCCTGCGTTGATCCGTATTTATGGGCTGACCTTTCTTTGTCGCGTCACATAGTTTCACTAGTTTAAGTTTTCCTTTGGGCCCTGCAACGGCAATGCGAGAGGAAAATTTATATTGTATCACAATGGGGAAGTAAACTTGATATTTCTTCATTTGCTCCATCGCATGATGGTATCTTGTTGTTTTGCAATTAATGCATCAAGATATCTTTCAACTCTGGCAGCTAATTGTGAGAAAATAAAGAAGTCAACCATCTTTTTCGAATGGTTTACAAGATGTGAAAGGGCTTTGGTAAAATAGCAAAATCATTGGCATCTGTAATTTGTGTTACAAAACCATGGGCACTTCACATGCCAAAAAAACCATAAAAATAGAAATAGATTTCATTCATCAAAGCTTAGTTGGCAAAGAGGACACTTAAAATTGTTGCAATGAATTGTCTATGTAAATCCATTAATTTCAAGCTAAGTAATAGTGATAAGTTATTTTAATGGTTTCAATATTTTTTTGAATCTATGCCAATCTTTTTTAGTCAAAAAATCTTGTAAGCCTCATAATACTTTAGAGTTGTATCAAACAATGGGGAGTGTGGACGATAGCATTTTGACTTACACAAAGACAAATTTTAGCATGTCATTTATCATACAATGCTTAGTATCCTGTTTAGAACACAATTATATAACACAAAATGGTACATACATTGATGTGCATGAATGAGTTTTCGTAACAGAAATTATCGCGTAGCCTTTATTAATAATAAAAAAAACTTTTGTCCAAAAAAAATAAATAACAGGAATTATCCTTCCAATGTAGTAGACTGGGCTTGGCAAAATGGCCGATAAACATCAACAATAGAGGAAATAGACATGGCTTGGTTTGGTCCAAACTCTTGTCTTAAAGTTCTTGTTAGAATTCTAGTTCACGAGATCTCCTTTTCAACTTTATAGATGGTGGTGCTAAATGAATAAATAGTTTCCTAACACCACATTGGAAATATTATACAGAGGATGATGTTCAACAAAGTACCATGGGAAGAAGAGAGGATGGAGGGCATTATTTAAAGAAACTAAAAAAGGAGAACAACATATTCTATTACTTTTTACTATGTTCTAGAATGTTAAATTGATCCAGAAACAATTTTCTATTGAGTAAATTTCATTTTATTTGCATATTACTTCATGAGAATTTTCAAATGAGAGCCTCCCCGTTCAGAAGAGAAACACCCTACTGCAATCATCCCCTCAAAGACACAATTTTGGAAAATTGTAGAACCTACTTCATTCATTGTTATCATCGAAGAAAATGGTTTTACTTGTATGGTTCGAAAGAGTCAAATTAGCCAAAAATGAAAAATTCTGCATCGAGGATCAAGCTACCCTTCAATCATTCATTACAACCCAACAGAATATTTTTTAAGGGACTCCACACAGAATCTGCAGGGGCAAGTTTGATTGTGCTTTTTGAGAGTAGGCTTGTCTTGGTCCCCAACACATGAAGCCATTGTACCATGGTGGATGGACTGAGCTAACCTTCAAATGGTTCTTGCCAGGAGAAACAGTGCCATAATTGGGTCTTGTGGACCCAATTATAGAAGTCCCTTCTTTAGTTAAAGTGATGCAAACTTGTTAGGGAATGCCATGAATTATGTCTCTAAATTCCCTCTTTACAGGCCAAAGTATGGGTAAATATATTTGTTTACGAAGAGAAGCAAAAACGGCAGGACTATGAAGCATAATAAGAATGGATAAAGGAAGAAGAAAAGAATAACCGCAGCGAATGCAGTGCCAAAAGCTTCACCCCCTTGGACAATCTTCTGAACTTGGAGTGCGTCAGAATGGTGATCTGAGCAACTGGACCCCACCCCACTGAAACAGTCTACGTAAGAAATCTCCTCTAATCGCCTCTGCAACAGTCATAGTCCTCCTCCCACGTGGGAGTTTCGACTCCACACTCCTACAAATCATCAAATTTTATTGTTTAAATTTAAAATCAACTCAAGGAAACCCTTTATAATTAAATTTTTTTACTTACTTATGCTTAGTAATATGGGACAATTTTACACATCCTTCATTATAATGAACCAATATCAATTCTTTAATAATAATTCAAGTTAACTTAGAATTTAGCCATATCCATAGAGACATTAAAAAAAATAGATTTTGATATCACAGCCAGAAGTTTTATCATAAATTTCTTAATAATATTATCTTTTTTCCATTTTTTATTAGTAACTATCTATTTGAACCTACCCAACCTTCTTTTATAATTTCATCCATTAGACTTAATGATACTACCTTTAGAATGGAAGAAAGAAGTGATAGATGAAGGATGGCTAAATAGGAATTTGAGAGAGTGATGGGCATCTAGTGTGGAAACGTTCAAAAAGTTTCAATGTGAAGATTGAATTTTCTCTACTTTTTGAGCTTAGTCCACTGAAACAATATGCATGAGAGTGTATTCCTATAACGGCCCAAATAGAAGCCGACCTGATTCAGAGAACTAAGATTTCTTTTAATTAGCCAGTCACACAAGATTAAAGGTGGGCACCCAATGTGGACTCGTCTACGAAGTTTCTACGTCAAGCACTGCTTTCGTTGCTTGCACATCACAATGCGGACCTAGAGCACAAAAGCAATATGAACTCAAACCACGATTCCTGAAAATGTCGTTTGAAAATTACTGAATACAAAGATCCCCGAAATCACGCTAAACAACAAGGAGTGGTGGGGATGGCAACTTCCAATTGACTTATTAGCTACGTATCTAAGAGCGTTGATCCATGTCAAGACCATTGCACAGATGTCAAGATAATTGACGCCTGATGGAAGGTGTTGAAAATATATGTTGTTGGATCGACACTGTACATGTGAACAGTAATAGAAGCCCATATGAACAGTAGTGAGATTGATTATTCCATTATTCCGTTGTACACAAACACTGATGAATTAGAGGAGTTTCACAATTTCTCCTTCAAATGTTGTCTCACTTCTGTTTCCATTGATCTTTTAACATGGTATCTATCCTGAGCAGGTCGACTTGCATCCTGCCTCACTCATGTTTCCGTGCAAAACTTCATCTCCTTCTTGTTTTTGGTGACTTGTAATTCATTCAAGCATTTCATCAAACACATACCAGACCAACTATACGCATGGATCCCAGCCATAGTCCAGAGCTTCCACGCCATGGCCAACGACCCCGACAACCATCTCGCCCTCGCCGCCGTTCACATGGCCGTTTTGGTGGTCCCGATGAAGAGGCTTTGGTGCAAGACATGTCTAGAACCACTTGAGTTGGCTTTTAATCTCTCTCACCCCAGACCTTTACAGATCATTCACCTATTCCACTGGTGCAAGACATGTCTAGAACCACTTGCAAGATAAATTTCAGCAAGTGGGGACAAAGGAGCTTTGTAGGGTAAAATGAAATCTAGCCAGAGCTGATCAAGGTGGAGAGTCGGTAGACAACCAATACTTGTGCTGATTGAAGCGTCTGTGGAGTCAGTTCGACTCCTTCATATTAAGTCACCCCAATTCAAATCTGTCCACATCAGCATATGTTCACCACGGCCAACAACACAACAGCATCTTCGACAACCCAGAAGAGCATCTCACCAAACCAAGCAATTACTCACTTATCAAGTCTCAGCAATCAAACACCTCCAAGAAGGAAAGGATTCAAAGTTCAAACCAATCCTTCTCCATCCGCAACAGCAATGGAAATTTATCCAAGACAAGATATGGAAAGAATTCAAAATTCCTACATAGTCTAATATCTAATGAAATCTGTTCATAACTGTACCTAACCTATTTCTATATCCGCTTAGCCTCAATAACATTATAAATTGACGCTCCCTGTACAAACCAAAAGACACCATGAATTACTTACAATATACTGCAAGTATTATTCCTTTCGTTCGATATTTTATTATTTAATTTGGTATCAGTTTTTTAGCCACCGGCAAAAGCCATTTTCTTTTTTGATCCAGGTTGATGGCATCCTCCACTTCATTTTCCGTTGCCATTACCGCTGCTGCTACCGTTCCTACATCAGGGAATGTCACCATTCCAGCTGTCGGTGTCCAACTTGAAGGCCATAACTTCCTCGTATGGAAGGCACGAATAGTCCCCTACCTTCGTGCAAGTGGCCTCCTCTCTATCTTAGATGGATCCTACCCCTGTCCGGAAGCATACCTCACCACTACTGATGAAAATGGAGCCACTTGCCGTGTTACTAATCCTGCCTGCAATGATTGGAACATTCGGGATCAAACTGCTCTGGGTTGGATCCTGAACACTTGCTCAGATGCTGTTGTTCACTCAATCACTCAACATAACCACGCCGCTGACGCCTGGAAAGCTCTTGCAGCAGAGTTTGAAGCACAAAACTCTGCACGGACCTCCTCCCTGTGCATCCACCTTCATACAATCCAGAAAGGCCATCGCTCGGTAAGTGAGTTCTTACAGGAAATTAACACACTTGTTGATCAACTCAGTAATGTAGGTGAAGCAATCTCCAACAATGAGTTCTTAACTCATTTGTTTCGGGGACTTGGACCCACATACGCACCATTGGCAACTGCCATTGCAGTCCACAGCCGCACGGCCTCTCTCTCTAGGGAAGATCTTCGTGGGTTGCTCCTAACCCATGAAGCCATGATGGAACTCGCAGAACAGAGCACTCCCATAGCTGCATTTTCTTCTAGCAATAATTCCAGCCAAAATCGCGCAGGACCCATAACACTTGGCTCTAGATCTCAGCCCCCACGATATACCCGTGCCAGGATCACCCAAGCTTCCATCCCACCAGGCGGCAGACTTATCATCGGCGGTGGAAATCGGCGCCGAACAGTGGTATGCCAACTCTGCAATCGTCCAGGCCACTGTGCGAACCAGTGCCGCTCCTGACCGCCCCTACCTCAGTACAGCTACGATGTTGCTCAAGCCAACCAGGTTCAGCCTGATTTCAACAGGCTCCTACCCCCACGGTCCAATCCATTAAGCCCGCCATATGACTTCAATGCTTTCAGCTCTCCAGCCCCTCACGAGGCCCACGACTCTTTAGCCCACCTGTCCGCCAATTATTCTCATGCTACGGCCCAATTTGACTCAGCTTGGTACCTAGATTCAAGGGCTACCAACCAGATAACATCAGACCCAATGAACTTGGACAGCATTATGGCCTATAACGGGCCTCAATAGGTTACTGTTGGAGATGGAACGGGCTTACCCATAAGCCACACAGGTAATATTTCTAAACCAAATAAATTTTCTATGTCCAAAATACTCGTTGTCCCGTCTATTACAAAAAATCTTTTATCCGTTTCTCAGTTTACACGGGAAAATAATTGTGTTTTCTCATTTTATCCCAATTTTTGTGTGGTTCAGAACCTGAATACGGGGAAAACACTCCTTCATGAGCCAGTTGATCGCAGACTTTACCGCTTGACATCAATAAATTCGAAGCAAAAGCCCCTTGCTATGTTAGCACATAAGACTCAATTAGAAAAATGGCACCTAAGATTAGGTCATGCCAACTACAAGAATGTAATCAATTTGCTTTGATTAATGAAAATTCATTTTTTGGGAACACCACCCTCTTCATGCAAAGCTTGCCACATAAGCAAAAGCTCACGCCAAGCTCATCATTCCACTCATACAATCTCTTGGGCTCCTCTAGATTTAGTCCACTTTGATATATGGGGGCCCGCTCCAATTACCTCCTCTATGGGAAACCGATATTATATTTGTTTTGTGGACGATTATTCAAAATTTTCTTAGCTTTACTCGTTTCAATCATGAGATCAATTTATTCCAATATTTCAAACATTTCAACGATTTGTTGAGAATAATCTCCAAACTAATATTAAATGTATACAAAGTGATGGGGCCGCTGAATTTACATCCGCCCAATTTCGTAAATTACTTCAACAATTGGGCATATTTCATCGAATTTCTAGCCCCTACACCCCTTTTCAAAATGGCTCTGCTGAACGTAAACATTGCCATGTCATTGAACTGGGCTATCTATGTTAAATCATGCACAAGTTCCACTCATTTATCGGGATTATGCAGTTGAAACGGCTGTTCATATTATCAACCGCTTACCAAGTGCGGTAATTCAAAATAAATTACCATGGGAAAAATTATTTGGAAACCCTTCATCCATTTCCCATCTACGAGTTTTTGGGTGTCTTGTTTACCCCTATCTTCACCCTTATACAAAGCATAAATTGCTCCTTCGTTCCACCGATTGTGTTTTCTTGGGTTATCCAACTGGATACAAAGGCTACCGATGCCTATGCCTTAAAACCAAAAAGTTATATATTGTTGCTGATGCGACCTTTGATGAGGATGTTTTTCCATTTACCACACTCCAACCCTCATCCACATCACAATCTCCTACTACTCAAGTTCACTTACCACTTCCTGAGATCCCATCTTTTCGAGGTCAACCTCTTCCTACTTCTAATGATGGTTCTTCCACTCCTATGCCCTCTGACCTACATGAGGCATCTAGTGGACCACCTTCTATTATGGAATCACCACAACCCTCCCCTTCTCTGCCCCCTCCACCTACCATGGGTCCTTTTCACCCTATGGTGACCCGACTAAAAGGCGGCACTCTTGCACGATGCCAACTTACGCGTCACCACACTTATGCTTTAACTGCAACTGCACATCCTTATCATGAACCCTCAAAATTCACTGAGGCTTCCAAAAACTCTAATTGGTGCAAAGCCATGGCAGATGAATATACTGCTCTACTTAAAAATCACATATGGGACTTAGTTCCCTTAACATCCAACATCAATCCTATCGGATGCAAATGGGTTTACAAAGTCAAACTCAACTCTGATGGGTCCCTTGAATGCTACAAAGCACGACTCATAGCAAAAGGTTTTCATCAACGTCCTAGGATTGACTATACCGAAACATTTAGTCCTGTTGCAAAACCTGTCACTATTCGCACAGTTCTTGCCATTGCTTATACGCAAAAATGGCCAATTAAGCAATTAGATGTTAAAAATGCCTTCCTTCATGGCCACCTTGATGAGGAAGTTTATATGACACAACCACAAGGATTTATTGATCCTCAACGTCCTCACCACATGTGTCGTCTTCGACGTTCACTCTATGGTCTTAAACAAGCCCCACATGCTTGGAATCAACGTCTAAGTCAATTTTTGAAAAAAATTGGTTTTCATTCCTCCCATGCTGACTCATCGTTATTTATTTTACAATGGTCCACATACCTTGTATACATTCTTGTCTATGTCGATGATATAATATTTACTGGCAGTCCCAATGCCCCACTTGCATCGATTCTTCGTCAACTTCAAAACGAATTTGACATTAAAGATTTGGGCGATCTCCACTATTTCTTAGGCATTGAAGCCACTCACTCGACTCATGGCATGCATCTTCATCAGGCCAAATTTGAGCATGAAATAATTAAACGTGCCAATATGAGTGATGCCCGCGGTGTTACATCTCCCTGCACCACTAGTCACCCCCCTTCCCTTAATGATGGTGACCCTCTTCTCGACCCCACTCAATATCAGAGTATCGTGGGTTCTCTTCAATACCTGACCTTGACAAGGCCTGACATTGCCTATGCCGTTAACACTGCATGCCAATATATGCATGCACCTACTACTACTCATTGGACCTTTGTTAAACGTATTTTACGTTTTCTTGCAGAAATTCCTCGCTTCGGCCTCCACTTCACCCGCAGTGCCTCTAATGTCCTCCATGCCTACTCCGATGCTGGCTGGGCAGGTGATCAAGACGATCGACGTTCCACGGGTGGCTATTGCATCTTTCTTGGTCCCAACATCATTTCCTGGAGCTCTCGTAAGCAGAAGACAGTTGCTCGCTCAAGTACTGAAGCAGAATTTAAGAGCTTAGCAGACACCACCGCTGAACTCATTTGGATTCAAGCGCTTCTCCGTGATCTACACGTTACTCTTCAAAATCCACCAACCTTATGGTGTGATAACCTCTCCGCACTTTACCTCTCTACCAATCCAGTTTTCCATGCATGCACAAAGCATGTTGAAATTGATTTTCACTTTGTTCGTGAACGCGTCACCAGCAAACAACTTTCTATCCAGTTTATCTCAATTGTGGATCAAACTGTAAACATTCTCATTAAGGGCCTCTCCTCAATCTGATTTAAGTTATTACAGGACAAGCTTACAGTTCGTTCCGATTCTTTAGCTTGTGGGGGGATATTAAGTCACCCCAATTCAAATCTGTCCATATCAGCATATGTTCACCACGGCAAACAACACAAGAGCATCTTCAACAACCTAGAAGAGCATCTCACCAAACCAAGCAATTACTCACTTATCAAGTCTCGGCAATCAAACACCTCCAGGAAGGAAAGGATTCAAAGTTCAAACCAATCCTCCTCCATCCGTAACAGCAATGGAAATTTATCCAAGACAAGATATGGAAAGAATTCAAAATTCCTACATAGTCTAATATCTAATGAAATCTGTTCATAACTGTACCTAACCTATTTTTATATCCGCTTTGCCTCAGTAACATTATAAATTGAGGCTCCCTGTACAAACCAAAAGACACCGTGAATTACTTACAATATACTGCAAGTATTATTCCTTTCATTCGATATTTTATTATTTAATTCTTCATAGCCATATGCTACCCGAATCTCATCATCAACCCAGATTTTCAAAAATTTTAAGGAAGATGGGAAGATTGTTGATTTCTTGAATGGGTTAGATGCGGCTTATTCAGCTGCCAGATCACAAATCCATAACACTAGGCCCATTTTGAGCCTTGCGGAAGCCATCGGGATGATCAGAGACGAGGAATCCGGCCGCTTAACCACCAAAAACGTCACCCGCCAACCATCTTGCCTTTGCAATGGAGTCGGGTCTGCATCTGGATCGTAGGTTGGGATTTGGGTTTGTCTTGTGTGGGCGTGATAGGAACAGCAATCTACCTACTTGCTATGCGTAGAATGGTAACACTCTAGGACTGCGGTCCCAATAGTTTGACGCGATTGATGCACCTACATAATCAGTAACTTCAACGGAACAAACCCTTTTTAGATACACATTTTCAATAGAATCCCTCGTCATTCACTTTTATATCTAAGATTTGTCCAACCCCCTTTACAAATAACAGAAAATACAATATATAGTCGGCTTCAACAAAAACCGAATCTGCATAAAAAAGGCTAAAAAATTACTAAAGAAATTACCATCAAGAAACAACCATAATCACTGGACTGTGGATGTGCTACGTGTTAAGAACGTGTGCGGTAGAGAGGTACTCACTTTTCGTTCGAGCGGATGGTAGCGAGACAGCTAAGGACAGAATTTGCTGTCAAGTCTCATCATAAGATCTGTAATATTGGATGTGATGCTGTCCGTTGGCAACGACGTTTCAGAGGCTTATATTTGATTTTCGTGCGTAATAATTTGTAATAAGTGATATTAAAAGTTCTTTCAATTAAAAGTCAAATTGAAAAGTTAGTAGAATTTTATTATGTTATAAACAGAATTCTAATATATTTTCAATAACGATATGACTTATTACCCACCTCTTAATATACTCATTTATTATGATAATTAAATTATTGTACTATGATAAAAGATTTATTATTTAGTTTAAACATAAATTCTAAAATTAGTAAAAATTTTTATTTTATAAACCAAAATTTTAATATATTATTTTGCGATGTGAAACTTATTACTTACATTTTAATCAATATGAAAAATATATCTAATATTTATGTCACTTTCAAAAATCAAGATTTTTTTGATTGTGTAGTTAATGAAGATCAATAATGAATTTATTTATTTACTTATTTTTTTGTTTAGCGGCAAGCAACTTCCATTCACTTTCATAATCTTATCCATACACTTATTGGAGAATAGACTTTGAATGTAGTTCATATGTGGATCTCATAGGTGACCAACAATCGCTTACCAATTGTGTTGTTGATCCCAATTTATATCAAAGCTGCTAAGTTTTGAAAATACTACTTGATCATATGGTTGGAACTATAAAATTGACAATTATTTTCAGAAGGTCATATTTGATTTTTTTTTTTAGGATTCATTAAAAGAATTTTCTGCTTTGGGGAAAATTATAGTAATTATTTGTACAATAAAAATTTAGAAAATGCCTAGATATTTTGTGATAAAAAAATAAAAATGACTGTGTTTATTTTACACGGAAACCATGATAAAAACGAAGGAATTTGGATGAATCTTCAAGCAAAACTATATTTATTCTTGGTGATAAATTTAACATGGCTATAAAACTACAAGAATGATATAGTTCAAAATATTTACCGAAAAGAAAGAAATAATTCTGTGGACTAATGGACAAAGATAGGAACCATATAAAAAAAGAAACGAATGATTGACAACAAGCATCAGGTACAACCTTCACATGTTACATGACAAGAAAATTAAGTTTGGTGGGTTCTATGGTTCAATTTGACTAAGTGAGCAAAAACATGAAAAGTGTAGTAATGTAAAGTAACAAAATAGATGTTGGTAAGATATATGGGTATAAGAAAAACAAATATAAGATAAAAAAAAAAGATGAGACAAATGCGCAAAAGTGAGTATAATGAATTCTATGGTTGCAGGGCCATTGCCCTTGCTTCAACTACATAAGCCCGAACATGACTTTTGTGTTGTGATTGATTGGATTGAATTGAATTGAATTGGATTACATGAAACTTGCAGAGGCTTTTTAGTTGGTTGCCTTTCAACGTTACATATCCATGCTATTATATAGGCATTGGAGCTCCACTTATCACTTCCAAGTAACAACTAGGAAGTTTAAATCAAGACTTTACATAAAGGTGAAGTTAATTGTCTGCTCTTCACTCCTCCTCACTTTCTTCTTAGTTTTCTCATCCTTTATGGTGGGACTTCACTCAAGTTACTTGTTACATGGTCCAAGCTACCTTTTACTTTATTCCTTGCCTCATCCTTCCACACGTTTGTACTTCCACTGCATCATAATTTGTTGACTGGTGCATAGTTTTCAAACTATGATAGTGTATATTGTGGGAGAACATGTACAACGTGTGTCAATTTATGCTCAACTAGCCTCTCAGTATGAGGTGTAAAGTATCTATGTGTTCCTTATGTTAAGTCTTGTGCAAGCCCTACTTCAACGGCTTGTCTATCTAATGCGGCTAGCATAGCTATTGTGCAACAATGCCAATTACATTAGGTGAAACCCTATTGTAAGCCAATGGTCTCCATGCCTAACGTGTCCAAAGCTTGCGTGATGGACTCGTGCTATCTTGTTGGTGACTAAGATGTTTATTTTAACAACATGTGGAATCATTTTCTTAACATAGCCAATTTATAATATCAAAGGTGAACTATGAGATAAATTGTTCATGTCTCGAAGAACTAATAAATACAAAAATTTATTGGGAGATTTATTAAATAGTATTTAATAGTGACAACAATATGGCAAAGTCTAATTTAACAATAATATCAGACGCCATATAAGTTTGTTCATAGTATACTAGTTATTCTCAGTATCTATTATTATTATTCGTCATCTAAGTTTTATAAATATCCGATGTAAAGTGAACATTATTTGGTATTGCATTCGTACACACAAGGCATGCATGATTAGGTGTTGCAGTGTAGTGGGCTACTTTTAGTTGTGGTAGGCAATGTTTTGATTAACATGGGATAAATTTTGGATTTTTTTGGATTGGATTTGAATGTATTGGAACTATAATCTCTGGGAAATCGAAACATCAGGGAAGGGAGAAGATATCTACATAAACAAGAAGTTTTTCATTAGCTAATTTGTCTCATATGTACATGGAATATAAAAGAAAGATGAAGACTTACATACAATGACACTATACATGATGTAATTGTTAAAGGTAGGTGTTGTTTCACATTGAAAGCATAAAGATGGGCCCTTGAATTTATAAATGATTAGATTTTTTACTTAATACATTAAGATTTTGTAATAATTCCCCACACTTTAATATGGTATCAAAGTTAGGGGTAAGCTTTTGCTTTATAATCTTTCATACTTTGAAATTGGGTTTTAGTTCAAAGAATGTTCAAGGTAGGTATTGTCCTATATTATAAATGCTTTTAATATGAAATAATACCTACATTTAACAGTAATTACTTCCATAAACTTTATAATTAAAATCTAACAAAATTACTTAAAAAAATAAAATTAAATAAATCAAAGTCCTAACTACATACAAGTTGGTGCATAACACATTATTATACAGTAATAAAATTTCCCAAATACAAAGCCCCTTGACACTTTCTTTCCCAGTTATTAATTTGAAAGAAGTTTGTGACAAGATGTCTAGAGTGTTTTTATGGCAAAGCGTTTATTGACTAGATAAAGTTCAATAACACGTGATTTTTTTGTTGGCTTTCTACTGGATTTTCATATCCAATTATGTTAGGAAGGCTCGTCTTAAATGATAATGCATCTTGTAAAAACTAGACCCCAAGGATTCCATCGCAATGTTTTAATTGAGTGGGTTGATATTGACATTTTTTTTTTTTATCAAAGCGGGTGGCATCCTAGATTTTATTTTTGTTTATGAATCTGTGAGTTTATTCATTAAAAAATGAAAGAATATAAAAGCTTAGGGGTTTACCCCAGCATTATAATTTATCTAAGCAAAAATAAAATTTGAAATTCTCTAGTAATGATATAATAAATATTTGTCTGAGAGAGTTTAATATTCTAAAATATAGATGCTCTTCCATGAATTATTTTCTTGATTCTAGCCAACAAAATTGGTATTTCAATAGTCTTATTTTAAGAACATCTTTCTTAGTGACATGTTAAAAAAGAAACTTTAAAAGGCTTTGCCGCCAAATCATTTCCCTTAGTTGCTTTGATCATCCATTGCAGTTTAGAATTTCAATTATTGATGTTCTTCCAAAGACCTTGTTGTGCTAGAATATTTATCCAAATCTAGCTAGTCAAAGTATATTGAAAAACAAGTGTGACCTACTTTCATATTAAGAATCATAGAAATTATATATAGATCAATAGAATGGAGCTATCAAGAAATCACTTCTACTATAAGAAGTTTGTCCCTGCATATTAGCCAACCAATGAAGTTATGTTTGTTCATTCCTCCTAATCATATCAAATCATACCATTCAACCTTAATATTTATTTGGAACAATTCCTTATATGTTTCTTTATAATAATAAAAAGGTTTGGAGAGCATACAAGTGAAAATTTGTTGTAGCTTTAGAAGACCTCTCCAACTTCATGAAATATTTTCTTTGATATCAAGCTACATAATTAAAATTTTACTGCATTTAGTACTATGAATTCATTTACTTCATAAGAATGAACTTGAACAATTAATGAGATTTTAAAGTGACCACTTCAACAAAACCTTATTCCATACTTTAAGGTTTAGTAGTTCAAGTCATCCTTCCTTTTTAGGTGAACAAATAACTTGCTAAGAAACTTTATGAGTTTTACGGTTTTTCAAATTTTTTACCCATAGAAAGTGCTTAATCTTCTTTTTAATCTCATAAATGGTCTGTTTTGAGATAAGAAACATTTATATCCAAAAGGTATAGATAGAAATAAGAACTAATTTTTCCAATTGTAACTGTTTGACATAGCTTAGATATGAGAACTATTTTAGGCTTTTTTAAAAAAAAACAATTCTCCTAAATAGTTAGTGATTGTATTAATGATAATGAAATATTGAATAAAAGTGATTTATTTATTTATTTTAAATAAATTAGTTGTTTTTAAATCTTTCAATTGTTTTCAAATATGCATAATTTAGGACAGTCATACGCAAATGACGGCCGATTTACTTCCTGGACCCATTTTGTTTGATTTTCTTTTCCCAAGCTATTGATGTGGTTTGCGGAAGGAGGTACCAGATTGGAATTGGAAAAAGAAGATACCCAATAGTTTAGAATGATTAAATGTTGATTGGAAGTCATAAATCACATACTCAGTTACCAAATCTAATGGAATAAAAATGTTTAGTTGAAAAGAGAATACTTAAAACAACCCCAAATTATCTAAGGAAAAAAATATATGATTTATCTCAGCTAGAGGCAGCAGGAGTTCACGTTTGGTGAGTGAATACTTATTTCTCTCATCCTTATTGCCAATCTATCTTGAAGTTGGGGCACAATTTCAAGCTTACTTGTTGATTTTACTCTGAGCAAAAATATTTCAAAAAAAAATAATAATAGCAAGGAGATCCTAGTTATTAGGAAATCAAGCATATGTCCAAATTAGGAAGATTTTTTTCAATACTAACTACATCACACATTTTGTTTCAATCGTGCTTTTTGAATAAACAGTCGACTAATTTTTAATTTTTTTTTACGGAAAGCTAATATCAAAAATTTAATTTAAATATTCTAATTTCCTATCTTCTAACTATGCTAGTTATTAGGAAATCACGGATTACATAAATTTAGTATTTGTGAACAAAAGTATCTAAAAACTAATGCATATACTTTTTACTTATTACCCCTAGATTAAATTAAACTAACATTTTACAGTCCTCTACTTCAAGTTTAGGAAAAAAATTTAGAACATGCAAACTTGGATTTGTATTACTGTCTTATTTCTGTATGCTATTTGATTTAAAAGGAAATAAAGAGAATAACTCCCTATCAATTTCCTTCAATTTTGGATTGGATGGCTATTTTTGAGGGTGACCTCACTCACCTCACTCTCAAAGCCTAGACTTGATATTGATAGTTAGTATTATGTTTTTAAATTTTGTGATGTTAATCCTGTTAAATTTGCATGACTGAAAATTTTAATAATAGACACAATTGACTTTGATTTGGTATTAAGGCTTTCCCTAATCCTCGAGGTTGAATATTCCAATTTCTCTTCTCTATGATAAACAAATCCCCCTGTTTTTGGAGATTTTCCGTGTCAAAATAGCTCCACAGAGTGTTGGGGTTCTATTCTTTGACTAAATAGCGTAGGCTAATTAACCAACTTTTCAAGCAACCAAAAAGTTAGGCTAGCATTCAATGCAAAATGATTAGGATCCCATTCCACACCACAAACAATGTTACTAGATGTGGATGGTATGATGCTTAAAAATTTGAAGTTGTGCAAGCTGAGAGTTCTTAGGAGATGAAATATTTGTACAAACAAACCATCTTAATCTCAGCGTCATCAACTGCATCTCTTAGCGTTGTCCCAGCTAGGGAAGGAAAGTTTTCTTTCAAATTCGGGCAATTTCTGGAAAACAAGGAGACGACCGTTGTTGATGATTTCTTCTCAGATCATTGGCATTAAAGGCTGAAATCTTTGCAGGTAGGATTTTCTTTACCTGGCATCTGATGAGTGTTGCTAATGTGGCACGATGACATGGACTTGACAGTGGTTGGATTTTTGTGGTCTAATATGATAAAACCTAATAAAAAAGAGACGAAAAAAGAAGAAGAAGAAATAGTATAGTGGTTTTTTTATTTTCTTTTAAAGCAGGATACATCGCTGTGCTACCCCATTTAAAATAAGATATTAGCACAACAAAATGGAGTTTCTTAAAGATCAGAGAAACTCAACACCACTACTACCAATAGACATTGTAGTGAAATGGGTTCACCTTACAAAAATGTGTTCTCTCAAGTAGAGTGAAAAGTGGAAGGTGCATGCAACAAGCTTTTAGATTTTAGGATTGTTAAGTACAATTCATCAGTGAGCATCAATCATCTCATTGTTGGAATGTCCTACATTGTATACAAAGAAGCATGACTCTTTTAAGTGTAAAATCTCCCCAGTGATGTCACTATGAAGCACTACACTTCCCATCTTGGTGATTGTCGGAAAGGGCATTGAAATGTCCCACATTTCATTGCAAACTGTTTGTAACACTTATTTTCCACACTTGGGGGCAGGAAATGTCGGCAGCAGATCTAGACATTCACGATATTTTTCATCCCTAGAAAGTAAATATGCTACAATGGATAATGTGAAATCATCTGTTGACACATTTTTCTCCACCATTTTGTGAAGAAGTTCAACCACTTTCTCTAATTCATTATTCTCTAGAAAACCACGCATAAGCGTGTTATATGTAACTACGTTAGGCATACAAAACTTTCTTTCCATTTCCAAAAACAACTGATTGGCCTTTTCTAAATTCCTTTCAATACAAAGGCCACGAATCATGATAGAATATGTTACAACAGTTAGCACAAGGCCTTTATGGGACAATCTGTGAAATATCTCCCAAGCAAGTTCAACATTCCCTGCTTTACACAATCCATCAATGAGGCAGCTATATGCATTAATGCTTAGTTCAAATTTACCATTTTATAAGGCTTCTCTTTATCTCTTCTGGAATTTCCATAGGAAATAACTCTCTTAATCTTGTTACTGATGGTTGAAGTTAGTTTGCCCTCCCTAGCAAGTTTTGATAGTAACTTAGAATTTTGTTCTTTATCATTTCAGGATCTTCAGTAAGTTGCCCATCATCTATTTCCAGCTTGACAATGTGGTTTTTTGCTCTCCTCTTCATCATGCTTCTGAAAAAAAACTTTACTATTACCATCTCCCTCTTTCAGCCAATTATTCCTTGATTTTTGCTTCAGAAGTATTTCTTCATGCTTGCTATGTATTAGTAACTTATCTAACCACTCTTTTTCTTCCTTGCGCAATTGGGTATTTGAAGGGTCATCAAAGAGCTTTGCTTGTGCTATTTGTAGCTGCTTCCTTGCTACCTCTGTTTTCCTTGGTAGTTCTCCAAATTCCTCTCTATTTAGCTTTCTCAACTCTTTTTTCATTTCCTTCAACTTTATCATTATTCTGTACATTATAGTGCCCTCAACCCTTTGTTGCCAAATATTCTTCACTATTGTCATAAACTGTGGGTTGTCTGGCCAGAAGTTGAAAAATCTAAAGGTCCTTTTCTGTTTTAGTCTATTATTGCCCACCTTGATAGTGCAAGGACTGTGATCTGACAATCCAGGAGTACTAAATTCAAGAATATGTTAAATGTACATAAATCCAGTTCCAGTATATAAACTTGCATTTCACCAAATAGCTTCTGTGCATCCTCAACCCTGCCCACATGAAAAAGACTAGTTAACAACGCGTTAAATGTTATAACTATTGGCTTGTCACCCTTTTGAATCATTTCTCTATAACAATTCATAGCTTCCTCCGTCTTTTGATTCTTGCAATATCCATTGATCAATACACTGTAGCTCACAGCATCAGGTTCTTGACCTTTGCTTGCCATGGAATCAAACAGCTGCTTTGCATCATCCAACTTGCCTGCCTTAAGTAGACCTGTCAATAAAGTAGTATATGATATAACCGATGGTGTAACTCCATATTCAGTCATTTTCCTATAAAAATTCATTGCTTCCTCTATCTCCTGATTCTTGCAATATCCATTAACCAACACATTGAATCTTACATCATTAGGTTAATGCCCTTTACTTGCCATAGAATCAAACAACTTGCTTGCATTGTTGAGTCTACCTACCAAGCAGAACCCATTCATCAATGTATTGTACGTAAACCTGTTAGGCTTCTCCCCTCTTTGAATCATCAATTCTAACAGCTCATTTGCTTCTTTCATCTTCCCCAACTTGCATAGCACATCCATCAACACAGTAAATGTCACCACATTAGGTCTTACACCTTGAACCACCATCTCATCAAACAAATGCTTTGCTTCCTCCAAGCTACCCCTATGACACAAACCATGTATTAGACTGGTATAAACTACTACATTTGGGGACATTCCACTACTCCTCATTTCCAAGAAAAGTTCTTTCACCTTGTTTATAGAGCCATGCTTACAAAGCCAATTAATAATAATACCGTAACAAATTCCATCAGGCATACACTTCAAACCAAATCCACCTTTTGCCACATCTTTGTGTAACTGAAGTGCAACCATTATGTTGCCCAATCGACACAATCCCTTCACTAAGATTCTAAAAGCAATAACATCAGGACTACAACCCAATTTGTCCATTTTCTTGAACAACTTGAGCACCTCATTAACTCTGTCCTCCTTACACAAACCATTAATTAGTGATGTATAAGTTACAGTATTTAGACTACAACCTCTCCTCCAAAGACTCCCCATAACCGCAAAACCGTTAGAAACCTGACTCATATTACAGAAGCAATTAATCAAAATGTTCAAAGTTCTAAAATTAGACAACAACCCGGTAGAATTCATCCTTTTACAGAGTGAAATCACACTAGAGTAATGATTACTCCTAGCAAGTGCACCAAATAAATGATTAAACGATGAGATCGGCGGAGGTGGTTGCAAACGGAGCATGTGCTCGAAGAACTGCAATGCTTCATCGAGGGTGACCTTACCGGACTTGCAATTAACTTCCAAACAATTTTCAAGGGGGGTTTGGAAGGCATCAACAGGAAGGGAGTTCTTCAGTGCAGTTTTGGGATTTGAAGAAGGGGATTTATAAGTGTTTGCACATTCTTGTGAAGATTTGGGTTTCGGAGTTGTGGATTCGCGTGGGTCAATGAAAAAAGATGAAAGTTTACCTTTTGACACAACTCTTGAAGAAGACAATGATGATCGGGCAGCAGAAGCAGTAGAAAATGGAGAAGAAAAAAGCGAAGCTCTGCCGACCATTAGAACAAACTAGGAGGTGTCCTTCTGCGCTCTCGTTGGCGGTCGCTCAAGCTTCTGAAGATAAGTCCAATAAGACAAATTGTGTGCAAAGGTTTCTCACCTTCTGTGCAGCACAAACACTCGGCAGCCGAAGAAATCTCAATCAGTTCACCATTAGTAAGGTACATAGATCCCTAGCCAAGCAAGACAATTGCCTATTTGTCAGCGCCGCTGTTGGATTTGGCAAGAAGAGATGGCCAAACTCGAGGGGATTTTGGCAAGAAGAACCCTAAGGCTAAAGTAATATAATAAATTGCACATAATAATGAAAAGAAATGAACATTCATTGTCTAACTTTGAGATCTTTCTCTTGCTAAAATTGATTCCAATTAATGCATAACAAATAGGCAATAATCATCCCTGGGAATAATGGCGTTAGAGGCTCTGTCCAGTTCACCCAGGAACCCAACGGTGTCTTTCTGTCAGGCCTATGATATAATCAATAAAGGATTTAATCCTAAATGATTATATTATGTTTGTTTAGATTGTTTTAATTAAAAAAAAAGATTGAGTAGTTTTGGGAATGCCTAAAACCCAGTCAATTTAGGAATCTGAAACCCAGTTGATTAGATTATGTTTGTTAAGATTGAGTAGTTTTGGGGAATGTCCAAAACACAATCGATTTAGGAATCTGAAACCCAGTTGATTTAGGAATCCAAAACCTAATCATATTGGGCTAAGAATTAGGCTATAAATAACGAGTTAGGGCAACGAACAAAGTACGCTTATTGAAGAGATTGAAACCTTGGCTTGGCCTTCATTATTGAGGAAGCTTTAGGTTTTCAATCTTGATAATTTGCATATTGCTTTCTACTTATAAGTTGTTATTTTGCTTAAGTTTCAACATAGTTTGGTATTTTATTCTCACTAGTGTTACTTGCGTTCTAAGAGCACGATCCTAGACCTAGGGTCGTGCCAAGTGGTATCAAAAGCCTTCATCCTGGCTCGTCAAAGGGGACCTACTTCAGTCAAAACCCGCCAACAAACCATGACGGACTCCATTCAAGACCTTGAGGATCGTTTTCTAGCCTTGACAGAGACACTCAAGCTCGACAAGCAGACATTAGAGGGCCGATTGGTCAAGTATGACACTGATATTTCCACCCTTCGTGGCGATGTTACCACCATTCGTGGCGAGATTACCAACATTCATGGTACTATCGCCACCCTTGATAACAAATTTGATAACCTTCAATGTCTACTTTTGGAACGCTTGCCACCTACTGACTCGTTGAAGGCGAAAACCAAGCAAACTGAAAATCCTTTATTTTCCATGATTGAGGATGTTAGCAGCGATGACAATATACCAGCCGAATCGTTTGCTATTCGGAAGGCAGCTGGTACTTGGCACACATCTAACCAAGCTCAATCACAAGATATTTGGTTTAGCAAGGGGGAAGCTAGCAATCCTTTCCCTGGAGAACAGGGGGCTCACCATCGTTCCTCTGTAACAAGGAGCGCTACACAACGTCTTCACCTCCAGATTGAAGGATGCCATGCAGACATGGCTATCTAGAATGTTTCCCAGATCAATGATCAACAGCACCATGGATCTCCTCATAACCCTTCTCGCACAGATCAAGTTCTTTCGCTACATGGAAAGGAACGACGTGCCTTTGGTGACCTTCCTAGAGGACACCACTCAGTCCCTCCTACCCTTCTTCCTCACTTTAACTTTCCTAAATTCAATGGCGACGACCCATGGGGTTGGATTCTTAAATGTGAGAGATTTTTTCACTTTAATCCCATGGGAGAGGAACAAAAAGTTGAATATGCAGCCCATCATTTAGAAGGACGAGCAGATCGATGGTTCCAAGCCTTCCAAGTTAACCACCATATTCTTCAATGGCTGGACTTTTTAAGTATGGTTTGTCGACGCTTTCGGGCTCAAAAGCAGGGTGAAGTCATTGGAGAACTTAAAAGGTTGACTCAGACTGGATCAGTAGAAGCCTATGTGGAGCAATTTGAAGCTTTAAAACTGTGGATGTCAGCAGCAGTTCCATTCTTATCTGACGACTACTTTATAGAAACCTTTTTAGAATATCTCACAAAGGACCTAAAGAGTGCCATTCGCAGCTTCCGCCCAGAATATTTAGATCATGCTATTGAGTTGGCTCGCCTACAAGAAATAGTGATAGGGGGAAGGAACAAAGCATCTCGCCCAACCTACAAGCACAGTTTTGGCACCTCTAAAGCCATTCCTGAGTTACCTAGTAAGGATCTGCCACAACAAGAGTTTGTCTCAAAAGTTCCTAACCCAAATCCTCATCAAACCCTTCCTACACGAAAAATGACCTATGTAGAAATTTCAGCTCGCCGGGCTAAGGGATTGTGCTTCAATTGTGATGAGAATTATACTCGTGGGCATCAATGTAAGCCCAAACAATTATGTATGATGCTTGCAGATGATGATGAGGAGGAGAAAGCAAACCCAAATTCCCATGAATCCATAGAAGTTGGCGATGACACTATAGGTCAAGTATCTATTTCTCTTAATACACTCAGGGGGGGATCATCTCCTAGTACTATCCAGTTGAGGGCGATGAGTAAAAAGACACCTATCACGATTTTTGTCGACTCAGGTAGTACTCACAATTTTGTACACCCAAACACAATAAGGCGTACAGGTTATACAGTGGAAGAGACGAAACCATTTGTCTTAGGAGTTGCCAATGGAGAGGATATGTATAGTCATCATAAGTGCAGTAATTTCCAGTGGACAACTCAAGGGCATGCCTTCAAGATGGAAGTTCTTGTCCTTGACATTATTGGGCAAGATATGGTCCTTGGTGTCTGCGGATTGGCAGCTTATAATCCAATCAGTATGGATTTTCATTTATCTCGGATAATGGTTACCAATCATGGAGAACAACTTTGGCTTCAAGGGGAAAAACACACTAAACCCACTTTGAAGATGTTAACGGCAACCCGCTTTGGCAAGATGATAGCAAATAATCCTTGTGGCTTGCTTGGCTACCTTTCTACACCTTCCAATCACATCAAAGAAGACCAACTCCCTTTTGTAGTCCAAGAAGTTTTAGATGAATTTCAAGAAGTTTTTGAAATACCATCTCAATTACCTCCTCATCGGGCATTTGATCATTGCATTCCACTCTAACCTAATAGTGCTCCGGTGAATCGTCGCCCATATCGATACCCTTATGTTCAAAAGGCCGAAATTGAACATATGGTTAAGGAAATGCTGGATCAAGGGCTCATTCGTCACAGTACTAGCCCATTTGCTTCTCCTGTCTTGTTGGTTAAGAAACGCGATGGCTCTTGGCGATTTTGTGTAGATTATCATGGACTAAATGAGATAACAATCAAAGATAAGTTCCCTATTCCCATCATTGATGAACTACTAGATGAATTACATGGAGCTTATTGGTTTTCAAAACTAGACCTTCGATCAGGCTATCATTAAGTCAGGGTGCATACAAATGACATTTACAAGACAGCATTCCGCACTCACCAAGGACATTATGAGTTTATGGTTATGCCATTTGGGTTAACAAATGCTCCAGCAACGTTTCAAGCCCTCATGAATACTATCTTCTAGCCATTCCTTCGAAAATTTGTCCTTATTTTCTTCGATGACATTTTGGTGTATAGTCCGACTTTGGAGGATCATGTGGCACAGCTTCAAGCCACCCTAAAGGTGTTACATGAAAACTCCTTATGTGCTAAAAGAAGTAAATGCATTTTTGCTCACTCTAGAATTGAGTATTTAGGGCATTTTATTTCTGGCCATGGAATAGAGGCTGATCCTGACAAAGTTGAATGTATGAATAAGTGGCCTCGACCTACCTCCTTAAAAGGGTTAAGAGGATTTCTCGGACTCATAAGTTATTATAGAAGATTTGTTAAGGGTTATGGCCAGATTAGCAAACACCTTATAAAGATGCTTAAGAAAGGGAATTTTACTTGGAACCCTGATAGTGAAGTTGCATTTGATCAATTGAAACAGGTAATGAGTTCTACACTTGTGTTAGCTACCCCTAATTTTAATAAACCATTCATTATTGAGACCGATGCTTATAGTAAGGGGGTGAGAGCAGTACTTATGCAAGAAGGGAGGCCAATTGCCTACTTAAGCAAGGCCTTAACGCCTAGGCACTTAGGAAGATCAACGTATGAAAAGGAATTACTTGCTTTAGTCATGGCAGTACAAAAATGGTGCCCCTATTTGTTAGGGCATCACTTCATCATTAAGATGGATCATTATAGCTTGAAATATCTGCTAGATCAAAAGGTGACTACAGGTTTACAACAAAAATGTCTTACCAAGTTAATGGGGTATGATTATGAGATTCAATTCAGGAAGGGGCATACAAACATTGTAGCAAACGCCCTTTCTCGACAACCTGGGGAAGAAGAGGCTTTATCATCTTCGGTACAATCATTAACAGTATTACAACCCCAATGGATCAAGGAAGTACTAACCAGTTATCAAGGAGATATAAAGATACAAGACATCATGACACAATTAGTAGTAGATCCTACCTCACATCCTGATTATATTCTTTAAGGAGGACTTCTAAAGTTTAAAGGCAAGATTCTTGTAGGTGAGCAAGGGGAGTTAAGGTCTCATATTATTCGCCAACTCCATGATTTTGGTGTAGGGGGGCACTCAGGGGTTCATGGCACTCTACAACGAATTCAACAACTTTTTTATTGGCCTTCGCTCAAACGCATGGTAGAGGAGTGGGTATTGCAGTGTGATGTGTGCCAACGCTTTAAGAGTGAAAGGGTGCCTTATCCAGGTCTCCTTCAGCCGCTCGCAATTCCACAACAAGCATGGCAAGACATTTCTATGGATTTCATTGATGGATTGCCTACTAGTGAAGGTAAGGACTCCATCCTCGTAGTTGTTGACAGATTCACAAAATATGCCCATTTCATTGGCTTAAAACACCCTTACACCGCTCCGCATATAGCTGCAACATTCATGGAAAGCATCGGCAAGTTACATGGGCTTCCTTCTACAATCACCAGTGATCGTGATCCTATCTTTCTGAGTAAATTTTGGTTAGAGTTAGTTCAACTATTTGGGGTAAAACTACATCAAGTAGCTCCTACCACCCACAGATTGATGGACAAATAGAACGGGTCAATCAATGCCTTGAACAATACTTGCATTGTGCTTGTGGTGATCGACCAAAGAAATGGCATTCTTGGCTAGCCCTTGCAGAATGGTGGTATAATACTAATTACCACACTTCCTTGCGCATGACCCCTTTTGAGGCACTATACGGGTATGCGCCATCACAACCCCCTTATAGCAATTTCTCCACCACCAAAGATTCTGATATTAATAACTATATGCAAGACAGGGCTCATCAACTACAAGTTATTAAGCTTCGTTTACAAGAGAGTCAAGCACGCCATACACAGTTTGCTAATAAAAAGCGATCTGAATGCCAGTTCCAAATAGGTGACTCTATTTACTTACGAGTGCAACCATATCGCCAACTGTCATTGTCACACAGAAGGTATCACAAGCTAAAACCCCGGTATTATGGTCCATTTATGATATTATAAAAGATTGGACAAGTAAACTACACACTTGCTCTTCCGCCGCAATCCCAAATTCATTCAGTGTTCCATGTATCTCAACTAAAGAAAGCAGTGGGCCAACATTGTCAAGTCTACCCCGATGTATCTTTACTCATAGAAGATGGACAACCAATTGTCGAACCAGTGGCTATCTTAGACCGTCGAACAGTGAAGCGCAATAATGCACCATCAGTGGAATTGCTCATTTCATGGTCAGGACCTTCATATAGTAATCCTACATGGGAGATAGCTGACTACATTCGGCATTACTTTCCTTTATTCTCTCTTAATCCTTGAGGACAAGGATTTCAAAAGGAGGGGTGCAATGTTAGGCCTATGATATAATTAATAAAGGATTTAATCCTAAATGATTATATTATGTTTGTTTAGATTGTTTTAATTAAAAAAAGGATTGAGTAGTTTTGGGAATGCCCAAAACCCAGTCAATTTAGGAATCTGAAACCCAGTTGATTAGATTATGTTTGTTAAGATTGAGTAGTTTTGGGGAATGTCCAAAACCCAATCGATTTAGGAATCTAAAACCCAGTTGATTTAGGAATCCAAAACCTAATCATATTGAGCTAAGAATTAGGCTATAAATAAGGAGTTAGGGGAAAGAACAAAGTACGCTTATTGAAGAGATTGAAACCTTGGCTTGGCCTTCATAATTGAGGAAGCTTTAGGTTCTCAATCTTGATAATTTGCGTATTGCTTTCTACTTATAAGTTGTTATTTTGCTTGAGTTTCAATATAGTTTGGTATTTTATTCTCACTAGTGTTACTTGGGTTCTAAGAGCACGATCCTAGACCTAGGGTCGTGACACTCTCCCTCCGCTTTGTGGGCTTGGTTAAATTTGTGTTTTTCCACTAATTTTTCATTTTGTTTGTTATAGGCTCAACACATGTAAAAGGGAGGATTGCAGGGCTCTCTCCAAGCCTCCACGGCTTCCATATCCACACCTTTGGGGATACCACCAATGGCTGCAACTCCACTGGTTTTCCTCTTACGTTGAATTTTGGCTTGGATATTGATCTTTTGCACATATTCCTTTCTTTGAGGCTCATACTATATATCTTTGTTAACGTGAACAGTTTAATTTGTAGGTGCATTATCTTTCTAATTTGATTGTTTCTTAGGTCCTCATTTCAACCCCCTGAAGAAGGTTCATGGAGCTCCTACAGATAAAGAGCGACACGCTGGTGATTTGGGAAACATTTTTGCGGGCCCAGATGGTATATAGACTTTGTGTTTTCTGCAATATGTAGTTTGATGGTATAGATTAAATATGGTAGCTTCTCTTATGTACCTTAAATATACTCTCCAGGAGTTGTAGAGCTTTCCTTAAAGGACCAGCAGGTAATAGTTTCAGTTTTAGTATGGGGCTCCAAGTAACAACTGTATTAAATTTCGTGTTTTTTGTTTATTTTCTCGATTCCATGGCACAATCTGATTCTTATGTTGAATAGTAGGTCAAGAAAGGTGATTAGCTATCCTAAAAATCCTGTATAATTATAATCAGGTTCATCTTAAGTTTTTTCACCCTTCTTGGTTCATTGGTGTCTATATTTAGATATGTATCTGTGTTTCTGAGCGTTTATGGTTCCCTAGTCTTATATGGGTTTTAGTTTACTTGGGTTGTCGTTAAAAAGGTTTTTTTCTTTTAATTTTGTTTTTCTGTCGCATTACCATCTGTAGATTCCGCTCACTGGACTTCATTCTATAATTGGAAGGGCGGTTGTGGTGCATGCTGATCCTGATGATCTTGGTAGAGGTAGGTATAGTAAGCTTTTTTAACAGTGTTCCTGTGGGACACTTGATGGACACATGCGTGGTTGGTAGAGTTATGAATTAGATATTGGTAAATGAGGGTTTCTAGTCTTCAAACTAAACCTTTTGTTAAAAAAAGACTCACTTATAATCTACACCAATATCTTAAGCTGGTAGGATGTGGGCCAAAAATTTGTATCAACACTTTGCGCAATATCTTAGTTCTTTAGGTATTAGTTGGTTTTTCTTTTGTAGAATATGACATTCGAGGGAATGAGTACTTTCTGTAGATGCATTTACAGGGACTTTTTTGTTCAGGAACAAGAGAGCTCATCTTGTCAAGCAAGTTTCAAAGTATTTGAAGATAGTTCGCTTAAAGGCATAAATATTTGGAGGTTATTATTGTAAGAGATGTAGAAAGTTGCAGTACTCTTTACATAATATTAGGTTTAATTCATAGTTCAAGTATTTGCCCATGTGGTTGAATTTATGACTTTGATGAGATGATAGAAGTCCTAACACATGATCCTGGATTTGAACATAGACAAGTGTTGGATTTTTAGCTGAGGCCTTGGACAACATATTGACTTTAACCGTTCTAATTTCGTGTACACAACCTCACAAATTTTTCTCTCTCATACAAAACAATTTATTTTATCTCTGTGACTAGTTAGTGATTTTTATTGGTCAAATCTATCAAACTTTGCCCCCTTGGCTGTTAGAAAAATCTGAATTTTTTTTCTTCTGTTTTGGTGGGCTTCTATATCAGCCAAACCAATGGAGATGAATATGATGTTCATAACCGGATGAATTATGATGTTTATAGTTGGATAGATTTGGAGTTTTTGATACATAAGAAGAGAAGGCTCTAGTTGTGGAGGAATGCATATGCCATAAAGGTTTTTGTAAAATTAGAAAAAATTAATTTCGTTTTCCCATTACAATGTATATCTTTAAACCTGGCCAATCTTATCTTTGTTGGCTCATGAACTTCCCCTTTTTTAATGCAAAAAGTCATAATTCCAATGTGTTTTTTTCCTTGAAGTATCATTATGATCCAAGGTGCTTATTTTTATTCTCTCTTTGCTTAGAGTTTCTTGTTATCTGAAATTAGCTATTATCAATATAAAACGGCCCAAAAGTTTCCAAGTTTTGTCCTATTGACATATAAGGACATAGATTTTAATTAACTATTTTAAATAGATTTTTTCGTTCTAATTTTCATTCACCTCTTAATGGTTGAAGTGTCAGCTATCTTATTTTTCTCGTTGGTCTAACAAAAACATGCCAATACTTTGAGACCAGGTTAGGAAAAGTAAAAATGTGGAGATTGGGTCCTTTAGACACCCTATGAAGATGTGGCACTAGGGGCGAAACTCCATCCCCACTTAGGGTATGGTGGTTCTGCTGGTTATTCCCAGAAAGGGAATGGTGGAGGGTGGATCCCCAAACCATGTCTATCTTTACACTCCATTTTTTTATTCTTTCTTTCTTTATTTTGGTATATTGGTGGAGGGTGGATCCCCAACCCATGTCTATCTTTACACTCCATTTTTTTATTCTTTCTTTCTTTATTTTGGTATATTTGAATACTTGATATGCTGAGTAATTTGGATATATGTAATATGTTTTTATCGGGACTGTATGGAAAAGAAATCAGTTGACACATGTACCACTAAAAGATAAAACCCAAAAAAGGAAAAATTGGGGTAGGACGATTGTAATGGTCGGAACTTAGAGTTGCAATTATCAACATTAGAAATTGATGTATGTCATTAGGATAAAACTCAAGGACTTTCGCACCAATTTCCTCCTTTAATAATTAGCTGCGTATCTAAAAGCTGTGTTGTAATTCTTTTTTTTTTTTAAAACTCCTTTTCAGAAATTCTGTTAGGTGGCATGCCTGCTCCATCATATATTGTTCTTTACTTCACCTGAACACTTACATTTATGCATGTGTAAACTGATTAAAAGTCAAGTTTCTTGAATAAAATTGTCTTAGTAAATTTTCATTCAGAGTTATGCAAGTAAAATATGCATAAAAATTCTCCCCACCATTGGGGCATCATGCCAAATCCTCTGTTCTTATTTTTGTTTAGCCCCCTTTCTTTTTCATTCCTATCATGTCAACCGTTCCTTGTCTTTTGACTAAAAATACCTTTCTTGTTTCATTTTTAACAACCATTTTACAGTTATTTGTTAATATTAGGGGACCACCAGTTTTGGGAACTGAAGAGTGAATGCACAATGAATTGCCTGTAGGGTCCAGATTGAAAGTTCCAGGGTGAAAGGAATCTGTTAACTTTGGACCTGACTATCCTGGGACCTGTTGTGCAATAACATATTGATGCACTTCTAGCTTGATATGTAATTCCTGTGGAAAGTCATTATTAAGGAAAATTTATGGCATTTAGTACCAGTATAATGTTGCAACATAGGGAAGTGTAGTTTAAATTCCAATCTTATATCATCTGTCTCTAGACAAGGGTGATGGTTCCTTGCCGAGGGAGGCCATTAAGGATGTTGTGGAGAGAGTAGAGGCTCTCAGTTTTTCTTCATGCTAACCAGTAACATTGGTACTATTGTGTCTGAATTCTTCAAAAAGCTTTATGTTTATGGAGTCCTAGTACAGATCATATGGTTGAAAGGTACATGTTTGTGTTAGCTGAGTAATGGGGCTGTCATGCACCAAAAGAAAAGAAATCAGAAGGCTGGGCATAACTGAAAAGTTAAAGCATGCTTCCGTGAGGTACAAGTCCAAAAAGGGGAGTGCAGCATGGTGCAGTTTTCAAAGACAGCTTTTGTATTATTATTGTCTTTGTTTTACTTAGAAGGCAAGTGTCTGTCCTAGTATAAATATCAGAGTTGTAAGTCGTGTGAGTTGATTGGGGTTGTGTCTATGTAAAAGTTCTGTAAGGCTTTTGAAGCTCTATGTTGTCTCTGTTCTCGGTCTGTGTAAGCTTTTGTTATGCAGTAAAAGAAGCCTTGGAACTCTTTCTTCTTTCAACCCATCCGTGTGTTTGTGTGGTCATAGACTAATCGTCAGACTTACATTGCAATTAAACAGAAGCTCAAAATCCTTTAGTTTGTGCTGATCATCAAAAGTTGAAATAAGGTTCTTGGTGTCTGCTTAAAGGGCCATCTAATGTCTCTTAAATACTGCTCCCTACATTCCAATTTTCAGCCAGCATTTAAATGCCTGATTGAACCCAGTGCTGTTATTTAGAATCCAGTGTTGAGCAAGCATTGGAATCTGCTATCTAGTGCGCGATGTTGATTGTTGTCCCATTTAGGACATTTTTATTTGGTTGGTTGTAAACTTTTGTCTTATAAGATTTCATTGGGGTTTCTCTATGGATATTCACAATATCATAGCCATTAGATCCCTTAAAGTTATTTATGTCCATACTTTGAATTCCTTTAAGAATCAATAGGCTTGAGGAAAACTTTATTCCCAGAGTTCTTGCAAGAATCAACATGTCCTTATTCTTTTGAATATTATGGTAAGGATGATTATATAAGTTTTATACCGTGGAATTCATCGACGTAGGCTTTATGGTTTGATGGTAGGCTTTAGCAAAGGATTTGTTGAAGGATCTGAGCATCAGACGATAAAGATATATAGTATTTCATATCTAAGTAATTGGGCCAGACGCTCAAAGTGACACCGAGAGAACCAATACCATGTCCATGATATCTCTGGCTTTGAAAAGAACTAAATTCTTAAACATCACATGCAAGTGTGCATTGTCCAAATGAAATTTCAGTGCGAGAAAAATTAATTTGGTGCCTTCATCAAGTTTCAGCTTTGGTAATTGTTTTTTGGGTAAAGGTTCTATTCTTGCGATAGCTAAGAAGTATATGGTCTTTTTCTAATGTGACAGGTGGACATGAACTTAGCAAGAGTACCAGCAATGCTGGCACAAGAGTTGGCTGTGGTAGTATTTATTCTTTAGCCTTTTGCTTTTGTAGAATTTCTTCAAATGCTTGCCAGCAAAATTAGTGCACTTAATTGCTTTGGTTGAGGGAATATGTTAAACCTTACGGTGGCAGTTTCATCATTGCCTTCTTTCATTTGAACTCTCTATCCACTCTTCATATACTGATGTCTGACATTTGCATATCACTTTTGGTCAGGTATCATTGGTCTGCAATCATCCATTTAGGCTGGATTAATCATGGATAATTGGTATGCTGATAAAAGATATATAGATGCAATTTTGTTATTAGTGATTACCCCAATAACTATGTGAACAATAACCTTAATGGCCTGGAGAGGCACTTCAAATGTACTTGACCCAGAATGTACTTGATTCAATCTGAATTTATGTATATATATTTTTAAGTCCGTACACCTTTCGGATTTGCTCGGCATGATTATACATTTAATGTTTGTTCTTTAGGAACACCACACTGATATTATTGCAACAAAATCGTATGACTACCAATGCTTGATTTCAAGTCAAATGTAGCGTTTCCGTTGGTTTCTTCAGAGAAATGGGTGAAAGGGATTGGATTCATGCTTCGTTTGACCTTGGACTAATTGCTTTCATGTCTAATATTAATTTCTGACTCTATGCGTTATGAAAATACTTATTGGTTATGGAGTATTGCATCTCAATTTTCATTAAGGTTCTTTGAGCATAAAATGGTCCACCGTGTTATTAAGGTGGTTGCAAGCCAAAGACCATTTTCCCTCACTTTTACTTCGTTCTTTGGTTGATGCTTTAAAGGATGATTGAAAAGAAAAGCTTTAAAGGAACATCCAATTTTAAATCTTTAAAAGTTACCCAAGTGGCTACGAACATTACTAAACAAAAGGTTTTTCTAAGGGATGTTCATTATTGTTTAGTCACAAAGACATTAAAAAGTGCCTAATTTAGTGGTAAGCATATATTGCTTACAACCTCTTTTAGAAGATAGCAAGTTAAAAGATGTCCTTCTTTTTTTGTTTCCCAAGAGAGCAATACAATAGATTAGACTACTTTTCTAAGTTTTTCGTTTTTATAAAATAATCGATGTCTACGTTTAAATTCAAGAGAAAGAAAATATGATTTGGCTGTACTAACTCAAAACCTAAGTTACACTGTTTGTAGACTTATTTGAATTGGCTTTTGATTTGCTTAGTTATTAAAAAAAGGGTAACCTCATTCAATATGATCCGAACCTTTGAAACAATTTAATAATGTGCCCGATAATAAAAGTTCATTTTCAAAATGCCATCTCCTATGGGATCTAAAGTGTTAATTAGAAATGATCCTGTCTAAGGATTAAAAGGAGGCTTGCGACCCACTAAAGGAACATTGTTTCCCGGATCTAACAAAAGATATACAAGAAACCATGAAATTCAATATAGAAAGTTCATCTATGAAGCTGTTTGAAAATTTACTTCATACGGTGTTCTTGCAGTTCAATCTACAAGGCCCACATAGTTGTTAGACTGTACTAAAGGATTAACTGATTGCAACCAGTGGAGGAACTGAAAGGCCCAACATTGAGTTGTATTTTACTTATGGCCAGCCTTGGTCTGTGTTAGACCTTTCACTAATGTATTGCACTAAGGTTTGTTATGTTGTTAAGAGAGAGGCGACAGGAAAGTGTGGGTGCAGCTGTCGTGTGGAAACCAGTTCGTGTAAGCTCCTTTATTTTATGTTTTGGGTGCTGTTTGTTGAGAACAATCTTTGTATTGTTTAATGTATTTTTCTTGATCACACTTGAGGTTAGTTAGTTGTACTCCCTTCTTGTTTGGTGTTGTAGTAATGGATTTGTTGTTCATTAGATGCAATCTATATGGTGATATGAGACCAGAAATATGTTTCATTTGGTATCAAGAGCCGGGTTGTTTTACTTTGGTGTTGTTATGTTATTGAATCACAAAAAGGGAGTAGAGAAAGAGGTTGTTTGGTAAAGATTGACGGATTGGTTGGTGGAAAAAAAAGCTGATTGGTAGAGAGATAGAATTTCAGTGCTAATAGTGAAGGAAGATTTCAGTGGTTTAAGAAGAAGTAAAAAAAAAAAAAAAAAGGAAATGGCTGAGATGGGTAGTTCACTTTTGGGTATGAAGAAATTAAATAAGAATAATTATAATTTGTGGTGTTCATGTATTGAAGCCTACTTAATAGGTAATGAGTTGTGGGAGATAACAAATGGGAGTGAAGAAACCCCACCAATTCAAGAGAATGCCATGAAGAAGTGGAAAGTAAAGGCAGGTAAGGCGTTACATATTTTGAGAACCTCTATTGAAGATAAATTTTTGGAGAGTATTTGGTTAACTAAGACTTCTAATGAAGCTTGGAACACTTTAGCTACATTGTTCTCAAGCAAAAATGAAGCAAGGTTACAAATTGTTAGAAAATGAACTTGTAGTTATTCGTTAAGGGTCAATGACAATTAATCAATATTTCACTAAAGTTAAAAGCTTGTGTGATGAGACAGGGCGTATTGATCCTGGGTTTGCGAGTAATGAAGATCGAGTAAGAAGGCTTATTCTTCAAGGGATACGGCCTGAGTTTAATTCAATTGTTACAGCTTTGAGGGTGGTTAGTGCAACCAAGCTTGACTAAATTAGAGAATCTTCTTGCCAATTAAGAAGCAATGGAAAACCAGCTATCTAATGTATCAATTAACAACATTGATGAGGCACTTTTTACTCAAAGGGGTAGAAGAAAAGGAAGACAATCATATAGAAACCCAAGTAGAGACCCTCAAAGAAGAGGGAATTCATCTTTAAGAGGAGTGTCAGAAGGTGGAGTTGAAGCTTAACAACATTCAAATGAGCAACGTAGTCGGGAATGCTATGTTTGTGGTAAAACAGGCCATATTGCTAGACAATGTTGGCATAGAAAAGGAAGATTAGTTTAAAGAAATTGTGCTACATCTAGTTCTCAACAACAAAACAGTTCTGAGAGGGAATCAAGTTGCCAAAGCAGTAATTCAGTGACACAATCAAATCATAGAGAAAAACCCAAAAGTGAAGAAGAGTGGAATGTAAAAGAGGCAGCCTTGTGTTATGTAGTAAGAAAGAGTGATGAATCTAAAAAGAAAATGGATGAGTTTACTTCAACAAGTCTATTAGATGATGATTTGATCAACTATGAAAGGGATTGGATTGTTGACTCTGGGTGTCCTAATCATATGACTGGACATGAAGGTTTCTTTGTGACCAAGTCAATGTGCAAAGGCGATAAGATTGTGGTAATTGCTAATGATGAAGAACTTCCAGTCACTCATATTGGTCAAGCCAAATGCAAGTCACGAGTTAAATCACAAGAAATAAGGTTTGATAATGTATACCATGTGCCGAGTATGAAGAAGAATTTATTATCTGTGATTCAGTTGGCTGATGTAGGGAATTACATCTTGTTTGGTCCAGATGATGTGAAAGTATATGAGTGTATAAAGGTAGAAGGGATTCCTATAATGGAGGGACGGAGATTAAAGTCTGTATATGTGTTATCTGCTGAAGAAGCATATGTTGACAAGACTCAGAGGAATGAGACAGCAGACATATGGCATGCACGGTTGGGTCATGTTGGGTATAATAAGTTAAAGATAATTATGGATAAAATGATGGTGAAAGGAATACCTAGGTTAGAGGTGAGAACTAACTCCATTTGTGCTAGTTGTTAATTTGGAAAAGCTCATCAGTTGACATTTAGTGAATCAAGATTCAAAGCTCAGAAACCACTAGAACTAGTTCATTCTGATGTATTTGGAAGAGTAAAACAAAAATCAATTGGTGGAAAGCAATATATGGTGATCTTTATTGATGATTTTTCAAGGTTTACTTAGGTTTATTTTTTGAAAGAAAAATTAGAAGTTTTTTGTACCTTCATTAAATTTAAAGAAAAGGTAGAAAATGAGCTTGGGCATAAAATTTAGTGTTTGCGCACAGATAATGATGGAGAATATACTTTAGGTGAGTTCTCATTGTATCTTAAGTAGCATGGGATACGAAGACAACTTACATGTTCAAACACGCTACAACAGAATGGAGTTACTGAGAGAAAGAATAGACATTTGGCAGAGATATGCAGAAGTATGATACATAGTAAGAATGTACCAGCACATTTTTGGGTAGAAAGCATGGGGACAGCCGCTTACATCATCAACCACTTGCCTCAAGAAGGACTTGGAAATATTTCTCCTTTTGCGAGATTGCTAAATCGTAAGTTAACTGTAAGTTATTTTTGAATCTTTGGATGTATATGTTATGTATTTATTCCAAGTCAATTACATGGAAAATTGGATAAAAAGGCGATTCATTGTATCTTTGTTGGTTATGATGAAGAAAGAAAGGGGTGGAGGTGTTGTGATCTAGTGTCCAATCAATGTTATGTTTCTCGCCATGTAGTGTTTGATGAAGCATCATCATGGTGGCCTATTGAGTCTGAGGATTCAGAAGGTAATTATAGAAAAGTAAAGAGTGAAAAACCAAGTGAAGACAATGTAATGAGAGATGATGATCACATGGGTGACCCCAAAAATATTGATTCTGTTACTGCATCCAAGAAATCTTCAAGTCTGTGGCGTAATGGGAGTTTGTCAGTTAGGATGCGAGAAGAAGATAGACCAAGCCAGTTGAAGGAGGTTAAATAAGAAACACTTATTATGTTAAGAAGATCTACTAGAGTTAAGCGACCAAGTTCTAAGTTTATTGATGCTAGCGTTGCTACTGAGGATCATGCGTTTAAGCCTAAAACTATTGAAGAAGCCTATAGTCAAAAGAAGTGGCGAAAAGTAATGGAGGAAGAGTTCATGTCTTTGAAAGAGAATCAAACATGGGAGTTAGTTCCAAAACCAAATTATGTAAAACCTATCTCATGTCGTTAGGTTTTTAAGTTGAAAAAGAAAAGTGATGGTTCTATTGAAAGATACAAGGCACTCTTGGTAGCTCGAGGTTTTTCTCAAAAATATGGCATGGATTATGAAGAGACATTTAGTCTTGTTGCCAAAATTACAAGCATAAGGACACTGTTGGCAGTTGTAGCTAACTACGGATGGAAATTGTGGCAAATCGATGTCAAAAATGCCTTTCTACATGGAGAATTGGATAGAGAAATATACATGGAGCAACCAAAGGAGTTTGAAGAATATGGAGGAAAGAATTATGTTTGTAAGTTAAAGAAGGCCTTGTATGGCTTGAAACAAGCCCCTAGAGTGTGGTATGGGAAAATATTAGAGTTTCTCTTACAGATTGGATATTCAGTCACACATGCAGATTCAAGTCTCTTTGTGAGAATTCAAGATAATAGAACTTTTGTCATTCTAGTTTATATTAATGATCTTATAATAACTAGGAATGATGATTTGGGAAATCAGTAGGCCAAAGAAAATTTGCTTACTTGTTTTCAAATGAAGGAACTTGGGGAGTTGAAATATTTTTTGGGGCTAGAGCTTGTTCGAACTGTGGATGACCTTTTCTTGAGTCAGCAAAAATATGCAGAAAGTGTGTTAGAGAGGTATGGAATGAAAGATTGTGTCCCAGTTGATACACCAGTTGAGCCTAAAATTAAGTTGTTAGATGAAGGTGAACAATTACAAGAGCCTACCATGTATAGGCAACTAATTGGTAGCTTGAATTACTTAATGGACCAGGCTAGATGTTGCATTTGCGGTTGGATTATTAAGTTGATTTATGCACAATCCTAGAAGACCCCACTTACAAGCTACACTGAGAGTATTACAATATGTTAAAGGAACAATTGATCTTGGGCTATTATGTAGAAAGGGTGAATGTAATTTAATTGGCTATTGTGATGCTGATTATGCTGGAAATAAAGATATTCGAAGATCAACAACTGGGTACTCATTTAATTTTGGTTCAGTTGTTATTTCATGGTGTATTAAAAGATAACCAACTGAGTTTTTATCCACAACAAAAGCTGAATACATGTCAGCAGCTATGGCAGCACAAGAAGGTACGTGGTTAGTGCAATTGTTGGATGATATTGGTGTGCTTGAAAGTGAAACAATACAAATATTTTGTGACAATTTGTCTGCTATTAAGATAGCTGAAAATCCTAAGTTTCATGCAAGACCTAAACATATAAAAGTTCATTATCACTTCATTTGAGAGAAGGTTCTTCGAAGGGAAGTTGATTTGCATCTAGTGAGAACAAGTGAGCAGGTTATTGATATTTTCACTAAGGGGTTGAGTTCTCCTACATTCAGAAAGCATAGAAGAATGCTTAGTTTGGTAAGTAAAAGCTCGTTCGATAGAGTTGATGTTAAAGGGGAGAATTGAAGGGCCCAACATCAATACTAGGCCCACATTGAGTTGTATTTTACTTATGGCCAGCCTAAGACCGTGTTAAACCTTTTACTTATGTATTGCACGAGGGTTTGTTCTGTTGTTAAGAGAGAGGCGGCAGGAAAGTGTGGGTGCAGTCATCATGTGGAAACCAGTCCGTGTAAGCTCCTTAATTTTCTGTTTTGGGTGCTGTTTGTTGAGAACAATCTTTGTATTGTTTAATGTATTTTTCTTGATCACATTTAAGGTTAGTTTGCTATACTCCCTTCTTGTTTGGTGTTGTAGTAATGGATTTGTTGTTTGTTGGACACAATTTATGTGGTGATATAAGACCAGAAATATGTTTCAGGAACTTCCTGAATAGCCAGCCATGGCCTTGACTAGAAGAAGTCTCCTTTGGTTCTCCTCTTGATGAGAGTATAGCAAAGAGCTCTACCCTTTCAACCAATTGTTTCGGTACGATGAGTAGTCATGCAGAGAAGCATCATGAGGCTTGTATTCCATAAAATAGCAGTGGGGAAGCTTCAAGTGCTGTTTGATTGCATCTCTTAGAGCCATTATATCCTTTATGAGCAAGGGAAACAAGGGAAACAAGGTCAAAGTATGAGAAAACCATTTTGTACAAGTATGTACAGTGTGAGAGTGAGATACATTACAGACCAACAACCTTAAGATCAGATGCATTGCGGTTCCACACGCTTAGTATATCCTCATTGAAACAAATGCTTAGTACCGCACCACATATGTTATCTCTATAATCAAGTTGGTTGCCTACTAAGGCAAGAACTTGCATATGCAAGCAAGAAAAACTTACAATCCTTGACTTTCAAAATAAAGGAAATTCACTTATCAACTGTAGAACCAAACTAAGGATTCTAAATGCCTAAAATGGGTGGCCTGGTGTAGTTTAAAAGAAAATAAAAGTAAATGCATTTTCCCAAGCCAAAGGTAAAAAGTCTATTAATTGTCCCAATTATTAGAGGGAGAAAAGAAAATGAATAATTTTGTTAGTTACTATCCATTAAAACATCTTACTTTCATTTGGAGATGAAGCCAAACTTCATTACAAGCATTGTAACACATATAAGATCCCTAAAAGTATCGTGCACAACATACAAGTAAAGTAAAAAAAGCCCTTATATGTATACCATATAAGTGGATGATAAATGACATGGTCTTCACATACCACCAAAAAAAAAAAAAGGTTCCCTTCAAAAGAAAAGGTTCTCTTAGTCTTCAGATACAAAAAAAAAAAAAAAAAGTTCCATTAAACATATTAAAACAAAACATTGTTCAGCACTACGTGGCACTATACATTGTCTTTAGTTCCTTATCTTCACTGCATCACAAAAGAAACATTATGAATGTATTTGTCAGGACCATTACTTGCACCTCACGAGTCATCAGAGGATTACTTTGTGGGTGGTTTTCATGTCCCACATGGCACTATGCTATTGGTGAATATATGGGCCATACAAAATGATCCCAAGATATAGGATGAGCCGTGGACTTTCTATTGGACATACGTGTGTATAATTGTATTATATTCCTCAATTGGGCATATTATATTTTCCATATAGCGTAGATTAATTGAGAAGTTATTTTTCATGTATAGTAAGTTATATTCTCCCTTTAATTCTTTGTATGATTCGAATAAGTTTGCTTCTCATTATAAAAAGAGATCCTATGTATCATTATTTTTCAAGCAAGCAGTACATAAAAGGTCTTCTCAATTTTATGTCTTTCTTTGTCTTTACTTTATGACATGGTATCAAAAGGCATTTTGTCCTTGTTTTTTGCTTCCCATCTCAATTGTCAACCTTTTTCTCTCCCTAAATTTTTTTTTCACCTACAATGTCAACACCCTTTTCTTCTCATGCTCTTCCTTCTAACCCAACACCCCTACCTCCATTGAAGATGTCACTCACCTCTCAGAATCAACCCCGTCATCTACCACTGAGCACCTTTTCTTACCTTCATCCATAGGCTCCTTTGTTGTAGGACTGCAGCTCATTTTTTATAAGAGTAAACCATTTATTTCAGTCTCCAACCCCCTGTTTGGCCTTTTTTTGGCCAATTTGGCTCAACCTAACCCACTACTTGGGTTTCATGGCCTTCCTATGGCAGCCATGCAGGCTTTTTCTAGCTTATTTTTGCCTTCCCTAAGCCCTACATGTTTATTTTGGGTGCCCCCATAGGCTTTTTTTTTTGGCTGGGCTTGCTTGATATGTTTTTTTATGCTGTCATAATATGTTGTTTAGAGCTTGTTTGATGTTTTTGTGTAAAATTTGTTTTTGTTTTATGTTGTCATACTGTGTTGTTTAGAGCTTTTGCTGGAAGGCAAGCAAAATGTTAAGTTTGGGGGTGTTGACAACTTTATATTTTATAGAGTTATTATTAGTATTTTAGGTAATGTTTAATATAGTTTTATTAAATTATATTTGTATTTTAATATTATATATATATATATATTATGCAACAAACCCAAAATAGAAGAAAAAGAAGAAAAAGAAGTAGAAAATCATGAAAAAAGAATAGAAAAGAAAACAAGCAAAAGAGACATGAAGGAAAGGAAAAGCAAATAGCACGTGTCTAAGGCCATTTATCGAGCAAGTGGCATGCACGTGAGGAGAGGAGGCAATTTACCAAAACAACAGAGGGCAAGATCACACAAAATAGAGTGGGGGCTTAATCGAGCAAAAAGGAGAGAGAACCACAGATAAAGAGCGAGAGACCAAAGCCATGTGCAGTCACGTGTGGCTTTGAGAGAGCCCGAAGGTTGTGCGAATGCCGACCATCAAGCTTTTTCCCAACGAAGAAGAAAGCCTTTCTCAGTTATTTTCGGCACCATTTTTTGGTGAGAAAGTGGGAGAAAAGAGAGACCGGCCATGCGAATGCAAATCGGTCTTTTCAACTTGGAGTTTGTTGGCATGTTTGGCTATAAAAGGACCTTGGAACATGCAAATGTTGTCTAGGTCCCATTTTTCCGATTTCTGGCACATTTTCAATGGCCCCCAATCCACTTTTTGTTAGATCTACATAGTTTTGAGGTGGATTTGCATGATTTCTTGGTAGATATGCAACCTAGGTGTCCTAATCTACATTTTCCAGCAGGTTCTGTGAAGACTGGCAGCAGGTGATGGTTGCATGTGGCAAAGGATGGCGGTGCATGTCACTAGCACGTGTGAAAGCACATGACAGCATGTACAAAAGTTTGTGACAGCGCGTGTGTAGCTCGTTTTGTCCCGTTGTCCAGACAAAGCCTTCTTATCCCCCTAATGTGCAGATTTGTGCAGCCTTTTTGTGATTTGAAGATATTTTTTATGACAACTTAGTGTTTTTAATTTATAGTATGTGTTGTTTAATTTCCTACACTGTTCTTGTTTGTGTAAATATGTTGTTTTAGTTCATTGTGTTAGAGCTATGATGTAACTTGATTATGATGTAGGAATGTTATGATTATTTAGGCTTTGTGAGATATTTTATAAATGTGAAGTTGCATATTACTAAGTTTAATACTTTTAAGTGACTAGCTATCTCTTAGATGACTTGCTTTGCATGTTAGAGTCCGACATGAGATAACATGTAGTTATTTCATGTAATGTGCAACCATAAGTTAATATGGATAGACATATACCATATAATTTGTGTGACTTTAGGTGTAAACTAGAATATTCACAAATTTTAATGCACTTACTTTATTTAATTCATGGGTAAAAATACAATGAGTTAATGAGCTAAGTAGGTTTGTTATACCTAGATATAGGATAGTGAATAAATTAGGAAATTTTGTCATCACATGAGTATAATTAATCTTGCTAGCATGAATGATCTATATTCTTAGTTAGTAATTAGGTGAAATCGGACACTCTAGCATATTTCATTAATCAAGTTTAGGTTAAATTTAGTTCTTTAGTCCATGTTTTTTCACCTTAATTTGCTAGATAAACTCTAAAGTCTATTCACCATTAGTAATTAGTTAGTTTGGTAAACACTAGTCTCTATGGGATAATACTCATATGCATCATTATATTACTTGTTTGACATGTATGCTTGCATATAGAATTTCACTGGACATTGCTCACCTTATTATAGGCCCCTACTTGCAATCTCCTTTCGATAGCTCATTCTCTATTAGGCCATAGGCTGAGCCCGTCTTTGTCTAGCCGTCATTTGAAGCTATTTTTTCAAACCCCGACCATTCGGGTTAGCCCTACCTGAATTTGCCAAGTCAATAGAGCTATACCCAACTAGCTCTGTTGTGTCAATCGAGTCTCGAGCAAAATCCCTACTCAAATTTTTTTCCTCTTTCTTCCCTTACCGCTAGCCGCTTGGAACCTAACGAACCACTCTATATTGCAACATCTGATGGCCCTAAGTTACATTTGATTGCTTCCCTTCTCATCGGCGTTAAGTTGTTCACCACCTAGGCTTGTGATCTCCGTTGCGCCCTCGTCATAAGGGACAAAGAGGGGTTCATCGATGGCATGGTACCTCTTCCCACCAATAATTGCCTTGCTTGCCAATGGAGGAAGTGCTTTTAATGTGTTCAAATGTGGATTGGGAACTGTCTCTCGCCAAAAGTTGTCACTAGATTACTACCAATTGATGGTGCCAAACTCCTTTAGAATGCAATCGGTGAGATGTACAATTGCACTGATCGCATCCATTGCTTCCAGCTCCACCAACCCCTTTTGGAGTTAAAACAAGGAAATCTCTGTATCTCCATCATTTGCAATCACTTTGCTTCCCTCTACAACGATCTCGAAGCAATAAAGGAAACCTTTCATGATCTTTACTCCATCCTTTAGCAACTTTAACGAATCAAGGAGGACGAATGCATGACCCATTTTCTCCTTTGCCTTAATGATTCCTACTTTAGCTTTCGGTTGCAAATCCTCACCATGGATTTGACCTTTCTCTTCGCTAACTACTCTGTCTTACAATTTAGGAGGAGAATCAGTGGTTCACCTCAACGGAGTACCTCCACGTCGGTGAGCATGTCTTCCTTGTTGCTTATGTAACACCAACGTAAAGAGTGAGTGCCTCCCATGAACATGTGTCTTGTGTAAATGAGCTAGGGCTCGCAAACACTTGCGCGCCTCTTGCCCCAACAAATGGCTCAGACGGTGTCTCCAGATTGCATGGCCCAGCTTCACTCTGAGATGCAATCTCATTTGATGGCCCATATCTATCCTTTTTTCTCCTTCCATTTGATGGTTCTCCTTGTGCATTCACTACATCTATAGTCAAAGGCCCCTCTAGTCATCATGGATCTAGTTCTTCACATTGCTCCAATGGTTAGAATCAATCTAATGGCTAATCTAATGATTTATTTTGTGATTTTTTTAAAAAACCTAATCACGATCACAGTCATTATTGGCAATTGCAAGGAAAACCAGGTGATAAAGCCTTAAATAAGCAGGAAGCCTAATCTCATGCCATGATCCCTACTCCTTAAGGCTTAGCCCATGACCTTTAAGTGATGCCCAACTTAACCATATCATCTAGGCTTTCAACCAATTGGGCTAACTTGACAAGATTGCCAGTTTTGTAGGTACTTCTTATTGCTTTATGAGTTCTAGTTTAACCTCTGATTAGCTTATTGATTCAGGTGTTAGTGACCACATTATTTGTAACCTCAAATTTTTTCTAAAATTTCTAATTATCATCCCTCCATATTTATGCATCTCTTACTGGAAACATCACTTTTGTCACCAAAATTGGTGATATCCAACTCAGTCCTCATTTTATTCTAAAAAATGTCCTTTTATGTCCTTGAATTTCAATTTAACCTTATTTTTGTTTCTAAAGCTTATGGGAACAATAATTTTTAGGCAATTTTGGATTCTAATTTTGTTTCTTTTAGGCTTGTTTGACTAGTAGACTAATGGGCTTAGGTAATGCTTAACATGGCCTTTACTTTTGGCTTTCCCTTCTAGTAAATTTTAATTTATCTTCTTGTAATGTTCCTAATTTGGGCCCTTTTAGTAATACTTCTCTCAATAATAAAATTTTGCTTTCTCACCAACGGTTAGGTCATAGTGCTTCTCACCCCTTTCTTTAGTGCCCTATTTGTCCATTAGCAAATAATCCCGCACTCCCTTTCCCATTAGTGCTTCTCGTGCACCTTCCCTCTTCTCCCTCCTCCACATTGACATTTAGGGACCTTATCATACACCTCACCATGATGGATCCCATTTCTTCCTCACCCTTGTTGATGACTATTCTTGTGGAACTTAGGTTTTTTTAATCCAATCCAAATCTCAAGTTCTTTATTATCTCACTCATTTTTTTGCTCTCATTCGCACTCAATTTCACACATTTGTCCAACATGTTCGCACTGATAATGCCTGTGAGTTTTTTAACCATGATTGCTTTGCTTTCTTTTCTACTTATGACATTCTTCATGAGAGCTCATGCACTTACACTTCCTAACAAAATAGGGTAGTTGAAGGTCAAGACCACCATTTTTTTTAAGTTGCTAGGGCCTTTAAATACCAAAATTTTATTCTTGAATATTTTTGACTTACCTGATCAATAGAATGCCTTCTTAGGTTTTGAATAGGAAGACTTATTTCAAGTTGTTTTTTGGCAACTGTCCAAACATCCATTATCTTTAAGTCTTTAGTTGCCTTTATTTTGCCACTATAGTGGAACATCGAGACAAGCTAGGTCCTTAAGTCACTCACTGCATCTTCATGGGTTACCTTTCTCTCCAGAAAGAGTATAGTGTATATGATCCCATTTGCAATGTTATCTTCCATGAGGATGTGTTTCCTTTCCACATTGCTTTTCCTTCAAATGGGCCTTTTGCATTGCCTCCTTGTGCTTAACTATTCTTGTTAATGAATTTGTTACCCCACCACCATCCATGGTTCCCCTTGAATCTGTTCTTGCTCTCCAACCACTATTGCTAGCTCTTACTTCTCCTGTCGATGCCTTACCCTATTCTACTCCACTAGTAACTCCTTTAGCTTATCCTAATCCTACTCTAGATGCTCTTGTTTCTGATGCCCTTACTCTTGTTGATCCCCAAGCTTTTGTTGTCCTTGATCTTGATGATACTATGACCATTGTCCTTTATGTGCCTCCCCTCCCCCCTTGTTGCTCCACCTCTAGCTCTTACTATGTGTCACTCTAGTCATGCCACTCAGCCCCCTACTTGGACTCATGACTACATATGCTCTTTTGCAACTGATGTTAGGTCTCACTATCCAATAACCTCCTATGTCAACTTCACTCGTCTCTCTCCAAATCATCTCTATTGCATTAGTCATATTTTTATAGACACTAAGCCTTTTGCTTATTAGGAAGTTGCTACTGATCTGTGCTGGCAACAAGCCATGGAGGCCAAACTATGTGTCCTTACTAAGAATTGCACATGGCATGTTGTTCCTTGACCCTCTCATCGGTGTCCTATCAGTTATAAGTGAGTCTATAAGATCAAATATTAAGTTGATGGTTCTATTGAACGCTATAAGGCTCATCTCATTGCCAAGGGTTACACCTAAAAATAAGGTTTTCAATATTAGGATACTTTCTCTCTCGTGGCCAAGGAAGGCATTGTTCAATCAATTCTTGTTGCTACTGCTTTTTGTGACTAGTCTTTTCATTAGATGGATGTTAACAATGGTTTTCTTCTTAGTGATTTGGATGAGGAGATCTACATGGATCTCTCTTCGAGCTTACAAAGACAGGGGGTGTCTTTAGTATGTTGTTTTCACAAGTCTCTTTATGGTCTCAAGCAAGCTTCTTGCTTGTGGTATGCTAAGTTCACTTATGCTTTTCTTTTAGCATGCTTCAAATAGTTGCGTCATGATTATGTCCTTTTCACATGGAATCACGGTACATCTTCCATCTATTTATTTATATATGTAGATGATATATTGATCATGGGCAATGATATTTTGGTTATTAATCGTTTCAAGGCGTACTTACACTCCACATTTCATATTAAGGATCTCGGTCCTTTTAAATATTATTTGGCTATCGAGATTGCACGTTCAGATAAAGGAATTTGTAAGTTTGTCTTATAAATTATTTCTGAAGCTAGTCTTTATGGTTGCAAGCCAACTATGATTCCTTTTGTAGAATTTAAATCTCACAACACCTGAGTATGATGTGGGGGTATCACCATTGGAAAAGGATCCCCCACTAAAGGATCCTTCTAGTTATCAACATTTAGTTGAAAAATTCATTTATCTCACCATGACAAGACCAAATATTTGTTATGCTATATAGATTCTTAACCAATTCATGCATGCTCTGAAACAGTTGTACATGAATGCGGCCTTGAAAGTTGTGAAATATGTAAAGGGATGTCTAGGATTTGAAATTTTGTTGTCTAGAACTTGCAACATGGAAATGATAGCATTTTGCAACACTGACTATGCCACATGCCTTATGAGCTATCGATCAATAACAAGTTACTGTATTAAACTAGGTGATTCTTTCCTATCTTGGAAAATTAAGAAGCAATCAGCTATTTCTCTATCATCTGCTAAATTAAAATATCAGGCCATGACAAAGACGACTTGTGAAGTCATTTGGTTGAGAGGACTGCTACGTGATCTTGGGGTCTAGATAAAATGCCTTGCTTTGCTATTTTGTGATAATGATGCAGCCTTCAAACTTGTAAAGAATTCTATTGTTCATGAGAGGATAAAACATATTGAAGTAGATTGTCATTTCACATGAGAGATAAAGGTCGCAAAATAACCAACTAACATATTTACCAAGGCTCTTTGTCAATGACAACACACATATTTATTTAGCAAGCTTGGTGTCTTTGATGTTTACAAACCATCAAACCACCAATTTGAGGGGGAGTGTTGGAGATACGTGTGCATAATTGTAATATATTCCTAAATTGAACAAATTATATTTTCCATATAACGTATATTAATTGGGAAGTTATTTTCCATGTATAGCATGTTATATTCTCTTTTTAATTTCTTATATGATTCGAATAGGTTTATTCCTCATTATAAAATAAGACCCTATGTATCATTCTTTTTCAAGCAAGCAATACACAAAAGGCCTTCTCAATTTGATGTCTTTCTTTCTCTTTACTTTGTAACACTTTCTAGCCAAAGAGGTTTAAAGGTTTTGAAGGGGTGAAAGTGGAATTTAGGTTTTTGCCTTTCGGGTTAGGGAGAAGGAGTTGTCTTGGGGAAGCTTGGCCAAGTGCATGGTTGGCTTGCCTTTAGGCACACTTATATAGTGCTTTAACTAAGAGAGGACAAGTGAGGAGCTAGTGGACATGAGCGAAGAGGTTAGGATTACCTTGACCAATGCTTAACCATTGCATGCTTATTATTGCCCATGCCCTTCCATGCTTAATCTCCTTTCTAAAATATGAACTAAAATAGCCTGAAGAAAAATGCATCCATGAAGATTGATATGTAGAAGACAAGCCATTCATGTGGGTGGTGTGACCTACATAGTATTACTAATATTATTTGTCTATTAATAATGAAAATTGAAAATCAGCCCCATGTTTTCTCTGTTTTTGCTCATCTTAACTATTAGACTCTAATCTTAATTATGGCTCTATCATTTGTTAGTTAAGGGGAATTAACATTGAGTCGATGTAGTGTTCATTTAAGAACAATTTGATAAAGCCACACTGCTATGTTGTGTATTCTACTAGGCATCTGGGATATATTAGTCCTTATGGATGTCTTTATTGAATTTTCTTCATGATTTGCTTCAAAGGATAGGTCTCTAAATAGTTCGTGATGAGTCCCCACAAGAACTTGAGGGATGTAGCAGACTATGGAGTTATAAAGATATTCATGTGATAAAGAATAAAAGTGTCAGTTGACAAATTTAGATATTAATATACAAAAGTATATTTGATATCAATGCATTTCAATGTTTTTCATATGCCTCTACTTTGAGAACATGATTTTCGCTGATACGGATTAGTGCTAGTTCTGTAGGACTACAAGCACAAGCTCCATAAATTTGAGTTCCTTATTCACGAATAAAAGAGCTATTTATGCTTGGATTAAAAAGAATGGCCGTGTGATAGATGGAGTCAAGTTCAAGTACTACTGGTGTCTTGAGCAGTCCCTTTATGTTGGAAAGATCGGCAACTAACGAGTATAAATTGTTTTTAAGTATTGTAAGCATTAAAAATGCTTTGGTTTGTATTTATAGTGTAAAGAATAACTACAACCTATATTCATCTTCCAATCTCTATTGTGTTACATGTAGATATAACAAGTAGGGAAGCAGAACTAGAGTTGGTAGAATTTCCTTAGAACCTTTGTAGCTAACAACAAATGTAGCAATGATGACAAAAAAACAGAGGAGAAACCAAAACATTTGCCTCACAGAATTTGCCATTGCTTTGTCACACGGTAAGGGCAATAAATTTCATTGAGCCCCCCACAAACCAAGAAAAACTTATTATAATAAGTGTGGAAAACATATAACAAAAATGGAATAACTGTAATTTTTCAAACAATTCTTGAACCTATTAGTTTATGTAGCAGAGAGTTCTATACAATGCATGCAAGAAGACGTTGAACAGAAGTTTCATTCAAAGCATACAATAGCGTCCTGAAATTTTTCTCGTCTCAAACCAGTTTTTCGCGATATTAAATCTTGAAAAAACATATTTTGAAGATCGACGGATATGAAGATCCCCATAAATCACGCTAAACAATTAGTGATGGGAATGAACATCCTTGTGCACAGAGGCAATATGCATGAAAGTTTCACTCAAAGGAAGATGTAGCGTCCTGAAAATTTCCCCCTGTTGGATCACTTTATCGTCACGATAATTCGTGGAAATATCTACTGAACATTGATAGATTCAAAAATCAGACAATCTTATTGACTGCACACTTGGTAATGAAGCCGTCAAACAAAGTCAGAATAAAAGGAAGCTAATTTTCGCTCCGTTTCTTGTTATTTCTCACACCTTCACGAGTACATTCAAAACTGTATTACAAAAAGATGCTAAAACATGAATTTAGCTACTCCACCATATGCGAAAAGGTCGTAAAGGATTGACAAATGCGTGAAGGTGGTGCTTAAGGACGGCCAAATTGGAATTTTAAGGTACACAAGCAATTTGGACAGAACCTCATTCTACTACAGCTTAGAAACTTCGTTCGGAAGTGGAAGGAACGAAAATGCTTTGAAGTTCATGCTAAACAAGCAGGCGTGTTTGGCCAAGTGGGGCTTGTGGGTTTATACCAAAAACTTAATTCCTAAAACTGCAGTTGTTCTGCTTTTGGATGACCTCTGTTGATGTGTTTGTTAGAATGACTTGTACTGATTAATTTCCTGCCAATTTAATTGTACAGCTTGCGCCTTATTCCTTTAAACTTGACAGTCACATATATAGGCTCTCTTTGTAACCAGTTGAAATTGGAATACCTCAAAAGCCTTGCTGAATTTAATCTTCAGATGTAGATCCAACTCTAGTTTGAAGCATCTTATGGCTTTTATTGGATCATTTTTGATATCCAGCTCTAGTTTGAAGCATTTATCATTTCACCCTCCTACCATTTGCGTCTCCACCCCTGCATCTTTCTCACCAGGGCTAGTTCGTCCGAAGAAAATGAAAACACCAACAATCCTAATATTTTCAATAAGTTAAAACAATAGTTTCTTTCTTTAACTATTTATTCTGTTGTATCAGAATTTGGATAAGTTGATTGTTTTGCCAGACTATGAAAGGTCGATTATTTTCGAGTTCATGAATTCTTTCTTATCTTCCAAATTGCTTACAATATGTGAAAGGGCCTTAGAGGTGATAATTCAAATAAGTTGGATAATAGCCCTTTTAATATCAATAAGTCAAAACTTAAAAGAATATTTTTGTTGTTTGCCTCATAATTCTTTAGGATTCAAAAGCTTAATAATTATGTGGATGAAAATGAATAGCTTTTTGGAATATTATTCTTAAGTCTCTTAAACAATGGTACACACTTACATACATATATTTCTAAATAAATGGTAATTCAAATATTCTATTTTATTAAATATCTTAGATCCCAATACAAGTGGAAAAAGAAAGAAATGACTAAAACAAAAGAGACAATTCCAATGATGTTACCCTCTTTTACAACACTTAATGTTACCCTTTTTTACAACTAAATAAAAATATCAAATGAAGTATAAAAGATACTCCCATGTATTTATTTCATAATTTAAGGCTTACATAGTCTAGTTATTATCCATAAAATCCAACTTTCTTGCTTGTGATGTCATGCCACTTACATTGAATCTAACAAAACAAATTCAAGTGAGACAAGCTTGGTTTACACAAATTATGCAACAAACAAAGTAGGGAATGAAGTATCTTGTGGTGGACAATAAAAATTGGTACTAAACCCATTATCACAATCCTAAAACTATAAGGAAATACTCATAAGGGCTTTCTAATCTATGAAAATGGGTTTATATGATTATGCATGAAATAATTTCATAAGTACATGTATTTGTGTTCTAAGGAGATAGATAATGAGAGACTAAGAACCTTTCACTAATGTTGGATATTAATGATGCTAGATGTAGACATTCAATGCTTCTCTATGTGCTTTTCAAAACAGTCTACCAAAAACCTTGCAAAATCTAAACTAGAAGGTTTCTTTTCCCCTAAACAATGCGTTATGCATCTTTCCATGACTAAACCAAGATGAGCTAAAGTGTGGTTCTTATATTTCAGATTGTTAACAAGGTACTTAAAGAGATGAATAATAATACAATATTTTTTCTCTTTTAAAATTGATACAAATTTACAACTTTCCATTGTAGTTTCAAGGCAATGTTGGTTGTAATTCTCATCTTGTTGAATAGCATCAAAGCTAGAAGAAAAAAAAATGGGAGTGGAAAAGAAAGGGGTTAGGTCATGGGCATGCACTTTGGTAACTGTAAGGATAAGCAACCCCATCATCACCAGTATAGGTTTGCTAATTAATTTTGGAGCTAGTAGATTTAAGCTTTTTACTTTGAAAATTTTTGTTTTTCATTGTCTAACAAAAGAATTACCTATATAGACTAGTACTCTAATCTTTGTTGCAATTATATAGCTTGAAATCATTCCAAATGGAATAGCATTTCAAAATATTAGTTTAAGATCATTGGCTTTTGGAAGCATGATAATACAATACTAAAGTTGTTTTAACCGCTAGTTAATGTTTTAGCTAAAGAGATGATTTTATAATATTTTTTAAGAAATTGATACTTGACTCCTATAGAAAGTCCAACATACAATAAAAAATTAGTTTGAAAGAACATTAAATGAATTGTGATATAATTTTAACAATGTGTTAGTCATTATAAGCATGTAAGAGTGAATTACAAATGGAGGTGCATATTAAAACATGGCATTTCACATAAAGAGAAATTTAAAGAATAAGCTACTAGATCACATCAATTATGAAGAGGGACAGTAAATTAAGGAAAACAAAATGCCATAAGAAACTAAAAATAATTAAATAATATCAAAAGACAAGAAGGTTGGTGTAGAAGCCCTAATTAACCCATCAAATAGCTATATAAATAATTGGAAAGATAAGCAGTAAAATAAAGTTAATCACTTTTACTTAAGTTTACATAACCTTTGCTCATTTGAACTTCCAATGATCAATTTTAGAATTCATAACTCGTCTGGTAGTAAAGAAGTCAATTGTTTTTCTTTTAAAGTTTTATCTCTTTCTTTCTTGAACAATAAAAACACTCACTCTATTAAGTGAGGTAATTTCAATGCTTTGCATGTCAACGGAAGTAGTACGGTCCGAATGCAAGTGAAGTATTGAGTGAACCCAACAGCAATGTGGGAGAAACCAAACTACATGTGAAGTGACCAAGATGTTGAGAAAAATAGGACATATATTCTTTACAAACACACAAGAAACAAATTGTAAAAACTTGTGTTTCAATTTTATTCAAGCTCCATATTCCCAACAAATTTTAGTCACTTGTGATTCCATAGGAAATCCAACAAGGTGCTATCCCCATCATCCAAAACTCTCTCAGCTAGATTGCTTGTGACACTCTATCCCGTGTGGAATCAACGATGTTGTGACATTAAACATATCTCTAACCCTCTTCAGAAAAAAAAATGTAGTCCATCATGGTCCCCAAGAGAGGGCTAGTGCTTTGCATTTATGTGAGGAAAATGGTGGCATTTTGTTCATTGGTACTACTTACATGTCTAGTAATTCTATCGTAATCAATTATTACTATTGAAAACATAAAAGGTCTATTTTTTGAATTTTTACAGAAGCTTTTGGGAAAACAAAGAAGTATAAATCATAGTTTAGAAAATGGCTTGATGGTTAGTCATATTCTAAGTTGGGAATATTTTACAACTAAGGTCTTAAATTTTTTGTAATGGGTTATTTGTAAAAGAATGTTACAAATAACAAATATTGGGCCATTTAGCCCATTTAAAAGAAATTGCAAAATTGATCCATTGAACCCAATTAAAAATATCTGGAAGCTTATAGCGATCCAGTCCAACGACAAGTTAGACTGTCTCCCTCAACTGCTGAAGATCACATTCGAAGTACCAGAAGCCAGTGACGTGTTCTCAGTGTTGGTTCTCTCTATAATTTTTATTTCTATAAAAAAATAAATGATTAGTGGGGTGGATATTTGTGTGAAAGCTAAAACTTAGTCAAATTACAACCTAGTAGTGAATTTAGTTGCCTTTGTTTCACTGAAGTTTTCAAAAAGATTGGAAACATTGTTGGATTACATAGTAGTAAAAATTAGTGGCCGTTCGTTCAACAAAGTTTTTGAACTTGGGTAACAACATTTAAATAATGTTTCACTGAAGTTTACAAAAAGATTGGAAACATTGTTGGATTACATAGTAGTAAAAATTAGTGGCCGTTCGTTCAACAAAGTTTTTGAACTTGGGTAACAACATTTAAATAATTTTCTACTAGCCTTTTTTTTTTTTTCCCCCTCATCGCATTATTTGTGCAAAATTGGCCTTTTCTTGATCTTGAAATATGTTAAAGTTCATCAAATTTAAGTAATACAGAGTGAATAGTATGTAGTATTAGAAAGCTCAAAGGTTCAATCTAAAAACTAGTTTAAGAGTTAGAAATGTATTTCTTTATTTAAGCTTTAATGCTAGGGATTATGTTTTTAGTGTGAGAGTTTTGTCTTATATAGATGCCCTCACACACAAAGAGACATTGGGTTTGAGGTCACATCAAGTAGAACAAATTCAATCTATGTTTTGATAACATGTTAAAAGACTTAAAAACTTAACATAAAAAAGTTATAAAAAAGTTAGTTTAAGAGTTGCAGATGTACTTCTTTTATTTAAGCCTCGTGTTAACTGCTCCTCAATTATACTTTCGGTGTGAGTTATTAAGAGGGGCTCTTCTTTAGCCAACATCATGATTGTTTTGACTCATCATGGTGGTCTCTTTATCAGAAGTTCATGAGTGCTGGCATCTGGGGAACTCACTCTCCGAACGTGCGAAACTCATTCTTCAACATATCCCATTTCATTGTTAGACACTCGGTACCCGTTACAAATTATTGATCGACAGACTTCAACAAAAGTAATGTAGCCCATTACATCGTAATGAAGCCTATGATCTCTCCATCGTCGTATTGGCAGTAGCATCTCCTTCCCGGTATTACAACAATTGATCAAAATCTGGATTTTACTTTTTTGTGATTATGCCGGAATCTCAGCGAACCGACCATACAGGTGGGGACGAGCGGACGGGGATGCTTCTTGACGAGTATAAATCTACATGCAAAGAATGGATTCAAACAAATTCATATGAACGTTGATCTTATCTCAGCCACCAAAGGTTTCATATTACTGATAGGCACTTTAGAAGGTCGGTTTGGACCTCCTGGTTTGGTTGGTATATGTGAGCTGACCCTTTCTTAGCGCTGTTTTGAGTTTTCCTTTGAGGCTTTTAATGGTTTCAACTGTGGTAGCTACTTGTGAGAGAATAAAGAAGTTAACCATCTTTTCCGGATGGTATACAATCTGTGAAAAGGCCTTGGAGATGATAACTTGAATGGGATCACAATAAATGCAAGAATTGTTTTCTAACACCTCACTGAAAAGATTGTGTTGAAAAGATGATATTCAATAGCTACCTACTGTTTATAATTAAGGATGACATGAAAAGTCATTATTTATCTATTGGAGAAGAGATGACGTGGTACCACATAGGCGTCGTGTAAGCTTTGACTAGCCACTTTAGGTGGCTAGGTTTCCACTTCAATAAAGGTTGAAACCTTCTTAGAAACATGCAAAAAAGTAAAGCTCAAAATGGCAAAGGCAGCAAGATATCAATAATGAAAGCTTGGGAAAGAACTAAAGTAGAGCTAACTATTTGAGTGAAGAATCGATGAAGAAGAACTGTTGGACATTTCCTACAAAAGAATGTGCATAGGCTTGTATAGTTCTTGAGATTGTAGCATTATATGTTTAATTTTTCCTTTCTTTGTATGATTGTTTTGGTAAAATATTAGGTGTTATATATCATTAAATGAAATATAAAATTATTTAGTTACAATATATCTTTTTAAGCTCAAAAGTTACAATTAGAAAATTTTAACATTTGTGCAAAAATTTATTATATTTAATAAGCTACACTACCTTGATTGATAAAATCTTGTCTTTTACATTTTTCTTCATCTTTGCAATAATAGTTAAGCTATCTAGCTTTTACCAATGAATTATTTTTATAGCTTTTATTCCAAATGTGATACAATGTATTTTTTAATAATACACTTAACAAGGTTATTGCAAAACTTTTACTTTCAAGAGCCTTGATAATCCAATGTAATTCTCTTGTTGTTAACAAAATTTACATTGTTGATCCATTGAGTTATTCCATATAGCTATTCAATTTATTGTGATTAATTTATCTTTCATAATGACCCAACAAATAGAATTATGTTTTGAAATTCTTTTTTTCTATACTAGTCTTTACCCATTTAGTTTCTTCTCTAGTCTTTCTTAGTTTTGAATAGCTTTTAACAATGTTGTAATCTAATATAGTCACTAATTATGAGAGTTCACCTCTTATTTGTAAAATGTTTCTCCAACTCTAAGCTAGTGATCATTTCATCTCTACTTTCAAAACACTTCTTCTCCTATACTTTTTTGATATCACCCATCATGCCTATAAGTAGTTTGATTTATTGTGCATAAAAGGCTATAAAAATTTGTCAATTGTTGCCTTATTCCAAGTATGAATGTCTATTAATCTCAATCCTTAAGAAATTTTTGGATAATGAATTTTTGTTCAAGCTACATTTGCTATATATCTTCAAGTAGATTTTCTTGCCTATAGAAAGAGTCTAATTCTTTTTCCAATTTCATATAGTATTTATTTGGACAGTAAAAACATTTGCAACTAGTATGTTTGCAAAAATAATAGAACACTTTTTGATAGTTATGATCTCTTTCTATAGTTGATATGATTTGCTTAGTTAAATATAGAATAAATTTCCATTGCTATTAATCTCCATTTCACCTTCTTCTTGTTTAATCAATTTTATCATCCCAACATTCAAATGAAGAGATCAAAGTGAAAATAACAGTAAAATTATAAAAACTTTAATGGTTTCTAATAACTTTATTTTGTACAGAGTTATTATGATTAGTTTAGGCATTATATATCATAGTATTTGTAAAATATGCTTGCATTTATCGGTGTTTATGCAAGTTTTGGTTGTTTATGTAGCAAATTCCAAAAGCAAAGAAATGAAGCAAAACCATGAAAGAAAAGAAAGAAAAGAAACAAAGAAAGGTAATTGTCAAGTGGGTCGTGCAAGTAGAAAATAGGAAATAAAAAAGAAAAGAAAAATGGAGTGCGGGGGGCATATTATTAAGTAGGAAAGAGAGTTAGAGGGACAGTCCGGCGACTAGTTGGACGTTGCCAAAAAATCAAAGGCCACGTGCGACAATGCGGGACTCTGAGGACACCGGATGGTTGAGTGAAAGCCAACCATTGCATTATTTTCTAGTTAAGGTAGATGCTATCTAAGTATTTTCCAGCCAATCTGACCTATTTTCCTTTGATCCCAAGCATATTCAGCCGATCTATGTGAGTTTAACGCCAATCTATGCCCTAGACTTATCTATAACGAGCTTTCGACCACAAAAAATGGCAAACACTCTTTGGGTCTTTTTTGGTAGATTTATGCAATTTCTTGGCTTATTGGAGCAATTCGTTGGTAGATTGGTGACCCAGGGCTTGTCTAGAGCACGTTTTTGACATTTTTTGTGAAGAGCAACGACGGCACGTGGAACTAGCATGTGACAACAAATGGCAATGGCGCATGAAAGCACATTTTGACTCATTTTCTTCCCTTCTTCCTGATGTGCAGATTTGTGCAAACTTTCCTTGAATTGAAGACATTTTGGTGATAACTTTCATGTTTTTAATTTGAACAATGTTTTATTCAATTTCTAGCATTTGTTTTTGTTTGTGTTAATATTATATTTTAGTTTGTTATGTTAAAGCTACGACGTAATATGATTACAATGGTATGAATGTATGAATGTATGATTGTGATGTTTTGTAAGATAGTCTATGAATGTGAAGTTGCATGTTACTAAGCTTAATGCATTTGAATGATTAGTTATCACTTAGATGAGCTAATTTATATGTTAGAAACCAACAAGAAATGATATGTACTTGCTTCTTGTAGTGTGCAACCATAGATTAATATAGATAGATATATACCAGGTCATTTGTGTGGCCTTAGGTATAAATTGGAATATTCATTAATCTTAATGTTCTTAGTTCATTTAATTCATGGGTAGAAATACAATGAATCAATGAACTAAATAGGTTTGCTATACCTAAACATAGGATAGTGAATAAATTAGAAAATTTCACCATCACACGAATAAAATTAATCTTGCTAGTATAAATAATCAAAATTCGTACCTAGTAGTTAGGTGAAATTGGATGCTCTGACATATTTCATTAAGCAAGTTTAAGCTAAATTTAGTTGTTTAGTCCATATTTTATCCTTTCGATTTGCTAGATAAATTACGGAAGTTGTTCACCATTAGTAATTAGTTAGCTTAGTAATCACTAGTCTCTGTGGAATGAAACTCATATTCACCATTATATTACTTGTTCAACACATACACTTGCGTATATAATTTTACCGAACAGTATCCTTAGTAAATATTTGAAAGATCATTGAATAATGTTCTATATTTTTGCATAAAAATATAGGTTCAAATAAGGTAAAAAAGTTTTTTGAATTAATCTAAGGAAGAAAGAATTCATGGATATTGATAAATAGATAGCAATTGCTTTCATCCAAAATATTTTATGTATATAGTGTACATAAAACATATTTCATATTAAATGGTATTTGTATAGTATGAGGAAGAAAAAATTAGAACATGTGAATCTTGTTGATCAACTTTCTAGAAGTCTAGCTAGTTTTTTAACAAATCTTAAGATTGGATTTTCCACCATCTTCATGCAATTGTAATTGTGCTTATTAACGTGAATACAATCTTGCTTAATGTTTTCATTATATTTGAAATTTTTGTTGGGTAAATGTAGCCCTTTAGGATTTTCTTTTATTGCAAATATTACATTACAATAATTAAAACATGATTCCACATTACCAAGGAAGATATTGGGATTTTTGCTTATATGATAATGGGTCACCAACTTCCAAGTTATCTTTAATGGATAATGGATAATAAACAGTTAAATATGATATCACAACTAAGATTTTCTTTAGAAATCCTATAGAGGTCCCATTAATTTGAGTCCATGTATTACTCACGAAGTACAACACTATAATGGTCTAATGATTTGAGCATCATGTTTAGGGGCATATTATGAATGAGGTTTACAATGAAAACAATGATTTCATACTATTAAAGAATATATTAAGATTCCTACTTATTTGATAATAAGTTCCATCTTAAATTGATTTTAAATTGGACAGTAAGCTTCTTAACATTTTATATAAAAATAATGTTATTTTCAATATCATTGTTTTGTTAAATATCTTCGATCCCAACATGAGCAAAAAAAAAAAAAAAAAAAAAAAAAAAGAGCCCAAAAACAAAAGAGAAACATTTCCATTGACACAAGATACTCGAATTCTATAAGCTAAGTATCATATCACTAATTAATGTTACCCATTCTTATATCCAAAAACAAACATCAAATGACGTAAAAATGTACTCATATGTATTTATTTCATCACTTGAGGCCCATGTAAATGAAAAGGGCTTCAAAACTTAGAGTTATTATCCATAAAATCTAATTTTATTGCCTGTCATGCCATATCACTTGCCCTGAAACCACCAAAACAAAGTCAACAAGTGAGACAAGCTTGCTTTACATAAATTATGCAATAAGGGAAATGGGGAATAAGGTATCGTGTGGTGGATAATAAAAAATGGTAATAAACTCATTATCATGATCCTAAAATTGTAAAGAAAGTTTCTAAATTGCTTTCTAACTTATCAAAATGGATTTAATGTACAGTTTTTCATAATTGTATTGGTATTCAAAGAAGACAGGTAATAGGAGATTGAGAACCTTTTTGCCAGCGTTAAAGCTTATTGATGCCAAATGTAGACATTTAATGCTTCTCCATGTGCCTTTCATAACAATCTAACAAGCATCTTGCAATATCTAAACCTTCAAGTTTCTTTTCCTCAACACAATGGATTACACATTTTTCCTTATACAACCAATGATAATTGATAGTATGATTCTTGTATTTTGGACTATAACAAAGGCACTTAAAGAGAACATTTATAATACAACTCTCCAGCTCTACTAGAACTGATTTGCCTTTACAGCTTTCTATTGCACGTTCAAGGCAATAATTGTTGTAATCCCCAGTTTGTTGAAGGTCAAAGCTAGTAGGAAATGACATGTGAGTGGAAAAGAAAGGTGTAGGGCTATTGGCAAACACTTTGGCAATTACAAGGATGAGCAACTCCATCATCACTAGCATAAGTTTGCTAATGGATTTTGTAGCCATTTTCCTTTGGAAATTCCAATTTCTTGTTGTCTAATAGAAAAATTACCTATACGGATTGGCTCTCTAACCTTTGTTGCATTACATAACTTGAAATCATTCTACATAAAATAGCATTTAAAAGTATTAGTTTAAGATTGTTGGCTTTTGGAAGTGTGACAATAGGCCACTAAAATTATTTTAACCTTTAGCTTATGTTTTGGCTAAAGAGATATGACTTTCCTAGATTTTTCTAAGAAATTAATACTTGACTCCTATAAAAAGTCCATAAAAGAAAAATTATTCAAAAAGAAAACGTGATGAGCTATGATATAGTTTAACAATGTATTTGTCATGTACGTCCAATCAAATTTGATATCAATAAATTTTACAAGCATGTAGGAGCAAACTACAAATAAAATTACCACTCAAAACATGACATTTCATAAAAAGAGAAATGAATTAAAGAATAAGTAATTGCATTGTACCAATGAAGGGATACACGGTCCAAATTGACTTGCCGTGACAACTAAAGTTAATTAAATAACATCAAATACTTTTTTAATATCTTAAAGCAATTATTGACAATTATGATCTTTTGAAACATTATACAGATTGACTTGACAAACATTTGAAAGATCAAATCCTAAAATGCTTGACCCCATCCTTTGCAGCAACATGAATTGAGATTTCATGTCTGCTGGTACTTTATTTTCGGGTTTAGAACTCTGACAAAAATTATAGAACAAGATGTTGACCATGCGTTAAGTTGGCCAACAATGGAGCAGCGGTGATTTTTATGTTGCCAGCTGTGATGTAGAATCATTTTGTATGAAAGAGTCTAAGTTCACTTTAAGAAACCTGTAAAGTGAAAGGTGGAGTTATGACATGAAGCCATTCGAGTTCAACATAAACTTTTCATCTTCCCTGAAAGGCACGGAAGGCAAAGTAGAATATATCTAAAACTACTGGACGTCCCAATACTTGCTTCATAAGTCACACAAATATTCAATGAAATGCTACAGTGTCTTAATGCTGGAATAATTAAGACGTAGCTTATTCACCCGGCCTACATGCACAGACTAGAAATCACTACACAAATTGTAACGTTAAGGATGAGTACGAATATCATTAAAACTAATTCAATGTTGCAAATCATGGATAAGCACTAGCTGACAATAAAAGCAGCTGGTTTTAAGGCTTTTTACATCTTTAAAGATTGTATAGCTTTTAATTTTCATTGAAACAGTACAGAAGAAAGACTGCTTTTCGCATTTTGGCAAGATACAAGAAACATTACCACGTGGTATAAAAAGTGAAAAGAAAAAAAAAAAAAAAAACATGAGAGGAACCTACAGTAGTGACGCTGCAAGCATGTCTCATTTTGTGTCTTTCAGCTTCAGAGGAATGAAGCGTCTCAGCACTTGACCTTAAGTACACCGCAGCGATGTGAACATGGAGATCCTGAGATTCATGCTAAGAGTGTAGTTGTGTTACGACCCTAAAAACTAAAATCCTGCAATACTCACACAAGCCTGGGCTTTTGGAGTAGTGATAATAGAACGACAACAAATGGTATAAGAGCATCTGCTTATGAGTTCACACCCCAGAGATTTGGGAATAAACTTAGGCCTATGGGGCCCAAGGTGACCTTGCCGGGATAAGGCTAATGAGAAGTCGGGTCCGGGGTACCATTGTTCTTCTGCCCAATTAAAAGATTACTGTGGGCTTTTGAGACTAACCTTTCAATAAAGGCAAAGGTTTAGGCATATGAAGTCATGGAAATAAGTTTATGAGAATACCATATTTGGTCCACCTCTCCTGGCACCATGAACTTTACTTAGATGATTGTACTCAACTTTAGGCATTGCCAAAATTACAATTGCACTTATGGCTTTTGAGTTTAAAAAATTCTCCATCAATAGAGATTTTGAATAAAGAGTTGGATTTAAGTGCTTCACGGACCACTGACTTCAGTTTTGTGGCTTTTCATATTGGTTCGGATGGCAGACACTACAAGATCCTATACTTGCATCCACAGAGCCCGCCGATTGAATTGTTGGTAAGTCTTATCTCTCTTTTTTCACTACAGTGTATTGCGTTGTTGTAATTAGGAAATCTTACCGTTGCGTGTTAGTTTAAGGTACTAAAACTCGCATTTGGGTCTATTTTACAAGGGGAGTATGTTACAACACGGGTTGGCCTAGCGCTGGCACCGTGAATACTAGAGTGTTTCAACTGAGGAATCACTCCTTCCTCTGGAACAATTGGTTGTTGTTTATTGGAAGATGCGCAGTGGTGGCAATGTGGAGTCTTTTGTTAATTTTTTGTGAATCCACGAGCTTGACACTTGGCAAAGAAAAAGTAAACCACATAAAGTTGAGGAGAGCGGAAAATACAAATAATGGAAGATCCCATAGTAGTAATCCTTTTCCCCAATTTCTTTGTGAATTTCAAGTGAATGGAGTTGCTCTAAAAGACCTTCTAACCATTTCTATCCATAGAGTCCCTTCTGTTGGACCAAACGGATTTTGGGTGTACATAGACCGTCATTGGTTTTCTGAACTTGGGGTTTCGATTAAATCAAACAGCCCGGAAATGGAGGTAAAGGAGTGCGGGGCATGCTTGGTGCCACGTCGTGATACGAAGTTACATGAAATTTTAAGTAAAATTTCTCCTCATGCTTTGGATTTAGAAAATTTAAAGAATGTTTTCTTCTGGAGTCCAGGTTTGGAAGTCGGTGGACCTATTAAATCAAAAGGAAAGGGGGAATGAAGACGACTTCGCAGTTGCTTCTTGCTTAGAGAAATAAAGAAGCCTACCATGTTGACCGCATGGTCTCTTCCTTCCTCCTCCATCTTTTAGCTTTTACGTTCGCTAGAAATGATGATGAGGTCAAAATATTTTGCTACACCTTTTTAATCATTGCAGCATTGAAACATTTAATCAGTTAAAATTGTCATAAATTTTTTTTAGAATTTTCATTAATGAAACATTTAGTGAGCTTAATTTTGTCCTAATAACCTCCCCATAGATTTCTATAAGGTCTTGCAAAAGTATGATGTAATGTTTCCATCAATATCTATCACAAACACCCCTATTATTTTCACTGATTTACTCTTCCACAACAGTTGTTGCAACATGAAAAGATCAACGAGAAAATATGAGAACGATGCTTACTCTTGTGTAGATAGAGCCGGGCAAGACTTCAGTGGCTACTTGCAAAGCAAAATGAAGAAGTCAACTATCTCATCTCTATGGTTTAAATTTGTGCACAAGCTTCGGAGATGGTGGTGCTAAATGAATAAATAGTTTCCTAACACCACATTGGAAATATTATACAGAGGATGATGTTCAACAAAGTACCATGGGAAGAAGAGAGGATGGAGGGCATTATTTAAAGAAACAAAAAAAGGAGAACAACATATTTTATCACTTTTTACTATGTTCTAGAATCTTAACTTGATCCAAAAACAATTGTCTATTGAGTAAATTTTATTTTATTTGCATATTACTTTATGAGAATTTTCAAATGAGAGCCTCCGAGTTCAGAAGAGAAACACCCTAATGCAATCATCCCCTCAAAGACACAATTTTGGAAAATTGTAGAACCTACTTCATTCATTGTTATCATCAAAGAAAATGGTTTTACTTGAATGGTTCAAAAGAGTCAAATTAGCCAAAAACGAAAAATTCTGCATCGAGGATCAAGCTACCCTTCAATCATTCATTACAACTCAACAGTATTTTTTAAGGGACTCCATACAGAATCTGCAGGGGCAATTTTGATTGTACTTTTTCAGAGTAGGAGAACTTGGAGTGCGTCAGAATGGTGATCTGAGCAACTGGACCCCACCCCACTGGAACAGTCCACGTAAGAAACAAACAAGGACAGCTTATGGAATCTCCTCTAATCGCCTCTGCAACAATCATGTCCTCCTCCCACGTGGGAGTTTCGACTCCACACTCCTACAAATCATAAAATTTTATTGTTTAATTTTAAAATCAACTCAAGGAAATCTTTTATAATTAAATTTTTTTTACTTATGCTTAGTAATATGGGACAATTTTACACATCCTTCATTATAATGAACCAATATCAATTCCTTAATAATATTTTAAGTTAAACTTAGACATTAAAAAAAAAATAGATTTTGATATCACAGCCAGAAGCTTATTATTTAACTTAAAAATTAATTTTTAAGTTTTATCATAAATTTCTTATTATCTTTCTTCTATTTTTTTATTAGTAACTATCTATTTGAACCTACCCAACCTTCTTTTATAATTTCATCCATTAGACTTAATGATACTACCTTTAGAATGGAAGAAAGAAGTGATAGATGAAGGATGATTAAATAGGAATTTGAGAGAGTGATGGGCATCTAGTGTGGAAACGTTCAAAAAGTTTCAATGTCAAGAGTGAATTTTCTCTACTTTTTGAGCTTAGTCCACTGAAACAATATGCATGAGAGTGTATTCCTATAGCGGCCCAAATAGAAGCCGACCTGATTCAGAGAACTAAGATTTCTTTTAATTAGTAAAGAACTTTTCGAGAACAGCATCGCAAGTTTGACAAGTATATGATTTTATTGGATATATAATTGGAATTCCACAGCTTTTATCTTATTTGATGAGAAGTAAAACAACGGGCAAAAAACATAATTAAAAACATAATTATCGATAGTTTCCGTGATACATTAGGCAGCCAATTTCTCATTGGCTAATTGCTTTAGGTTTCTAAGATCATATCAATGCTGCTTTTGATGCTAGAAACCGATCCACCCTACCATACGCTAGCCAGTCACACAAGATTAAAGATGAAGGGTGGGCACCCAATGTGGACTCGTCTACGACGTTTCTACGTCAAGCACTGCTTTCGTTGCATGCACATCACAATGCGGACCTAGCGCACCAAAGCAATATGAACTCAATTCCTGAAAATGTCGTTTGAACATTACTGAATACAAAGATCCCCGAAATCACGCTAAACAAGGAGTGGTGGGGATGGCAACTTCGAATTGACTTATTAGCTGCGTATCTAAGAGCATTGATCCATATCAACACCATTGCACAGATGTCAAGATCATTGACGTCTGATGGAACGTGCTGAAAATATATGTTGTTGGATCGACACTGTACATGTGAACAGTAATAGAAGCCCATATGAACAGTAGTGAGATTGATTATTCCATTATTCCGTTGCACACAAACACTGATGAATGAGAGGAGTTTCACAATTTCTCCTTCAAATGTTTTCTCACTTCTGTTTCCATTGATCTTTTAACATGATATCTATCCGGAGCAGGTTGACTTGCATCCTGCCTCACTCATGTTTCCGTGCAAAACTTCATCTCCTTCTTGTTTTTGGTGACTTGTAATTCATTCAAGCATTTCATCAAACAATACTAGACCAACTATGCGCATGGATCCCAGCCAGAGGTTCCGCGCCATGGCCAACGACCCCGACAACCATCTCGCCCTCGCCGCCGTTCACATGGCCGTTTTGGTGGTCCAGATGAAGAGGCTTTGGTTCAACCCGGTCATCCCTATTACATACACCCCAACGAGCAAACTGGGGTTATCATTGTATTAGAAAAGCTCCATGGAGTCGAGAACTATGCTAGTTGGAGCAGAGATATGATGTTGGCGCTACAAATTCGACATTGTCGACCCATCTTTGCCTCAACCTAAAGCCGACGACCCTTTGTTTCGTTACTGGAAGCGTTGCAATGGAGTAGTTTTGAGTTGGCTTTTATCCTCTCTCACCGCAGACCTTTACAGATCATTCAGCTATTCCACTGATGCAAGACATGTCTAGAACCACTTGCAAGATAAATTTCAGCAATGGGGACAGAGGAGCTTTGTAGGGTAAAATGAAATCTAGCCAGAGCTGATCAAGGTGGAGAGTCGGTGGACCAATACTTGTGCTGATTGAAGCGTCTATGGAGTCAGTTCGACTCCTTCATAGCAATATGCTACCCGAATCTCATCATCAACCCAGATTTTCAAAAATTTCAGGAAGATGGGAAGATTGTTGATTTCTTGAATGGGTTAGATGCGGCTTATTCAGCTGCCAGATCACAGATCCCTAACACTAGGCCAATTTTGAGCCTTGCGGAAGCCATCGGGATGATCAGAGACGAGGAATCCGGCCGCTTAACCACCAAAAAGGTTGCCCGCGCCGACCATCTTGCCTTTGCAATGGAGTCGGGTCTGCATCTGGATCGCGGGTTGGGATTTGGGTTTGTCTTGCGTGGGCCTACAGTAATCTACCTACTTGCTATGCGTAGAATGGTAACACTCTAGGACTGCGGTCCCAATAGTTTGACGCGATTGACGCACCTACATAATCAGTAACTTCAATGGAACAAACCCTCTTTAGATACACATTTTCTATAGAATCCCTCGTCATTCACTTTTATATATATATAGTCGGCTTCAACAAAAACCGAATCTGCATAAAAAAAGGCTAAAAAATTACTAAAAAAATTACCATTAAGAAACAACCATAATCACTGGACTGTGGATGTGCTACGTGTTAAGAACGTGTGCGGTAGAGAGGTGCTCACTTTTCGTTGGAGCAGATGGTAGCGAGATAGCTGAGGACAGAATTTGCTGTGAAGTCTCATCATGCTTTATCTGTAACATTAGTTGTGATGCTGTCCGTTGGCAACGACGTTTCGGAGGCTTATATTTGATTTTTCGTGCGTAATAATTTGTAATAAGTGATATTAAAAGTTTTTTCAATTTAAAAGCCAGATTAAAAAGTTAATAGAATTTTATTATGTTATAAACAGAATTCTAATATATTTTTCAATAATGATATGACTTATTACTCACCTCTTAACATACTCATTTATTATGATAATTAAATTATTGTACTATGATAAAAGATTTATTATTTAGTTTAAACATAAATTCTAAAATTAGTAAAATTTTTTTATTTTAAAAACTAAAATTTTATTATATTATTTTGTGATGTGAAATTTATCACTTACATTTTAATGAATATGAAAAATATATCTAATATTTATGTCACTTTCAAAAATCAAGATTTTTTTGATTGTGTAGTTAATGAAGATCAATAATGAATTTATTTATTTACTTATTTTTCTGTTTAGCGGCAAGCAACTTCTATTCACTTTCATAATCTTATCCATACACTTATTGGAGAATAGACTTTGAATGTAGTTGATATGTGGATCTCATATGTGACCAACAATCGCTTACCAATTGTGTTGTTGATCCCAATTTATATCAAAGCTGCTAAGTTTTGAAAATACTACTTGTTCATATGGTTGGAACTATAAAATTGACAATTATTTTCAAAAGGTCATATTTGATTTTTTTAGATTTATTAAAATAATTTTCTGCTTTGGGGGAAATTATAGTAATTATTTGTACAATAAAAATTTAGAAAATGCCTAGATATTTTGTGATTAAAAAAAAATGACTGTCTATTTTACACGGAAACCATGATAAAAACGAAGGAATTTGGATGAATCTTCAAGCAAAACTATATTTATTCTTGGTGATAAATTTAACATGGCTGTAAAACTACAAGAATGATATAGTTCAAAATATTTACCGGAAAGAATGAAATAATTCTGTGGACTAATGGACAAAGATAGGAACCATATAAAAAAAGAAACGAATGATTGACAACAAGCATCAGGTACAGCCTTCACATATTACATGACAAGAAAATTAAGTTTGGTGGGTTTTATGGTTCAATTTGACTATGTGAGCAAAATATGAAAAGTCTAGTAATGTAAAGCAACAAAATAGATGTCGGTGAGATATATGGGTATAAGAAAAACAAATATAAGATAAAGACAAAAGATGAGACAAAGACACAAAAAGTGAGTATAATGGATTCCATGATAGTAGGGCCACTGCCCTTGCTTCAACTACACAAGGCCGAACATGGCTTTTGTGCTGTAATTGATTGGATTGAATTGGATTACATGAGACTTGCAGGAGGCTTTTTGGTTGGTTGCCTTTCAACGTTACATATCCATGCCATTATATAGGCATTGGAGCTCCACTTATCACTTCCAAATAACTACTAAGAAGTTTACATCAAGACTTTACATAAAGGTAAAGTCAATTGTTTGCTCTTCACTCCTCCTCACTTTCTTCTTAGCTTTCTCATCCTTTATGGTAGGACTTTACTCAAGTAACTTGTTACATGGTCCAAGCTACCTTTTACTTTATTCCTTGCCTCACCTTTCCACACGTTTGTACTTCCACCGTAACACAATTTGTTGGTTGGTGCATAGTTTCCAAACTATGGTAGTATATATTGTGGGAGAACATGTATAACATGTGTTAGTTTATGCTCAACTAGGCTCTCAATCTGAGGTGTAAAGTATCTATGTATTCCTTGTGTTGAGTCTTGTGCAAGCCCTGCTCCAGCGGCTTGTCTATCTAATACGATTAGCATAGCTATTGTGCAAAAGTGCCAATTACATTAGGTGGAACCCTATTGTAAGCCAATGGTCTCCATGCCTAACGTGTCCAAAGCTTGCATGATGGACTTGTGCTATCTTGTTGGTGACTACGATGTTTATTTTAAAAACATGTGGGATCATTTTCTTAACACAGCCAATTTATAATATCAAGGGTGAACTATGAGATAAATCGTTCATGTCTCAAAGAACTAATAAATACAACAATTTATTCAAAGATTTATTAAATAGTATTTAATAGTGACAACAATATGGCAAAGTCTAATATTAACAATAATATCAGACGCCATATAAGTTTGTTCATAGTATACTAGTTATTCTCAGTTTCTATTATTATCATTCGTCATATAAGTTTTATAAATATCCGATATAAAGTGAACATTGTTTGGTATTGCATTCGTACACACAGGGCATGCATGATTAGGTGTTGCAGTGTAGTGGGCTACTTTTGGTTATGGTAGGCAATGTTTTGACTAACTTGGGATAAATTTTGGATTTTTCTGGATTGCATTTGAATGTGTTGGAACTATAACAACCCATAGTTGTTGAATATGAGACAATGAAATTCAAACAAGCTTGGTCCAAACAACGCATGTTCTTACGGAGCAAGGTGAATGGAAGGTGTGAAACACCTGTTCCGGGGCCCAAAGTTGTGGCCATTGAACTACTACCGCTTCTTGTCGGTACGACGACCAGGCACGTGAAACACGATATGTACTTCACTGCGATGGATTCCAGCCAGATAAATAATTTATAAACAAACATCCGTCGTCACCCTGGTCTATCAGTTAAATTCTGCCATCTCTCTCCCCTCTGCGAGACATGGCTGTGATCTTCGTTGTTCTCGTTACAGTAGTAACGTCAATGTTGGCCTGGAGGATTCTGGATTGGATTTGGTTAAGGCCAAGATACCTGGAGAGGTGCCTGAGAGAGCAAGGACTTGCAGGCAATTCCTTTCGGCTTTTCTCCGGAGACTTGGAGGATATCTCTATGATGACCAAGCAAGCGAGGTCTAAACCCATAAGTCTCGACGATGATGCTCTGTCTCGTGTCATCCCCTTCGTCCATCACACACTGGAGAATTATGGTATGTCTGCAAGACCCTTTCCTGCTGTTTTTGTTCCACCTAAAACCAAATTCCATGGCTGAGTCAGTTTTAGAGTGTTACAGAAATATGTGCTAGAAGGAACTTTATAAAACCTGTAAAAGATGTACTCCTCCGTTCTCTAGCCGGCCCCGAAAAGTGGGGAAATTTTAGTTTTTTAATCCTATGCTTAAAAGAGCTTCATGTTTTCTCTTATCGCTCTACTTTACAACTAAAATTAGATTTCACATATTAGACAATTTTTGTTAAAAGTGAATATCATTTTACATTAAAAGTGAGAGGATAAATTATTGATATTTCTTTATTTGTTATTTTAAGATTTGAAGATAGACACTCACACTCTAATATAATATCAAGATAAAAAATAATTTTCTATTTCATAATCTTTATACAGTATTTAAGTCAGTATATGCATAAAGAAAAATATTGAAAGATAAGTATTATTTTATATTAGAAGTGAGAAGATGAATCTTTAGCCTTTTAAGTGATGATATTCTTCAATTTATTGTCTTAAAATTTACTTTGATACAATTGTGAGTCTTTTCCAAAGTCTCTTACCCGCTGAAGTGAAAATGAGGCTGATGCCAGTTTGCCCATTAAGAATGCCCATTCTTAGATGAAAAGTTTTTTTTTTCCTTTTCTGTTTGGTTCTCCTCGTGAATCTTGCCTAGATAATTCTGTGTGTGGATGTCATCAATAGATACGTCTCTATGTCTTCACATTGAAATCACTGAATCGGAGAATGCAGAAAATTCAGAGCATCACACTGGGAAACAAAATGTATGATCATCTAAAGAATTGCAACTTCTTTACGGATTTCGGACTTTCTTCTAACCTTCAAAAACGTATGCAGGTAAGAATTCTTTTATCTGGTTTGGTCTAACTCCGAGGGTGTTGATTACGGAGCCAGAACAAATAAAAGATGTATTCAATAGGATAGGAGAGTTTCGGAAGTCGCGTGTAACTCCACTTACGAACCTGCTTTCAACGGGACTTGTATCCTACGAGGATGAGAAATGGGCGAAGCACAGGAAGATTATCAATCCTGCATTCCGCATCGAGAAGTTGAAGGTTTTTTGTTTCTATCAGCAGTTAAAAATATGTAGAATGTATTTTTTGAGGCTTTCAACCCAGCGATAGAAAATCAACAATTTTCACTCAAAAATCATTTTGTGTTGAAACAACAGAGCTTTCAAACCGGACTAGAATGGACTCAATTTCCGAAAGCCATTTTATGAAAGCTAAAACAAATCTTTCTGTACGAGATTTGCTGATATTAGAATACGAATCCTAATTCAATTTTGAATTCTAATCCTTTAACCTTGAAAGGGGACTACATGACTGCACATTGAATTTACTCAGCAAAGGAAAATGGTTTTTGTCTCATCTTTAATTGATAATCCAATCGGTAATCCTTAATCTCTTTTAGAAGATGTACTGAAAAGCCATAATGCTAAGTGCTCTGCTTGTGATCTTTTAAAGTGATTGCTACAGGAAATGTTGCGTGCGTTTCATGAAAGTTGCAGTGATATAATTGGGCAATGGGAGAGGCTGATTGGTGATAAGGGGTCCTGGGAAGTAGATGTGTGGCCTTATCTTGAAAACCTGTCGGGTGATGTTATTTCTCGAGCAGCATTTGGGAGTAGCTACATGGAAGGAAGAACAATATTCCAACTCCAAAAAGAGCAAAAGAAACTCCTTTTGAAGGCTGTGCAATCCATTTATGTTCCAGGATGGAGGTAGTATCTAAATTTTTTTAGCTTCAAATGAAGAGCAGAAAAATATACCAAATTTTTTTCCTTTTCATTAAGCTCTAGAACTTCTTGATGCAGACACTCTTAGGGTCTAGTATTATGAGTTTCCACATCATAAAGTTAAAAGTTCACACTATAATTCAATGGATTTAGGAAGGGCAAGGTTAAAGAGCATCTCAAGAATTTTTTAAAATCTCTAAGACATTTTAGCATTTCATTACTAATGTTGGGAATTTACTTAAATAATTATTGTATGAGATTATTTCTTTTTGTCTAATTTATTAGGGATTTAGACACTTAAGAAAACCAAACAAAAAGAGATAATAAAAAATCCTAGAAAATTAAAGATTTAATAACCATTTAGGTAAATTCTTAACATTAATTAGGAACCCTAAGATATCTTAGAGATTTTTGAGAATTCTTGAGATGTTCTTCAACCTTGCCCTTCATGAACCCATTGAATCATAGTGTGGACTTTCAACTCTTTGATGTGGGAACTCATAATACTGGACCTTGGGAGTGTTCACATCACTTCCATTCATGTTAAATTAACAAATAAAATAATAAAGAATTGATTAAATAGTAATATTTGCAAAAAATTTTGCAAATTTTAGTGTTTACTCAATCTACCTATTTCAATTCATATCTCATGGTTTCAATGAAGAAAAAATCTTGTAGTTTCATTTGAAACCATTTCATCATAATTTATAATCATTAACAAATTATTTAAATTATTAATGAAGAATAATAATATTCCACTTTCCTCTCTTAATGAAGATTTTTGTGATGTAGGTTTGTACCTACTAAACTAAACAATAGGATGAAGGAAATTAACAAAGAGGTTCAAACATTGCTAAAGGGAATCATCCACAAACAAGAAAGGGAAAGGAAGGCGGGAAATTCTGGCAATAATGATTTGTTAGGTATACTCTTGGAATCCAACTCAAGAGAACTTAAAGAAAAGAATGTCGCAATGAATAAAACAGATGTAATTGAGGAATGTAAGTTATTTTACATTGCGGGGCAAGAGGGCGCCTCAGTTTTGCTTCTTTGGACAATGGTTTTGTTGAGCAAGTATCCAAATTGGCAAACACGTGCGAGAGAAGAGGTTTTGGAAATCTTTGGTAAAAACAAGCCAGACTTCGATGGGTTAAATCACTTGAAAGTTGTAAGTATTTCTTTTTTCTTTTTTTGGCTTAAGATGTTTTGCTATTCTTTGTTATGTTGATTTACTTAGTTTCTTGACGTTTAAAATAGTGGCTTGACATTTAATTTTAAAACTTAAACGTCCCTTTTGAACTGATGACATCCCTATTTTATCCATGACACAGGTTACCATGATATTGCATGAGGTGCTGAGGCTCTATCCACCGGTGCCTATTGTAAATCGAGTTATTGAAAAGGACATAAAGCTAAAAAATTTGATAATCCCGGCTGGAGTGGAGGTTTCTCTACCAATAATGTTTGTCCACCGTGATTGTGAACTCTGGGGAGACGATGCAAAGCAGTTCAATCCAGAGAGGTTCTCAGAAGGTGTTTCAAAGGCAACGAAGGGCCAGCTATCGTTCTTCCCTTTTGCAGCGGGTCCTCGGATATGCATTGGACAAAACTTTGCTATGGTCGAAGCGAAAATGGCTTTGTCATTGATGTTGCAGCACTTCTTGTTTGAGATTTCTCCGTCCTATGCTCATGCCCCGTTTTCTGTTACAACTGTTCAACCTCAATTTGGTGCTCACATTATACTGCACAAACTGTAGTATCAAAATTTGGGTTTCCTGTAAACTGCACTATCAAAATCTACCTCCCGCAATGTCCCTGTTTAGAAAACAGGCCTCTTATGAGCCAATAAAATGTTATTTGCTTTTTTTTTTCTGTTATTCAACATACGTTTTTCTACTTCAAAAAAAGAAAAAGAAAAACCATGTATGTAATATTAGGCCCGTGTTCATGGGACAGACAGGAAACCCACTTGGCTGAAGCGTCATGTGCAGGTCCTGATGTCATAATTCAATCTGGTCTGTGAATATATGGTAGCAGGTGCGGTTTCTATATACAGTAAGCTATCGTTGACGCCAAGTCCAGCCGTGGCCTTCTCGTCGCCGTGTGAGTGACGTGCGAGGAGTCAGGAGGATTGCGAGGTTTTAGTCAATGCCCGGACTGAGATCTTCCGTGACTTGCGCATTGACGGGCATTTCGTGGATGACCTTCTTGCCTTTTGCTCCCACCACAAGGTAATGAAGAATTTTACGGAACTATTGCTTAACAACTTGACACTACTTATTATAACAGTCTCACTTAGATCATATCATACTCTAGTCCCACTTTTACTGTGTAAAATTTGGGTTTATTAATATCATAAAGGAAAATCATATGTGACCTAAAATTTAACAAAAAAATATTGAAGAAACTTTTCATAATTGCATGTCAAATGGCCCTTACTTAGACTTCATAGAAAAGTGCTGAAAGAGTGAAATATACTCCTTTTATAGAAACATAAACTAATAGAAAATTGAGTCGTGGTTAAAGCTGTTTTAAAAGTCCGGGACGCATCCTTCGCATAGTTTTTAGATATTATGCTGCTGACAGGGGCAACATGGGAGAGAGTCAAGAATACTCCTTGTCCGGATCCAGAGTTACGATATCACACTTTGATATCATATTACAAATTTTACTCAAAAATCTAATCAAAGGAGTATGATACTTGTTACAATAAAACTTTATTACAAAACTCTTCTTTAGTAATGTGACATTATTTCGTACCATCAACAATTATAGGCAGGAAGCAAAAGGTTAGGTTAGTGTAGTTTATCAACCACTCAATTTGAGGGAGGAGGCTCAAATTGTTATAAAGTGATTTTTAAAGCAAGATCAATGCAACGTAAAATTTTTCTCATTTAATGTGAATCTCAGAATTAAAATGGATTGTTAACTTCAGACGGAAGACATATCTTTTTTATAAACCATCTTGAATTGTGGGTTTTATATACAATATGTTATATCTTGAACTTGAAATTCTAAATTTAGATTACAATACTATATATATTATATGATATTTTCTCCTTATAAAAAAATTCAAATAAAATTTTTCTTACATTGTTTTGAACATTCACATTGCTATTATTTTAATTTGTTATCTTTTTTTTATATATTTAAATATATTTATATCTTAAGAATTGATTTTAAGATAGGAAATTAAGACGATTCTAACATTGTATAAAAAGTTAAGTCCACTTTGTCAATCGTAGATTGGATCTCATGGATTGAATCTATCATGATTATTCCTTATCTAAGACGAGTGACGATGTTTAAATTATGCTCATCCACAGTTAAGTAAGCAAAACCCAATCTAACGGCGTACAGTTGCTAATGGGCCGGATCAGGAGCGGCTCTTTCCTCAGTTATAATCAAATCGAACAAACCTTGCCGCCAAAAATTTTGCTTTCGAGGATCCATTGTACCTTCATCCTTCAGTTGTCCAAGGAGTTTCTTTCGTCACATAAGAGGAACAGGGTCGTTTAACTAAAACTAAAAGCAATTCAGTTTCCACTTCAACCGTTACTCAGCAGCAACTACCAAAACTACTTCAATTGCACAGTTAGCATAACTCCCGAGTTCAGTTAACTTTCTGTTATAATCATTATTTACAATTATACACTTGTAAAGCACTCTATAAATTTAGCATCTCAATCATTGTAACAAAATGCATTTAGCAATACAATGCAAAGCTTTACAAGGCAGTCTTCCATTCTTTTTTATTATCTCTAAAATTCTTCTCAATAGAGTACCACGGGAAGAAGAGAAGATGGAAGGCATATTTTGAATAACGAAAGAAAGAAGAACAACATAGTCTAGCACTTTTTGCTATGCTTTTGAATGTTGTCTTGGTGCGGTAACAATTTTTTATTGAGTATATTTTATTTTAATTTATTTGCATAGTTCTTTATGAGAATTTTCAAATAAGAGACTCTTGGTTCAGAAGAGAAACACCCTAATGTAATCATCTCCTCAAAGGTACAATTTTGGAAGTAAAAGCCCACTTTGATCATGGTGAGAATTATCGAAAGAAATGGTTTTACTTTGAATGGTTCGAAACGTCAAATTGGCAAAAAATGCAAGATACTACTGTTAGCTCATTGTATGAGTCCATGTAATGTGGGCTTATATCAATGATGTATAAATAATCATTCTCTATCATGGCAATGCAATGTGATTTTATTGGTCCATTTAATTGTACACATGTTGTACATAAATTTCTCTTTTGCATATATGGTACTGGTTGATGTAAGCTTTTGTCCATCTTATAGACTTTGATGAGTGAGACTATTTGTATGGAATTTTATTAATTAGCTAAGTCCCCCCTCTAGCTCTCTGTTTAATATATTTAATGTTGCTAAAGGAAGAAATTTTGAAGACAACAATATAATTTATTTTATTACGTTTAGTCGTGGGAAACTGCCCTTCTGGGTAGTTTCGCCACGTCAACCATCATACCCCTCTCTTCCGTAAAACATTAAGCACACTAATACGAATAATTCACGACTCACACACACTAAATAACTGCTTGTTCACATGGGTAGATAAAAGAAGCTTTTACACAGTCATTGTTGTTGCCTTTTTCATAATTTTTCACACAGCAATATTTAGGCTATCTCATCAACCCAGTATCGGAGAGAATAGAGGAGAAGATTTAGTTGCAATTTGTAGCTCAAGAAATAGAAATAAAGGTATGTTTTTGGACCTGTTTTGTATATTTTATGAAACCCATTTCATTTTCTCCATGATTAATGTTTTGATCCTATAAAAGAGCTTATTTTGAGGCCATATTTTCTAACAACTGCATCCAAGATAAAGCTAAGCTTCAGTCATTCATTACAAACAAACAGAAAAGATCTTAAGGTACTGCATCAGAGTAGGCCGATCTTGGTCCATGAAGCCATCGTGCCCATGTTGGATGGACGAAGCTAACCTTCAAGTGGTTCTTGCCATGAGAACCAGCGCCATGTCCGGGACGTACAAGGTCTTGTGGACCCAATTGTAGAAGTCCCTTCTTTAGTTGAAGTGATGCTGTAACAATCCTGATGCTGGTTTAAAGACTTAAGTACTGAACGAGTAATAGGACGAGTGAGATTGGCTGTAGAAGATGCCAAGGATGGCTGGAAAGATTTAGCTTTTCTCCTTATTTTTACTAAACTGAGAAACAATTACACAGATTGCTCAAGAGGGAACCTGAAACCTCTACTGTTTACACATAAACTTCTTTCTACTTAATTCGATACCCTTCCTAAAGGCCTCAGCCTCTTATTTATACTAGTCAGTTAGCTTTAACAAAACTAACTTGACTACAACAGCTATCATTATTGAAGGGTATTTAACAGAATTACCTGCGGCAGTTAAAACTGTCTTTAACAGCTAACTATCAAGGCTTATTAGTTATAACTGAACAACTAATCAACTTAACAGAACAACTGATCTCCGTGTCATTTCTGCTGACTTATGCCTTATTAACTTAAGAAAAGAAAAACGACAGTGAATGCAGTGCCAAGAGCTTCGTTGGCACAGCGTTGGAAGACGTACTACTTTGGAGTGTGTCGTAATGGTGATCTGAGCATGAGGACCCCACCGCGGCACTGGAACAGTACACGTAAGAAACGAACGACGACTGCTTACTGAATCTCCTCTAATCCTTTATCCACCAATCATCGTCCTTATTCCTCGTGGAAGTTTGGACCCCACATTCCTCCGACATCATGTCTGTAATATGTTATTGTTTAATTTTAAAAAATCAACACAAGGAACGATTTATAATTTAGAGAATTTTACTTACTTATGTTTAACAATGTGGGCAATATTCATAGAGATATTAAGAAAAAATTTTAGGTTTTGATTTCATGTTAAAAAGTTTATTATTTAATTTAAAACTTAAATTTTAAATTATATCATAAATTTCTTAACAATACTATTTTTCGTCTTATTTTTAATTAATAACAATCTATTTTAACCTACCTAACCTTCTTTTATAACTTCATCCATGTAAGGATAGTACATTGAGAACAATGAAAAGAAGCAATAGATGAAGGACAGCTAAATAGGAATTTGAGAGAGCGACCGGCATCCAATGTGGAAATGTCTAAAAAGTTCCAATGTCAAGGATGAATTTTCTCTACTTTTTAAGCTTAGTGCACATAAACAATATGGATGAAAGTATAATTCTAGGCATCAACATCCTAGAAATTTCCTTCTCTTGATCTACTTCTTCCAAATGTTAATTGTTAAAAATATTTTCTTAACATTAATAGGAATGAAAGTTCCTTGAAAGATATCTTGATTGTAGAAAATATTTTCTTAACATTGATAGTCATGAAAATTCCTGAAAGTTTCATTGAGGGCAAGTCTTGAAAGTTTTATTAACTGATGTGGCACAAGTCTTTTGAGCATTGATAGAAATGAAAATTCCTAAAAAATTCGTTCAAGACAAGCCTTAAAATCTTGTAAATTTACTGTTTTCAAACTACTTCTTAGCGAAGCTGATTCTTGAAAATATTTTTTTCGAATATTGATGCACGTAAAAATTTCTAGAAGTTCATGCTAAAAAATGTGTGATGAGAATGAATTTTCTGTAAAGCTTTTCTAGCGAACATCCAATCAAAGATTCTTACTATCAAAGCACTTTGGATCAATGGCATCAAACAATGTTGAACGAAAAAAAGAAAAAAGAACTAATTTTCGCTCAATATCTTGTCATCTCTTACGTCTTCTTGAATAGGTTCAATATTGTCCTATAAACATATGATAGAACAGGAATCTAACTACCTAACCAATACGGGAGGATCAACTTTTTGCAACTGTGAATGGTCCTTCTAATGTAGCGAAGTGGCTTGGCACAAAGGGCCAATCAAAGTCCACAACCGAGGAAATAAACATGGTGTGGTTGGATCCAAAACTTCGGAATAATGAAAAGTTGCTACTTCCATTAATTAGTTACCAAGTCCGTGAGACTAGTGCTTTTCAAGGAGAAAGCAAAGAAAAAACAAAAGAAGCAAAAGTTGGATGAGCATGGGAATTCAAAATATAAAATATTTGATGGCAACAATCATGATCTTCTCTTTCTTTCTTTGTCATTTTCAGGACGATGAATTGGGTAAGAATGCATCCTTGTGCCTCTAAAGGCCCTTCCCTTGGGCCAGGTGGGTTTTGGGTGTTTATAATCAAGAACTGATCGTTGGAACATATATCTGTCTATCAAAGCTGTGATGAGCCGAAGAACGGCTGCCTTGATGTTTAAAAATAATCATGCAACTTGAATGCGTAGGTGGAGTGTGGGGCGCGTGAAGTATCTTGGGATTTTGTAAGAAATGAGAATAATTTCAGGAATTAGTTGAGGTTGTAAATGACATTTCATCACATGGATTGAGCTCTGAAACTATTCGAATTCTTTTTTTATCCTCTCATGTTGCTAGCCCTATTGAATTTGTGGAATCTAATTCAATGGTAAGTGTGACTCTGGCTCATATTGTAAAATTAATCAAAGATGTTCCCACTTTACTACTGTTTCGTGTTTATTTTATTTTTGTATTATTACTTCTTCCTTGAAACATGAAACGATGATCATAAAAGATAAAATCAAAAGCTAAACAATAAAATTTAAAAAATGGAAAGACCTTATGGCCATTCCGATACAGAATGAGCAACTTTTAGTGCCAAAGATTGCGAAAAGCCAAGCTCTCAGACTCAATCTTCCGATGCACATTGATTTTAATCCCAGGTTTTGATAAGCAGTCAATTGGAATGTCTTTTCTTGTGCAGGCCCAATTCCGTAGTAGGCACATACTGCAACGGGTGTCGGTGCAGACACGGTAGTTCCTCAAACACTGCAAAATGCAACAAATAGAAGGATGCTTTGCTCGTGTTCTCTTCCTTGCCACTTCTTTCTCATTCCCGTGCCAGATTCTCACCACTCTCAAAGCCGTGCTGCTGCGTTAACAGCCTGTCCTTTGCTCTCCTTGGTCTATCTCTCACCATTAAAACTCCTTCAATACACAGCAAACCTGAATTTTATTTTTTTTGAAGATGTAAAAACAAATATAGTTGTGACAGAACAGATCATCGGCAAGGAAAAGCAACAAGAAGGAAACGGAAAATTTTGGCTTTTTTTAGTTTTATTGTTGCTTGTTTGTCAACAGTAGGCTTTGTTAAAAATGGATATTACCCCAGGTTACTGGCGTAAGGATGAACTCTTAACTTTATTAATAATAGGATGAACCTCCCACCTTCACAATGCCCTATCTCTGTTTATTTACAGTTTTCCCTATCTTTATACTTGTTGCCGATGCCGGTGCTTGTAGTGAAGGCTAGTTTCTTGATTGTTAAGATTTCAGATTGCGGCCTTGTTTGTGGGTTTTGCGGCACGTCTTTGTTCTTCAATGTGCTGATTCGAGCTTTAGATTGTGAGTCGTTGATGTTGTGGACGTGGGTGTTTCTCCCGTTGATATATGAGAAAACGCATTAGTTTATGTTTTCAATCATCCATCAATAGTATTTTCAGTATTTTTTTTGACGATTACACTACAGAAAACTTAACAGCAGAGAAGGATAAAAAGGATACTCATTTTTTAGATACCAAACTGGCGAGACTGACAGTGGCTTCTTGCTAAGGGAAAGAACGAAGCCAACCGTCTTGAACGCATGGTTTCTTTCTAAACAACAATTGAGGCCTCATCTACTCTCCTTGTCCACGGAAAGCAAATTTGGTGGCGTTACATGGTTTTAGGACGTATTTTCCAGGTGATTTGTTTGTTATTAACTCAGTAATTGCTCTTAATTTTTGGTTAATAATTTCATTATTTATTTATTTTGCAATGAGTTATAGTGCCAGCAGCTTCTTTTTTAATTTTTTTTTTCCTTCTTGTTAATCCATTTGCCACTTTGACTTCCTTAGTTGATGAGTTTTAAACACTAATATACTACCAATGTGGCCTTCTAAGAAACTTTTTAATGGTGTAATGGAATTTAGATAGAAAAAAGGTAAATATATAAAAGAGATTACATTGAACTCATGCCTTTTATATAAAAGAGATAGAAAAAAGGTAAATATATAAGAAATTTTAATCATATTAGATAATTATTTTTGACTCCTAGGTTTTTGTAATTGAGTTGTAAATTGTCGGTTCCTATATTAATCAAAATGGTGTAAAACTAATCCAATTTTCTTGAGAACAAGTTATAATAAGAAATGAACAACAATGAAGGTAACTAAACTTTACATATACACCAACCTTTTGATCTTGTGAATAACAACAAGTGAGTACTAATTAATTTCAACTTTTGAATAATATCTTAATTGGATGATGTAATTTTGGTTGGCACATTAATAGTCTTTAAGTGATTAGTTAAGTACAAAATACATAGCAATTTCTTTTTTGTTCCCCCTCCCTATTTTGATTGTCTTATGTTTATTTTTCATATGTTGTTGCATTATTTAACTAAATTAAATTAATCTCCTTTTTTTTTGGGTCATTGCAAATAGTAGTTGTTCATAGACTACGATAAATCTTGGTCCTGATGAAGTAAGTATGCAAGTGTTTCCATCTTCCAATTATTACATTTGCTACATTTGGTGTTGATCTCACACATTTCTATGTAACACATTTAATTGTCGCCATCATTGAAACATTGGATAAACTAGAAGTGTTTTGTTTGCATATTGAAAAAAATATATCTTAGAGTCATTTGGGCCTTGTAAATTCATTGTGTTTTTCCCTTTCTTCTTAACTAGTAAATTAGCTTTGTGGGTTGTAATGCACTGAGCATAATTCGACACAATCTTATTATCAGGACACAATAGCAAACTCCGTCTTCTTTATTTGGTGGAAGCAAATAAAGTAAACAATACTTTGTTTGTGTGTCCTCTTCCTCGTAGCTTCTTTCTTCTCATTCCCATGATGTCCTCTTAATATTGATGGCAAGCTTCTTTGCTCTCCTTGGTCCATCTCTCATTTTTCTTTGGCCTGTGTTGAATGGAAAACATAGAAATGGATGTGTTAGCTATACCTACACCTACACTCATAGTCACATCATCTACACCCTCATAAGTACTTTGTACCCTAGGTTTGTAGGGGCAACTATATATTGTATCTTGTGGCTAATACCTCTCTTGTATAAACACACAACTTGTACATGATTTGAAATAATATAATATAAAAAAAAAATACTTACAGCTGCAACATTTTCTTCCTAGGCTTTATGATTTACTTCTGAATGATGTGTTTCCGGCTGACCACATTTTCAACTTGGTATCGAGCCAGTCTGATGTAAGCCACCAATCCTTCGGCCGTCTCTTGTGTTTATTTTCCCATGGGCCTTTATTGTTTGCTTTTAATCCCGGCCCCTAGCCCATCTCCTTTTTCCCCTGCCTAACTCAATGTCAACCTCCTCCAATGCCAGTCCAAACAACTCCAAACAATCTAACCCAACCCACCCTCCTTAAAACCCTACCATCCTTTCATTGTCGTTGTTAACGGAACATTTGAATGGCAGTAACTAGATTATTTGGCAGACAATGAAGGAACCCTTTCTAGATGCCACTTAGCTTTTGTCCATTATTGACTGCTCTAAACCTAAACCCCCAACCCACCTCTTCCTCCTCACCTTTGCATCTGCCTCCACCTCTCACCCTTTTGCTATAATTGGCGTCCCTAACCTAACTCACACCCATTGGCACATCCGTAATCGAATTGCTATGGGGTGGCTCTTAACCACCTCCACACCCCCAGTCGTGGCCCAGTTAACTACTTTCTAGTCATCAGTGACCATTTAGAAATACCTCGCCATAACTTTTGCCTCCTAATTGGCTGCCTATGCAGCCTCCTTATGGATGGAACTTTAATCCATGAGTTGAGAGGGTTGCACTATCATTAAGTACCTTCAACAGGCTACTCACATTACCAATCAATTAGCCCTAATCGGAAAACCACTCAATGACAATGACTACCACACTCATGTTTTCTAAGGGCTTGGTTTAAAATTTCAACCTCTTGATGTTGCCATCTTTGTTACCTCTTAGATTCCATCGATGTCACGTAAAGATCTTCACGGTCTGCTTCTCTCCTATGAATTTATGGTCGATGTGGCTACTTAGGACGTTATTGCTACTCCACCTACAATGTTTGCAGTTCAAAATAGGGCTTATGCTGCTTCAACAAATCGGGCCTCCTCCATGCCATCGTGGCCTTTGCATGCCTTTCCAACTTACTTCTCACCATCGTTGCTACCAAATCCCTCTTTTTCGCCAATGACTCCTTTGTCAGCGCTGTTGCATGTGGCAACCAATGGCCAAGGAGGATGATGGTGCAACCCCTGTTGCTAAATCTATCATTAGCGTGGCCATTATGCCGCCACTTGTCGAGACAGATACAAACCAATAGCCCAAACTTAATTGGCCCCACCCTCCTACCTCTTTCATGCTCAAGCCCAACCTTAAGCCCACCTCGCCTAGGCCCCACCTCTCTCTCCCTTTACCCCAGCCCACTTTACTTACCCCTTTTCGACCTCATCCATTTCGGCCCTCTCCCTTTCTCCTCTTAATCCCACTTATTCTCTTACTTGAGGCCTAGCCTAATCCCTTACCTCATGCTTGACCCAATCCCCTCCCTTAGGCTTCTCTCCATTCTCCCTCTTAAACCCCCCTCCCCAAGCCCATTTTAGCTTTCTTCCTCCCATTTTGACCCCTATTCCTTTAACCTCTCTACCTTTCGCCCGTATAACTTCCTCTTGGTTTGCTAATTCAAGCACCACTCACCATGTCACTAACAACCCCGCCTTTCTCACCACTGCCACTTCCTATACTAGTTCTCAATAGCTAATCGTGGGTGATGGTGTCTATCTTCCTATCACCCATATAGGTACTTTCCAATCCTCTTCTCCTCCTTATTTCCATTTATCTGATGTACTTGTTGTTCCTGGCATTACTAAAAATCTTCTTTTTGTTTCGCATTTTGCTCACAATAACCACTTTCTATTTCATTTTTATGTTACTCATTTTATTGCTCATTCTTTTTGAATTGGTTAAATTCTACTCCGAGACATTCTTGATTGCGGCTTATACTACATCTCGTCATTTGGCACTATAGCCTTCTCTATCTGCATTGTCTACCTTCTCTTCTAGCTTTCTTCTCTTATGGCATCATAGTTTTGGTTGTGCCTTCTCACATGCAGTTGTTTGTCTTTTGTCTTCTACGAACACTCCCATTTCTTGGTCCCCTCTTACTCTCTATACCACATGTGCTCTTAGTAAGAGCCATCACCACCACCACCCCTTACCTAATCTTAAGCCTCTCACTGCTTGAATTGGTTCATTTTGATGTAACGGGCCTTGTCCCTTTTACCTCTCATTCTCAATTCTCCTATATTTTTACCACATTCCATTCAGTGTGACGGTGCTTTAAGTTTCTATCCTCTAATGTCCATGCCTTTTTTACTACTCATGGGATTTACCAATGTATCACTTGTCCATACTTTCCATTTTAGAATGGTACTATTGAATGGAAACATTGTCATATTGTTGAGACTGGCCTTGCCCTCCTCACTCATTCCTCAGTCCCTCTTCACTTCTGGGAGTTTGCCTTCAAGACCGTTGTTTTTTTGATTAATCGTCTTCCTACCCCTATTCTTGATCATCTTTCTTCTTGGCAAACCCTTTTTCACTCCTCACCTCATGTCTTTCAACTTTGCATCTTCAGTTGTGTTGTTTTCCCTTATTTGCGTCCCTGTGCCTCCCATAAACTATCTCTTCATTCTCATCCATGTATTTTTCTTGGTTATCCTCTTGGTTATCGTGGCTATCATTGTTACTATCTTGAGACCCATCATTTCTACATTACTATCGATGCCTCTTTGTTGAGTCCACCTTCCTTTCTACTCACCTTTCCCCCTCTTCCACCACCTTCTCTCTTTCTCCTTTTATTCCTCTACCTCTTTTCTCTTTTACTTCACCTCATATGGCTCTATCTCCTTCCCCCCTCCTCCTTCTCCTCCCTCTCCTCCCTCTCCTACCTCCCCCATTTCTCCTCTTTTTTCTATCCCCACTTTTTCCTCTCCCTCTCCTACCTCCCCCATTTCTCCTCCTTTTTCTATCCCCACTTCTTCTTTTCCCTCTCCCTAGCCCCACCCCGCCCACTCCTTGTCATCCTATGATTAACCGCCTAAAGATGGCATTGTTACCCATTGCATCCTTATCCACCATCACACCTTTGCTTTCACAGCCCAAGCTCATCCTCACCCTAAACCTACCTCATTTACTCAAACCTCTCGAGACCCCACTGGCATTTTGCCATGGCTACTGAGTACACTGCCCTTCTGTTGGATGTTTTTAGATAATAGAGAGAGCTTGATGTGGTAGGCCTATAATGAAAGATGGGAAATCTGATTGCCATGTTGGATGGCTCGCACGGCAGCACCTAAAGGACCCTTAGCCTGTTTCTTTCTAAAAATGAAAGAACCGCCAAGCAGATTGAAGAATAGAGTCAATTTGCTGCAACTTTAGCTCCAGATCCCACTACTTTTGTTGCATGGCTTTTTCTTTAAGTTTATAATTGATTCATGTTGCTATAATTTTAGCTTCTAAATATTTTTCAGATCCATTAAAACAAGTTCCCAAAATCGTTTGTGTTTGCACGTAAAAATAAATAACAATAACTTTAAGGGATAGATTTTGTGGGGCTAGCAAAAGGTGCCATCACCCCCTTCAGGAATCAGTCTACTACATTAATTGTGGTTTTCCAAGCTTTTCAAAGTGAATAGTATTTGTGGGAAGTTAAATATAATTTCAGCAGAAATCTTCATGTAGTTCTTAAAGAATTATGAGGCATTCTTTGCCTTTTATGATTGCAAGCGCAGCTCATGATCAAAGAAAGGAGATGGTGACGATGCTCACTTTTGGAGAGACAAGACCTGACAAGACTCCTATTGGAGGAAGGTGGGTTTGTTCCCCCTGCTTTGATCGGTATTTATGGGCTGACCTTTCTTTGTTGCATCACATAGTTTTGCTAGTTTAAGTTTTCCTTTGGCCATGCGAGAGGAAAATTTATATTGTATCACATTGGGGAAATAAACTTTATATTTCTTCATTTGCTCTTTCGCGTGATGATATCTTGTTGTCTTGCAATTAATGCATCAAGATATCTTTCAACTCTTGTAGCTAATTGTGAGCAAATAAAGAAGTCAACCATATTTTTGGAATGGTTTACAAGATGTGAAAGGGCTTTGGAGAAACAGCTAAATCACTAGCATCTGTAATTTGTGTTATGAAACCACAGGCACTTTGCATGCCAAAAAAACCACAAGAATAAAAATAGATTTCATTCATCAAAGCTTAGTTGGCAAGAGTGATAAGTAATTTCAATATTTGGGAAGTATGGACGATAACATTTTGACTTAAGTAATAGATCCATTAATTTCAAGTTAAGTAATAGTGATAAGTTATTTTAATGGTTTCAATATTTGTCTGAATCTATTCTAATCATTTTTAGTCAAAAAAATCTTGTAAGCCTCATAATACTTTAGAGTTGTATCAAACAATGGGAAGTATGGACGATAACATTTTGACTTACGCAGACCAATGCTTAGTATGCTGTTTAGAACACAATTATATAACACAAAATGGTAGATATATTAATGTGTAAGAACGAATTTTCATAACAGAAATTATTGCGTAGCCTTTATTAATAATAAAAAAAACTTCTGTCCAAAAATAAATAAATAACAGGAATTATCCTTCCAATGCAGTAGACTGGGCTTGGCAAAATGGCCGATAAACATCAACAATAGAGGAAATAGACATGGTTTGGTTTGGTCCAAACTCTTGTCTTAAAGCTCTCGTTAGAATTCTAGTTCATGAGCTCTCCTTTACAACTTTATACTGTGTTTTCAACTCATTTATTTTCTGAGATTAATGTTGTAGAAATCCCAAAACTAGCACATTCCTATAACGGCACAAATATGAACCAACCTGATTCAGAGAAATAAATTTCCTTTTAATTAATAAAAGATCTATGAAAACAGCATATGAAGTCTGACGAGAATTTGGTTTTATCGGATATATAATTAGAATTCCAACAACCTTTGTCTTATCTAATGAGAAGTAGAACAACCGGAAAAGAACATAATTATCGATGGTCTTTGTTTTACATTAGGCGGCCAATTTCCCACCAACTAATTGCTTCAGGTTCCTAAGATCATAACAATGTTACTTTCAAGGCTAGAAACGTATCCACCCTACCATACGCTAGTCAGCCAGACAATAGTGACAGATGAAGGGCCACTAGATTGAAATTTGCGAGCTGAGGGGTCGGCACCTACTGTGGACCTGTCTGCAAAGTTTCAAAGTGAAGCACAGATTTTCGTTGCTTGCACATCACAATGTGGACCTAGCGCACAAAAGCAATATGAACTCGAACCATGATTCCTGAAAATGTCTTGTGAACATTGATGAATACAAAGATCCCCCGAAATCACGCTAAACAAGGAGTCGTGGGGATGACAACTTCCAATTGATTTATTGACTACGTATTTGAGGGCATTGATCCATGTCAAGACTATTGCGCAAATGTCAAGATCATCGAAGTCTAATGGGAAGCAAAGTTTTTCTCAAATATCTTTTCATTTCTCCCATCTTCATTTAGACATTCTGCCCTTATCGATGTGGACATGATGGGAACAGCAATCTACCTACTTGCCATGCGTAGAATGATAATAAAGGACAACTACAAGACGCGTGAAGTTTTCTTGCAAGATACCTAGAAATTTGCCGTAACTTCCTGGCAAAGGGTGCGATATGCCTCTTGGTGGCACAATCCACAAAATTTCTTGCCAGCAATGTAGATGAGAGGTGAAGGACGGCTAGATTGGAATTTGAGAGAGTAGTTAACACCTAGCGTGTAAACGTCTGTAAAGTTTCAACATGCAGAGAAGCAATATGCGTGAAAGTTTCATTAGGCAAGCCTTAGGATCTTGGAAATTTCATCCTCATGAATTACTTCTTTATAACTTCAGGTGTTGAAAATACTTTCTAAACATTGATAGACATGGAAATCCTCGGAAGTTCATGCTGAACAAAATGCGGTGAGAATGGATTTTCTATAGATTTTTTCTGGCCAACATCCAATCTTAGAGTCTTATTGTCGAAGCACTCTACAACAATGGCGTCAAAAAATGTTGAATGAAAGAAAGCTAATTTTTGCTCAATGCCTTGTCATTTCTTACATCTTCAGGAATTAGTTCAGGACTATTCAATGAAAATATGATTGAACATGAATCACAAACATGTGAAAGAGGCGATTAAAGACAAACATATTGTAATTCAAGAGGGGTTAAACGGTAAAGCTTAGCCAACAAGTGTACATATAACAGTGATAAACCTATTCATGAAGATGAAGATGGAAGAAATATTTGTGTTTTAGAAAATATATAGTTACAAAAGTTTTGAAAAATGTTTTGTTTTGAATTCATATAATCTAAAAATATGATTATAATAATTAATTTTTAACTTATTAGACAAAAAAATTATATGGATATGAAGTTTACTGTTAAAGTCTTTAAGGTCTTGCTCAAGTGATTGCTCAGTGCTTTCTTTACAATAAACACAAGACAACCTAAATTCCAAGCCTCATGAAGTATTGTTTTGGTAATGCTCAGTTAAATTTTACAAACATTAATCTGATTATAAAAGAGCTAAACCAATGATAACTATACATTCTTTATTTCCAAACTAAGTCATGCATGGCCAAGTTACCCTTTGTTATGGACCCATTGTCAAGATCATCGTGCAAAATCGTGATAATTCACACAATTTGGATAGATATGAAGTGATTAAAAGAATTTCATAAAAATATTTTTATCAATTTTAGGTAAAAAAAATGGAATTATTTGTTGAAGTATAAAATTTGCAGTAGCTAAGATTAGAATTATTTATTTTTGTAAAAAAATTTATTTTAGAAAGGCTCACCATTTGTAACCTAATTAAAACATGAACTAGAGGGTAGAAGTGTTTTAAAGTTGAGAAATAGATAATGAAGCATTTGGATCACAGAGTTTTCCTACTTGCATGTCAGAACGAAGACAATGTGAATGGAAGTTTCATTCAAGCATGCGTTAGCATCTTGAGAATTTCCTCATATTGGACTAGTTGTTCACGATGTTGATTTTTAGAAAACATCTTTTTCAACATTGATGAATAAAAATATCCGTCTAAATTATGCTAAACAAGGAGTGATGGGAACGGATATCCTGTAAATTTTTTTCCGAACAACTGGCTTATTGAATGCATACTTAAGAGCCATGCTATACGACTAAGTTTTTCTCAATGTCCTTTCGTTTCTTTCGCCTTCTTTAATACGTTCAGCACTGATTCACGTAGCCATGATAAGCAATCTACCTACCTACCATGTTTTATTTCAAACCCGACAAGATTGTGATGATAAATTTATACTAACTTATTAAATTTATTACTGAAGTTAGTGTATGAATTTATAAGGTTACTCGATCATTACGATATTCTTTAAGAAGTTATAACATCTGGTATTTATATTTCTAAAATTTGTAATTTCAGAATGAGGAACCGTTCATAGAGGCCAAAAAAAAAAAGTGTGCTTGTAGAGCAAAGAAAGGGTGGGACTAAATCCACGTAAGAAACAAACATGGGCTGCTTATGGAATCTCCTTCATTCTCCTCTCCACCGATCATCGTTCTCCTTCGACGTGGGAATATGGACCAAACGTTCCGAGGGACATTATATCATCTGCCTTTTATTATTCTAATTAGTAACTATATATTTTAACCTATCCGTCCTTCGTTTATGGATTTGAATGAATTTGGGGATTGCTCAAAGTGCACACCAGATAATGAATTTCTTGAGCGGGTGGGACAAATACCACGTGAATTTCTTTCTGGCCAAATTCGAATAAGGCAAAGTCGAAGACCACGAGTTCCTTAACAGTTGCGATCTAATAGAAAGGAAGGCTAGGTTTTTGCTAGAACAAAAGCATAGAAATTTCCGCATAATTGCACTGCTTTTATTGTTACCCTTTGCAGAATTTAAACGGAAGAGAACGCAACTTTTGACGCACACGAAAGCAATATAGACAAAACCTCATTCTACTGCAAGCAACCTAGAAATTCTGTTGGAAAGGTAAGAAGTATAAAAAATGCTTCGAAATTCATGCAAACAAGCAGGCATGCTAGGACAAGTGGATTTTGGGTTGTGTAGCAGAAAATTCGTGAGTGTAGTTGTGCTGTCTTTGGATGATCCCTGTCCGGGGCTTGTAGTGAAGGTTGTTTCTTCATTGTTATGATTTCAGATTGCCTTCCAAGTGGGTTTTGAAGCACCGTCTTTGTTATTCAATGGTACTGGTCAGAACTTCGCTGGTCGACGCTGGCGCTTCTTAGATTTGCTTGGAGTAGAGGTGCCGGGCTTCACAGGGTTGATGTTTTCAATTATCAATAATATTTTCAATGATTTATTTCTCCTTCGTTTTATTTTTTTTTAAATTTTACTGCAGGTTTTATATTGCAGAAAAGAGGATGCTCACATTCGAGATGCCAAACCGGTGAGACTCACAGTGGCTTCTTGCTAAAGGAAGTGAGGAAGCCAACCGTCTTGAACGCGTGGTTTCATTCTTGACAACAATTGATACCTCATCTGCTGTCCTTGGTGCACGAAAGAAAAGTCTGTGGCATTACTTGGTTTTAGGACATGTTGTCCAGGTGATTTGTTTGTTATTAACTCAAATCATTGTGCTTAATGGCTGGTTAATAATTTTCCTTTTTATTTATTTACTTTAGAATGAGTTATAGTGCCAGCAGCTTGTTTTCTTTTCCCTGTTCTTGCATTTAACACTTTAACTTTCTTAATTGATGAGTTTTAAACACTGAAATGGTACAAACGTGGCCTTGTAAGAAATTTTGTTTAATAATATAATGGAATTCACTTAGCAAAAAGGGTAAATATATGAAATAGATTACATTGAACAATGTTTCAATCATATTAAATAACAATTTCTGACTCCTATGTGTTTGTAACCAAGAGTCATAAATTGTTTAGCCTCTATTGATCAAAATAGTGTAAAACTATTCCACTTTCCTTTGAACAAATTGTAATAAGCTAGGAAAAACAATAAAGGTAACTGAGCACAACAACCTCTTGATTGTTTGTGAATGACAATAAGCCAAGTGAGTATTAATTGATGAGAATTTTTAAACAATATGTTAATTGAAGGACCTAATTTGGTTGGCATATTAATAGTTTGTTAGTGATTAGTTAAGAACAAAATATATAAAAATTTACTCTAGTTGACTACATTTTTCACCAAGATAAGTTCTTGCAAATATATTTTGAACAATGTGATAATTCACAGTCGAAGGCTATTTGAAGCTCATGCTAAAGTTAAGTGAGTTCCACAAATTTTAAAGTGGCGAGGACGGCTATCACATGGGTTCTTTCGTACCAACTTACCAATTATTTATATTGTGGACACCAAACTGAGTAATGGCACCTAGAATCGTATAACTGCACCGCAATTATTTTGGATTTTGGCCACCCAATTCAAAATAAGACACCTCTGCTTTTGACATCGAGGGGAGAAAAAGCAATATGGACTGATCTTCCTTTTCCTATTTGTCCAAACTTATATAAGACAGTAGCCTCTTGAAAGTTTCCTCATATTGACTACTTCTTTGCAGTATAAATTCTCCAAACCAACCCATTAACAAATGGTCTAGGTACATGGATTTCCAGTTAAGCAATTTTGCTTTTCTAGAGTAAAGGGGATGGGTACCACCTAGATTTCTTTCTTACCAAATTCCAATTAGATTACCTGCAATATCAAATGGAAATAAAGGCAAGAATTTTGCCACTAAAATGTCTTTCTTTTCTTCTATCTTCCCGAACACGTTTAGCACTGCTCAGTGTAAACAGGATAAGAACCTAGCCACTGATCACATCATATTTGGGCAGGTAAACAAGAAGCACCGACGGACGCGGGATGTTGGTGTGACAGCCAGACCGGAATTTGAGGGAAGGGTCATACACGTAGTGCTTTTACATAGTTGCAATGCAATTATATATATAAAAGTGGAGAACCAAACTTCAAACGAAGAGAAATGTCTCCGCTTTTGACATTAATGGAGAAAAGAGCAATATAAAGCAAACATCACCTCAAGTTCCTTAGAAATCTCTTCTAAATTTACTAAAACAAGTCATTTGCAGTTTTTCTTTAGTGCAATGCAGATTAGTTTGTGTTTGTGTGTTGGAAGATTCACTTAAATTCTTAAAATCAATTTATAAGAAAAGAGAGAATGTTTTTTAATTAAGAAAAAGGGGACTCAAGGTATCTCAAAACTCCACACTTTCGGAGAAAATAATTCTTTCGCTTATAAAATACAACAGGTCAGTATATAAGAAATGTCGGACACATGCCAGACATCAACATGCTTCCTTGCCTAAAGTGTAGAAAAATAATTCTCATGGAGGCTTAATCTATCACTAACAAGATACATCATTTAGAATTTATATTTTGATACTACATTAGAATATTGACTTTCTTTTTTAAAAGTAGTTTGTAAGAAAAATAAGCATCTCTACAAATAAAAGGCATACCCATATCTATAATACTCCCAGATTGATATTGCTTATGCGATATAATTCTAATAAGTAAATAAAATATCTCTTCAATAAGCTCTAGTAAAATAATGCAACATGTAATGCACGGCAAGTAATTTGTGTGCAAATGTCTTGAGCTGCTCTTGAAGCTCCAAATAGAATCAACAATAAGTGCATAATTATTCTTTGAGTCGGCGAGTTTTCCTAATTTGCAAAGTGTTTAAAACAATTTTTTCATAAAAACCTTTTTATCAATTCTAGGTGATGAAATAGAATTATTGAGTGAAATATAAAATTTGCGGTAACGAATACTACAATTATTTATATCACATGAAACGTTTTTTTAACAAAAAAACTGTGTATTTAATTAAAGCTCACCACTTACAATCTAACAAAAAAAGGAACTTGAGGATAAAAGTGCCGTAACGTGGAGAAAGAGACAGCGAGGCACCCGAATACGTCCCGTTCGCAGTGGTTTTTAGCTCCCGTTTTGTCATTCAATTTCATTTATCTTTTCAAAACATTATGATTTCCTTTCTTCTCGATAGAAAGTGCCATTTCCTTCCATTCCCTTTTATCATCCCCACTTTACCCGAGCCTTCGTACAGAAATTGAAGGTCTCGACAGACCTCCTCCAGTACCGAAATATCCTCTAATGGCACCCATTGGCACTGCAAGAGTCCCTTCTTCTTTTCATTCTTCTTGTTCTTTGTCTTCTTCATCCTTGCAATGGACGTTCGATGTTTTCCTCAATTTTACAGACCACCTACATGTTGCTTTGAAGCAGAAAGGCATCATTGTCTTTAGAGATGATAAAAAAGTAGAGAAAGGAAAATATACTCTTCAAGAACTCATTAGAGCAATACAAGAATCACAATATGCAATTGTCATAATCTCAAAGAAGTATGTTTTCTCTAAATGGTACTTGATTGAACTAACCAAGATCAAGAAATGTAGGAGAGAGATAGGTTGATAGTTTTACTTGTGCATTACCATGTGGATCCCTTTAATGTACGATAGCAAGGGAGGAGTTTTGTAGAAGCTTTTACCAAACATAGAGAAAAACTACAAGTTGATGAAGAGGACATGAAAACGTGGGCTAACGCTTTAAAAGATATTGGTCTTCCGGTTGGATGGCATGTAGACAATAAGTATGATCATTATATATCATTATACCAAACTTGGTCTACCATCCTACGGCTTGTGATGAAACATTTTATTTTCTTGTGAAACTAAAATAGAATAACTTTCAGTTCACAGTGATGTTAATTCTACATTATATTTTTATAGGCATGAATCTTTGGCTGTTGAAGAGATTAGTCAAACAATTTTTGATAAAGTGAGACAAAACTGATCACTCATTTCGAAAGGGCTTGTTGGAATTGTTAACTTATTTTATAAGCTCATGTAATGTGGGCTTTATCAATGAGCATAAACAATTTTCTTATGAAGGTATATTAATGTAATAAATATTGGTCCAGTTAATTAGACAGATTTTGACCTTGATTGCGAGTATGGTGCTAGCCAGTGTGGGCCTTAGTGCACCTTATAGAACTGTGATGTGTCAAGACTATTTGGTTAGCACGTTTTTGTTATATCGGCTAAGTCCCCCCTCTAGCTTATAATATGTGCATTGGGATCCGTATATGGAATCGAGCTTATGGTAGGGGCATAACGGTCATTTCACAATGATTAGTTATTATGCTTATTTAACGAAACAGAATAACCATTATTCATTATCACGTATCCGTTCGTTAAAGAGGCACCTGTTCACTATTTTCTCTCTACCGTTTGCGATTTGATCTTCTGATTTCATTGCAGAGTTCCGGCTTCTCATCGGCTAGCACGTTTAAGCAATAGAGGGTAAGATCTTAGCCAAGATCCTACTAAAAATGCAGCCATTTTCAGGTACGCTATTCTCGTTTTGTTTTTCTATTTTTTAACTCATTTTCAACCTATAATTGATGTCAGATTCTGGTTCAGTCTCGTTTAAGACAAATTTTATTCTAACAATTGGTATCAGAGCCAGGTTCAACATCAATTTGGGTTGAAAAATGGGTTCAAAAACGAGTTTTTGGAATTACATTATTGGTTTTTAGATTAAAAAAAAAAATCAAATTTTTGAAACCTATTTAGATCGAAATTTCGAGTTCCGATTTAGACTAATCCGGTGGCTCTTTTTCAAATCTGACACTGGATCTGTAATCCTCGGACTCTCAGGAGTCTGGCGATGTGCCTTTTTTCTGCCGTCGGTGGCGTTTCCGACCAGGTCGGATCCGACCCGAGAAGACCCAATCGGGTTTTTCGGTGATACGGCGCCGAATCGGAAAACTGTTGGCCGTCGAAGGTTCGCCGGAGAACGGCGATTCTGTGGGTACCGAGTTCGGCCGGAAAACCGGCCATACGGTTGTCGAACCGGCCATATCGGAAAAATATCGGCTGAACCGGCCAATACAGCCGATACGGCTGATACAGGCCGAAACCGGCTGAAACCGGTCCGGTCTGGTTGACTCGGACCGGCAGCATCTTTGACCGGCGCGTGTAAGCGCGTGCGGGCTCCGTTTGGACTCCAATTTTCGCCGTAATCTTCGTTTTTTGATGAAGATTGCTATGGTGTGATCTGTGTTGCGTTTTATTGATTTTATATTGTAATTTTGTCAATTTTCTTTGATATTTACAATATTTTATTATTTTTATGCAATAAATTTATATGTGTGGTGTGCAATTTTGTTTCACACATGTTTATGGTGATTTTATTATATGCATTTTGTTTTAGCATAAGTTATACCATATTGATATGCATGCTATTTATATTATGCACATATTTTGAATAAATAGTATGTTTTTTATGCAACACTTGATTGTTAATTATTGTGTAATTCAATGACGAATGCCCCTCGTCAATTTAAGATTTGAATTACATATTTTGAAGTGAGTAATATTTTTGATTTAAGTCCGCGGTACAAGTTGGTTTCATGGTTTAGTTAGGTTGTGACTACCACAGTGGCACAACTTGATTGAATTATGGGATTTCAATTTTGTGCTGAAGTTGGATCTCTTCGATTTTAATGTATAGTTATACTCCCACAGGAGGTGACTATGTATTGGAATTTGAAGAGTAACATAGTTTGTATGTGTGAGTTTCGCTGATCCAAGTAGTCTATACACCCACAGGTGGTGGACTATGAGGGTGTGGTATTGGCTCATGACTACTACTATGTTGAGAGTGTTAAAATTATGTGTCATTCATTCGGCCCACAGGTGTTTGAATGATTATGTAAGCTTTCATTTGGTTTACTCACAAGATGCTAATTTTTTGCATCATTTTTATCAGTCACCTTTTCTATAAACAATGCTCAAGTCACTGTTGAGGTTCTTACTGGTGCGAATTACAAGAAGTGGAAGGAAGATATCTTATTTGCTGTGGAAGCAGCAGAGATTGGAAGTGCTCTCAAGATGGATAAGCCTGCTAATTTGACTCCAGAGAGTACTGAGGAGCAAAAGCTTCATTATGCTAAATGGGAAAGATGTAACAGGTTTTGTCTTCTGACTATGAGGAGGACCATCCAGGAACACCTTAAGTGTGATTATCCTGAGGAATGCACAGCTAAAGAATTTTTTGAGTCTATTTCTCAGCGCAATATAGTGTCTTCTCATGCTGAGATAAGTTCTTTGATGCAAATTCTTTTCAGTATGAGGTATAATGGAACTGAGAATATTAGGGATTATATTATGAGGATGGTGCAGTATCAGATGAGGCTTAAGGCTTTGGGTATGGTGTTTTCAGAGCAGAGTATTGTGCATCAAGCTTTAATTAGCTTTCCTGCTGATTATACCATTATCAAGACATCCTATAATAACAGTTTGCAGGATTGGACTATTGATGACCTGATTGAGAAGCTTGTAGCTGAAGATAATAAGTTAAAGACTGAAAAGTCTCATTCAGCTTTGTTTTCTCATGCTTCTAGTTTTGGTAAAGGAAAGAGGCCTTTGAATCAGCCTCAGAGGGAGCTTAAAGTTACTCAGCCTAGTAATAGGGAACCAGGGTCTTCTAGCAACAGATTGGCAGTGAACATGAAAAATATTCAGTGTTTATTCTGCAAGAAGATGGGACATATGAGGAAAGACTACTGTAGGTTTAAGAAATGGTTAGCTAAGTGTCAGGGTAAAGGGGTTCATAAACAGGAGGAAGCCAAACCTTGATGAGAAGTACCTCTATGTTGGAAACAATCAGAAAGTAGAAGTAGAGTTTGTTGGAGATGTCATCCTTCTTATGGATAGTGGTTTTAGGATGATTTTGAGTAGAACTTTTTATGTACCGTCGTTTAGATGGAATTTGGTTTCACTTTCTGTACTTGACAGTTGTGGATATGTGTTTGAATTTAAGAATACAGTTGTGACAATATTTTATAATGCAAATTTGATTGGAAATTGTGTTCTATCGAATGGCTTGTACAGATTGGTTTTATCTCCACATGAGATTTATGTTGCTTCTACTGTTGATAAAAGTGTTTCCAAAAGGCCTTATGTTAAGGACTTGTCATACACTTTGTGGCACAAGAGACTTGGCCATATATCTAGAGATAGAGTGGACAGGTTGATCAAAACCAATATTTTACCTGCTCTTAATGATGATCTGGAGATTTGTGTAGACTGTTGTAGAGGTAAGCTGACCAAGATAAAGAAGAAACAAGTAGCTCATAATTCCGAGTTGTTAGAAGTGATTCATACTGACATTAGTGGTCCTTATCGAGTAACTTTGTGTGGTAATGCTTATTTCATTACGTTTATTGATGATTTCTCTCGTTTTGGGTATGTTTACCTGATTAAGGAAAAATCTGAATCACTTGAGAAATTCAAAGTGTTCAGAACTGAGGTTGAAAAGCAGTCAGGGAAAAGTATAAAGATTGTTAGATCTGATCAGGGTGGAGAATATTATGGCAGACATGGTGATGTAGGCCAGATTATGGGTCCATTTGCTCAATATTTACAGAATTCTGGGGTAGTTGGACAATTTACTATGCTTGGAAGCCCCGAACAGAACGGTGTAGCTGAGAGGCGAAACTGTACCCTCATGGAGATGGTTCGGTGTATGATGAGTAGAACAAATCTACCTTTTTTTCTATGGGGAGAAGCTTTGAAGACTGCTATGTATGTTCTTAACCATGTTCCTACTAAAGCTGTGCCATTAACTCCTTTTGAATTGTTTAAGGGACGCAAACCTAGCCTAAATCATCTTAAGGTTTGGGGTTGCCCTGCAGAGGTCCGATTGTATAATCCAACCTTAGGCAAGTTGGATTCAAGAATTGTCAGATGTTATTTTGTATCTTATCCAGATAATTCTAAAAGGTAACGTTTTTATAACCCTACTGGAGGTACTAGAATTGTTGATTCATTAACAGCTAAATTTCTAGAACTTGATGTTGCAGAAAGTGGTACTAGTTCTCAAGTTATAGAGAATAGTAGTGATGTTGATATGAGTATACGGTTTCCTCTATCTATTCAGTTAGATGCAGTTGTGCAGGAACCTGCTATTAGTGCTACTTCTGTAGAGGTTCCACTTGTTCAGAATCAGGATATTGAAATTCCTTCACTTAGGAGATCAAACAGGGAGAAAAGACCTGCTGTTCATCCTGATTATCTAGTTTATCTTGGCGAGCATGACTATGACATTGGTGTTGTTGAGGATCCAGTGACTTATACTCAAGCTGTTTCTAGCCTTCAGTCTGATTTTTGGAAAGATGCCATGCGAGATGAGATGCAGTCTATGAAGCATAATCATGTTTGGGATCTAGTAGAGTTACCTAAGAAATGCAAGCCCATTGGTTGTAAGTGGGTGTTCAAGACTAAGAAAGATTCTAAAGGAAAGATAGAAAGATTTAAGGCCAGATTAGTCGCCAAGGGATTCACTCAAAGAAATGGAATTGATTATAATGAGACATTCTCACCAGTTTCATCTAAGGATTCTTTTAGGGTGATAATGGCTTTGGTAGCACATTTTGATATGGAGTTGCTACAGATGGATGTCAAGACAGCTTTTCTGAATGGGTATCTTGATGAAGAGGTCTATATGCTTCAGCCAGAGGGTTTTGTAGAAGGTAATTCTAATGAACTTGTTTGTAGACTTAAGAAGTCGATTTATGGTCTTAAACAAGCTTCGAGACAGTGGTATTTGAAGTTTGATACTTATATTACATCTTTAGGTTTTGTTGAAAACCTCGTTGATCGTTGCATATATACTAAGGTCAGTGGGAGTACGCCAATTTTCTTGATCCTTTATATGGATGATATCTTGCTTGCATGCAATGATAAGGCGTTACTTCAAGAGACTAAAAGACTTTTGTCTTTAGAGTTTGATATGAAGGACCTTGGTGAAGCTTCTTTTTTCCTTGGCATTGAGATCTTTAGAGATCGTTCACGCCGTATTTTGGGTCTTTCTCAGAGGACGTATATTGATCGTGTGTTAGCCAGATTTAATATGCAAGATTGTAAACCTGGTACAGTTCCTGTTCTTAAGGGTGAAAAGTTACACTTGATGCAATGTCCTAAGAATGATGCTGAGAAAGAGTTGATGAAAAATGTACCGTATGCTTCAGCAGTTGGCAGTTTTATGTATGCACAGGTTTGTACAAGACCTGATATTGCCTTTGCTACAAGACTTCTTGGTAGATTTCAGTCTAACCTAGGTCATGATCATTGGGTTGCTGCTAAGAAGGTTATGAGGTACTTGAAAAGGACAAGAGATTATATGCTCACATATAGACATGTAGACAACTTACAATTAGTGGGTTATTCAGATTTAGATTTCGCAGGCTGTTCTGATGATTTGAAGTCTACATCTGGTTATGTCTTCATGATGGCTGGTGGTGCAGTTTCATGGAGAAGTTCTAAGCAGAATATGATCACATCTTCCACTATGCACGCAGAGTTTATAGCTTGTTATAGAGCTTCCATACATGCTGTCTGGATGAAGAACCTCATAAGACAGATGATCTCACTTGATTTCAATGATAGGCCGATTCCGTTGTATTGTGACAATAGTCCAGCAGTATTGTTTATTAATAACAACAAAAGTATTAAAGGGGCCAAGCACATTGAGATCAAGTATCTGACTATTAAGGAGCAAGTTAAGAATGGTGACATTATAGTAGATCTTATTGGCACAGAAGCTATGTTAGCTGACCCACTCACTAAAGCACGTTGATAGACATGTTGTAAACATGGGTTTAGTAGCGTCTTTGGATGCTCTTGTTTAGTGGGAGCTATTATTGTATTTTATCTATTGTTTTTGTAAAACAATATCTATGATATGTTGTTATGTAGTAAACTTTGTTTTACTCATATTGCCTGTTATATGTTGATTCATAGATTATGAGAATGTTTGTATAAGACAGGTATTAAAGACTTAAGGGAGGTGCAACCATAAGCATTTGGCTGGGGCATTTATTGATAGGCCATATTTTGATGTCTTGTAGCACTTAAATTTATACTCGAGTATTACAAACAAGACATATAGGTTCATTAGAACCTTAATATTGTTCTCCGATGACTGTATGTCAATGACTGTGTATGTCGATTTTTGGGAGAACTGGGACTAACAAGAAAGGTAACACATAAGGTTATTTACCTAGTGTTATTTGTTTGCCACACTACCATATTAAATCCATGTTAGTAGAGTGGATAGCCCTTATGACTATGGTTGGTGCTGTGTCTTTAGTTGGCATAGTTACTGCTATGATTTGAGGGTTTTGAAACTTTATGGGACCGGATTTGCAATGAGGAACTGTCGTTGGACCGATATAAAATCTTTTTGAAATTATTTTAATATATAACTTATATTAGTATTATATTTGTTTTATGAACATTGATATGCCCAAGTGGGAGATTGTTAACTTATTTTATAAGCTCATGTAATGTGAGCTTTATCAATGAGCATAAACAATTTTCTTATGAAGGTATATTAATGTAATAAATATTGGTCCAGTTAATTAGACAAATTTTGACCTTGATTGCGAGTATGGTGCTAGCCAGTGTGGGCCTTAGTGCACCTTATAGAACTGTGATGTGTCAAGACTATTTGGTTAGCACGTTTTTGTTATATCGGCTAAGTCCCCCCTCTAGCTTATAATATGTGCATTGGGATCCGTATATGGAATCGAGCTTATGGTAGGGGCATAACAGTCATTTCACAATGATTAGTTATTATGCTTATTTAACGAAACAGAATAACCATTATTCATTATCACGTATCCGTTCGTTAAAGAGGCACCTGTTCACTATTTTCTCTCTACCGTTTGCGATTTTGATCTTCTGATTTCATTGCTGAGTTTCGGCTTCTCATCAGCTAGCACGTTTAAGCAATAGAGGGTAAGATCTTAGCCAAGATCCTACTAAAAATGCAGCCATTTTCAGGTACGCTATTCTCGTTTTGTTTTTCTATTTTTTAACTCATTTTCAACCTATAATTGATGTCAGATTCTGGTTCAGTCTCGTTTGAGACAAATTTTATTCTAACAGGAATAGGTTCTTGAGTTCTCAAAATTATGTCCTTACTCTCCTTGGGATTGGATGATATTTCTTTTATAGGAATTTGTGGAATGGGTGGAGTTGGTAAGACAACTCTTGCAAATGTCATTTATGATCAAGTTTCTCCACAATTTGAAGTTGGTTGCTTTATTGCTTATGTTGAAGAAGGGAATCAAAATTAGGGTCTAGTTAGTTTACAAAGGCAACTTATTTTGGATACTAAAGTATATAACAAAAAAGTTTAAGTAAGGAATACTTATGTAGGAATTAAGATGATAGCAAAAAAAAGTATATAACAAAAAAGTTTTTATAGTTCTTGATGATATGGATATTAAAGACCAATTAAAGGGAGTAGCAAGAAGCCATAGTTGGTTTGGATGGGGGGAGTAAAATTATTGTAACATCAAGAAATCATCATTTGTTAAAAAGATATGTTAATCTTGTTATGAGGTTAAGGAGTTGAATGATGATGAATCTTTAGAGTTCTTTAGATGGAAAGCTTTTCACAAAGAACATCCTAAGGAAAATTATGTAAAATTATGTAGAGAAATTGTGGGATAAGCTCAAAGCTTACCTTTAGCTTTTGAAGTTTTCAATCCATATCTATTTGATAGACCAACGGATGTATGGAAATTTGCCTAAGATTAACCACAGGCAAATCCCAAGGTAGATGTTCTAGATGAACTTAAATAAGTTTTAATTAATCGGAGGATTCACCAAAAAAATTATTTTTAGATATGGCAAGTTTGTTTGATGGATGTTACCTACTTAAAGATACCTATAAATTGGAATGTCTTGGTCATTATTTGGAAATCAATATTGAAGTTCTCAAGGACAAATGACTTATAAAGAACTTACATGGATCATTTCAAATGCATAATTTGTTAAAGAAAATGGATCAAGAAGTAGTTCATTGCAAGTCTCCAAATGAGCTTGGGAAGCATACGAGACTATGGTGTGTTAAAGATATCATTCATGTATTAAAGAATAATACTATAAGTGACTAGTTAACATGCAACGTAGGAAGCATATTCGGCACCAATTCTTTGAATTATATATGGAACCTCTATCACATTAATATTTGTTTTCTCGGTTTTAGCAATTGATGGAAGTATTTATTAAATATTTCATGACTTAATATTCATTTTCTTAGATTTTAGGGAATTGATGGTGTTGAAAGTATTGTCCTGAATAAACCATTACCAAAACAACAACAATTAAGGTTGAAGATGCTTGTCATTGGTAACTCTTGGTCTAATTGTGGTATTCATACTCTAGAATGGCATGGAGATCCTTTAAGTTTTATGTTAAGCAATGAGTTACGTTATTTGGAATGGTTTGAATATCCTTTATAATTTTTGCTAACTAGTTTCACAAACAATCTTATTGTGCTCAAAATTTCCCATAATTGCATTAAACAATGGGATGGCTAAAGATAAGATTTTGGATTTATGTGAATGTATGTGAATGTATGTTCTTTTTGCTTATTTCACTCTTCATTTTATTTACAATTTATTTCCCTATAACATATTTTTGACAAAGTAAAATACATTGATATGAGTTACTTGAATAACTTGACTGAGATCCTAGAATTTAGTGAAGTCCCAAAACTTGAGTAGTTAGATCTTTAACATTTTAATAGCTTGTCAAAGGTTCATCCATTGCTTGGATTTCTATGCAACTTAAGGAGTTGGATATGGAAGGTTTCCAACATCTTAAAGGACTCCCAGATCACATCAATTGGAAATCTCTTAGATTTCTTAATTTTACTAGCTATTGAAAACTTGATAAGTTTCCAATTGTTTTTAGTGCTGTCAAATCTTTGGAGTTCCTTGATTCAATTGGAACTAATTTAAAAGAGTTTCCATTATCATTTAAAAGTATGTCATCTCTTAAATATCTCAATTTATGAAGTAGCTTAAGTATAGGAAACTTGCAAAACAAGAAGTGCTACAATGTGATTTTACAAAAGGTTGTTTTGTACATTCTATTTAGAAAAAGTTCTCGAGCCTTTACTCTTCAAAATTGTTGCCACTTAGTATTTCAAATGTCGGTAACAATGGCTTAAATTCCTCTAGTTTTTGGCAGCCTAATGTTTTCTCAAGTTTGAACTCATTAGAAGAATTAGATCTAAGTTATCATAATCTTTTGGATATAGCCATCTCTAGTTATCTTAATTGTTAATTTTCAATCAAGTGCTTAAATTTGTGAACACATTAACAACAACATTGGACAGTATATTGCAACTTGTTGACTTTTATGTGCTTCATTTGAGAAATTGTAGCAACCTCCAAGTATTGCTAAGGCCTTTGTTCCCACATCTAAGTTTAGAAGTACTAAATTTGGGTTATTGCAATTTATTAGATAGAATGGTAATTAGTTGTTTACCCTCACTCGAGGCTTTAAATCTCCCAGGAAATAAATTCGCAAGAACACCAAATTTGGTCTATCTCTCCAAGATTTCTAGTCTTTATATAAATGATTTTGCTCAACTTCAGGCGCCGCCAAAATTACCATTGCCGTTACAAGAGTTGAATTTAAAAAATTATGCATCATTGGAGTTTTTGAATAGCGAGTTGGACTTAAGTGCTTCATTGACCACTGATTGCACTTTTGGGGCTGCCCATATTGGCTCCGATTGCATACCCTGCAAAATCCTATACTTGCATCCACAGAGCCCATCGTTTAACTCAAAAGTGAGTCTCATCTTCCCTTTTTATTATAGTGTATTGCATTGTTGAAATCACAAAATCTTTTTGTTGCACGTCAGCTTAAAGTGATGCAACTCACATCTCTCTTCTTGGCGTTATTTACAGATAGAGTTGGCAACAATATTGGTTAGCCCTGCGCTGGCACCCGGAATACCAGAGTATTTCAACCGAGGAATCGCTCATTCATCTCGAACAATTGACTATCATTTATTGAAAGATGCATAGTGGTGGCGTCTCAGTGGATGTGTTTTGTTAATTCTTAGTCAAATTCCATGACCTTCACACTTGGCGAAGACAAAGTGAAAAATAAAAGGTCGAGGAGTATGGGAATCAAATGAATCGAATATCTAATGGCCGCAGTCCTTTTCCCGACTTCCCTTGTGAATTTAAGTGAATGGAGTTGCTCTAGAAAAGCCTCTTGACATTTTCCATCCGTAAAGTCCCAAAAACTCCTTCAATGCAGAGCAATCCTGAAATTTTATTTGACCATAGAAGATGTAAAAACGGAGATAGTAGTGCTGGAAAAGATCGTCGGAGAGGATAAGAAAGAACAGAGAGAGGAAAAATCCTGGCTTTTGGTTTTATTCCTGCTTGTTCATTTACAGCACATACCCTATCTCTACTTATATACAGTTTTCCCTCAGTGAAGAAATCTTTACACTGGTTATCGACGCTGGTACTTGTAGTTAAGGCTGATTTCAATTTCGTTATAATTTCAGATAGCGGCATTTCAAGTGTGCTTTGCGGGACCGTCTTTGTTCTTCAACGGTTAAGGTTGGAGCTTCGGTCGTTGACACTGCAGCTTCTCAGAAAACAAGTAGTTGATGCAAATTCTGAGCGGCTGATATGGAGCTGTTGTGTGACGTGGGTAGTTGTCCTATTGATACAACTTCAGTTTCTGCATTGGACAAACTCGTTCAGGCAGCATAAATTTGAGGTGAAGCACATATTAAAAAAAAAAAAAAAAAGGTCATTTCCTTTCTCAACCAGCCAAATCTTCTCTTACTTTGACCATTAACAAATTGATGAGCAAACGTAGCAGCTGATGTTTTCAATCATCAATAATATCTATAATAGTTCTTTTTTCCTTTTTAACTACTGGCGTGAAACTGCAGAGAAATCAATTGCAGATGTTGAAAAGGACGCTCACTTTTGATATACCAAACAAGCGTTACTTACAGTGGCTTCTTGCTAATGGAAAGGACGAAGCCAATCATCTTGAACGCACGGTTCAATTTCAGGTGGCTGGGTTTCCATTTCAGGGAAGGATGGAACCTTCCTGCAAACCTGACAAAAGCAAAGCTCAAAATATTAAAGGCAGCAACGATCCATGGAAAGCAAGACACCAGTAACGAAAGCTTGGGAGAGAACAAAATGTTCAGCTGAAGAACAAAGGAAGAAAAGCTTCTGGACTTTGTGTATAAAAGAATATGTACGGCCTAGTATAGTTTTGAGACTCTAACATTATACGTTGAATTTTTCTTGCTATACGACGTTTTGTTTCAGTTGAATATAATAGCAGTTTCATACTCCATCTCCGTTTTGAAAGTGCTACAAGGAAGATGGTTTTTTTTTTTTCTTTTTTGGAAGTATTGTAGCATGTTCTTTGTCATACGATGTGTTTACCACACAATTATTAAACACAAATGATGGATCTCATTGATGTATAAGAACGATTTTTCATAACCATGGATAATCCAACTAGTAAAGTAGAGTGAGCTAGGTAAAAAGGTCCAATTAACATCCACAGATAAAGGAGCTGGATGGGGTTTGGTTTGGTCCAAAAACATGAAAAAACTTTAACTTCTTATTACAATTCTATTTTTTGAAGTCCCTTCAAAGCCCTATAGTATGTTTTCAACTCACTTAAAGCTAACTTATGGCTGAATTCGTGAGCCATTAACCTTTGCATTTGGAGAAATAAAAAGTAATGGATAGAATCAAAACTTATTGTTGTGGATTTAGAGAATGGTGTATTTGATGAATGGTTTTGGTCGAAGGGGTGATGCATTACAATATCGCTAGGAGGGATAAAAAACAGATGAATATGATCATATTATATGGTTTTTGACCTAGAGTCTATATTTTATGGCAGTTTTATGGTTGCATCGATGCTATGCCATCCATATTATTGGAAAAGATGAAATGATTAAAACATTGAAATGTGCTCTAAACTTTTCTACTTTTAGCCCTTCATTGAGAAAAGAAGCAACTAACACATGGCTAATAATATTGACTTCAACTAGAAGGGTTATATTTTAATGGACAATGAACTCTGGAATAAAGCATGTATAATTTGACTAAACTAAAACTAAACGACAATAACTTCTTTTGAAATGAAATGGGGTTGATCACTCATCTATTGAAGTCTCTAGCATTAGCTGTGGAAGTTTTGAGTGAATCTAGATAATTATCTTATATTTTAATGTAAGTGAGTCTTCGTGGCATTGGATTGGAAAACAAAGTATGCATAATAATATATCTAATCTGATGAAAGTAAAAACTAAATAGCCGGGTGTTGAAAACTTGAGGAAGAGACAACGAAACATTGCTTGGTTGAGAAATTATGTTCTCCTGATTACCTTCTTCAATCTTCATGGATCTTTAAAATACAAATTGAGCACCAAGTGTCGCAAATTTCAAGAATGGACAAACAAAAAAAGATCATATATCAAAGAGCTCGAATTTAGACATATAATTTTTCTTGCTTTGTACAAGTTTGGAGATCAACTTATTCGCCTATTTAATGACGTCTATGTACAAAAACACAAAAACCGAGCTTCTCCTCCTGCAAGTTCTTAGAAATTTTGGGGATGCATTAAAGTTACTGCTAAACAATGAGACGTGATGGATCAAGTGGAGTTTAGGTTTATCCAGAAAGTCAGTTTCGGAGACCCTAGTTTTACTATTTTCAAGGATTCTGCATTTTAGTTGTAATCTTTTAGGATTATCTTCTTAAAAAAAAAAAGGCGTGTATCATTAGGAGCTTTATTTGCAAACTAAACAAGAGAGTAACAATCGATAGTATTTGCCAACAATTCACGAGCAAATCAGGCAGGTAAGGCACTAGAGAACCAAGCTTATCTTTACGAGTAAGTAGGTGCGCAGCTTCTCCCCGTGTGAACCGTTGAGCCGACGCTCCGTCGTCACAAAAATTCAGATCCAGCAATTCTGATTTTCATGCGTTTCTCCGGTGGTGGGGACATTCTTTTCCCTAACAACTTCTGATCTTACTGTCGGGTGTGAACTTGATGGGAACCCAAATACGCGGTCAGATAAAAAAGAAACACCGACAACGCGTGAAGTTGGTGTGAGAGCCAGCCAGATGGGAATTTGAGGGAGGAGCCAGGCGTGTTGTCCAATTTCAGATATTTACCAATTTTTTTATTGATGCAAAAAAAGAAAAAAGGAAAATATCGGATCGTATGGTACCTCTAATTACAGCCTTACGTTTACTCTTCTAAAGTGGTGATCGTAATTTATTATCATTTTAAAGTTTTATACTTAAAACTGTTGCAAAGCTAAAAAAATAGACAGTGAAGCACCGGATGTGGATCGTTCGTGGTAGTTTTAGATTCCCGTTTTATCATTCAATTTCATTTATCTTTTGAAAAGTTTAATGATTTGCTTTTCTTTCCAAGACAAAGTGCCATTTTCTTCTATTTCATTTATTACACAGCCGCGTCATACCGCATTAAAATACGAAGGGAAGCAGTGGTATCCAGAAGTAGCCCGATAAGTTGCCAAGTTTGACAGAGTTTGCGGTCAAAATGATAGCGGGGTGATCATTTTGCATGCATACATAAATAACTCCGCTTCACGCTTAGCCTTGGGACGGAAACTGAGGGTCTCACAAGTTCTCCTTCTATACCGAAATATCCTCCGATGGCCTCCATTGGCACTCAAAGATCCCCTTCTTTTCTTCCTTCTCCTCCTTCTTTGCCTTCTTCGTCTTCGGTACAGATGTATGATGTTTTCCTTAGTTTCTATGGTGAAGATACCCGCAAAAATTTCACAGACCATCTTCATGCTGCATTGAAGCAAAAAGGCATCATTGCCTTTAGAGATGATGAAAAATTAAAACATGGAAGATATATTTCTCAAGAGCTCTTAAAAGCAATTCAAGAATCCCAGTGTGCAGTTGTCATAATATCAGAAAGGTATGCTTTCTGTAAATGGTGCTTAATTGAACTAACCCAGATCATGAAATGCAGGAAAGAGGCAAGGTTGGTAGTTTTGCCTGTGTTTTACCATGTGAATCCCTCTGATCTACGAAAGCAAGGGGGGAGTTTTGAAGAAGCTTTTGTCAAACATAGAGAAAACCTCGAAGTTGATGAAGAGGAGATGAAAACATGGACTAATGCTTTAAAAGAAGTTGGTCTTCTTGCTGGATGGCATGTAAACAATAGGTATGATTGTTTTATATCCCTACACCAAACTTGGATTAGCTTCCCATGGATTATGATGGAACATTTTTATCTTGTGAAACTAAAACAAAACAACTTTTAATTTGTTTTGATATCAATTTTAAATTATTTTCTTAATAGGTATGAATCAACAGTTGTTGAAGAGATCTGTCAAAAAAGTCTTGATGAAGTGAGACATAACTCATCAAACATATTTGAAGGACTTGTTGGAATAGGTTCCCCAGTCCTCAAAATTATCTCTTTATTGGCTATAGGATTGAATGATGTTCGTTTCATAGGAATTTGTGGGATGGGAGGAGTTGGTAAAACAATTCTTGCAAATGTCATTTATGATAGAGTTTCTCCACAGTTTGAAGCAAGTTGCTTTATTGCTAATGTTAGAGAAGAAAGTCAAAATAATGGTCTAGTTAATTTACAGAAACAACTCATTTGTGAGATCCTCAAGGGAAGTGGTTTAAATATATGGAATGTTTTTGGGGGAATAAAGGTGATAGGAAAGGGAATATGTAACAAAAACGCTTTTATAGTCCTTGACGATGTGAATACTGAAGACCAATTAAAAGGACTAGCATGGAACCAAAGTTGGTTTGGATATGGGAGCAGAATTATTGTAACATCTAGAAATCTTCATTTGTTAAAAAGATATATAGATGATTGTTATGAGGTTGAAGTGTTAAAGTATGATGAATCTTTAGAGCTCTTTAGTCGAAAAGCTTTTCACAAAGACCATCCTGAAGAAGATTATATAGAATTAAGTAAAGAAATTGTGAGTTATGCTCAAGGTTTGCCTTTAGCTCTTGAAGTTTTTGGCTCATATTTATTTGATAGACCAATCAATGCATGGAAAGCTGCTTGAGATCAACTACAAGCAAATCCCAAGGCTGATATTTTGGATAAACTTCAAATAAGTTTTAATGAATTGGAGGAATCACAAAAAAAAATTATTTTTAGATATTGCTTGTTTATTTAATGGTTGTTATACCCCTGAAGATACCCAAAAATTGCAATGCCTTGGTCATTATTTGGAAATTGATATTGAAGTTCTTAAGGATAATTGTCTTATAAAGAAAGTACATGGGGCATTTCGAATGCATGATTTGTTAAAGAAAATGGGACAAGAAGTTGTTCGTCGTGAGTCTCCAAATGAACTTGGGAAGCGTAGTAGATTGTGGAGCATGGAAGATATTGTTCATGTATTGAAGAATAATAGTGTAAGTGATTAGTTAGCATGCAATATAGAAAAGTATCTTTGGCACCAATTCTTTGCTATATTTATGAAATCTTCTATTACATTAATATTTATTTTCTTGGTTTTAATGATTGTTGGAAGTATTTGCCATATATTATTATAACTTAATATTTGTTTTCTTGTATTTTTAGGGAACTGATGCTGTTGAAAGTATTGTTGTAAATAAACCATTCCTAAAACAAGTGCAATTATGCATTGAAGCCTTTACGAAAATGAAAAGACTGAAACTACTTGTCATTGGTAACTCTTCGTCTCATTGTGATATACACTCTCAAGAATGGCATGGAGATCCTTCAAGCTTTCTGCTAAGCAATGACTTATGTTTCTTGGAATGGTTTGAATATCCTTTAGAATTTTTGCCATGTAGTTTCCATCCAAGCAATCTTGTTGTGTTCAAAATCTCTCATAATTGCATCAAACAATGGAATGGTGGCGTGGTAAGATTCTTTTATTTATGTGAATGTATGTTCTTCTTGCTCATTTTGCTCTTTATTTTATTTACCTTTTCTTGTTTCCAATAACAGAGTTTTGACAAAGTAAAATACATGGAGATGAGCTTCTCGGATAAGTTGATTGAGATCCCTGACTTCAGCAAAGTTCCAAATTTGGAGCAACTAGATCTTCAACATTGTAAAAGCTTATTAAAGGTCCACTCATCCTTTGGATTTTTGAAACGGCTTAGGGAATTGGATATGGAAGGTTGCCATCAACTTAATGGGCTCCCACATGAGGTCACTTGGAAATCTCTTAAGTTTCTTAATCTTGCTGGTTGTTCAAAACTTGAAAAGTTTCCCAACATTAGTAATATGACATCTTTGGAGTTCCTTAACTTGATATGGACTAAAATAAAAGAATTTCCATCATCATTTAAGAGCATGTCTTCTCTTAAATATCTCAATTTATGTAATAGCTTAAGTTATAGGAAACTTTTAAACAATAGGCATTGGTGTCCCTTTATTGAAGGCTTTTTTGTACAGTTTGTCCAAAACAAGTTTTCAGAGATAGTTTCTATCAAAACATCATGGCTTAATGTTTCAGATGTTGAGAGTAGTGGCTCAAATGCCTCTAGTTTTTTGTTCCACAATTTTTTCTCAGATTTGGGTGCATTAGAAGAATTAGATCTAAGTTATCACAATCTTTCAGATACAATCATCTCAAGTTATCTTAGATGTTTATCTTCAATCAATTGCTTAAATTTATCTGGGAACAAATTGACAACAATACCAAATAGTGTATTTGAACTTCCCAACCTTCGTGAGCTTCATTTGAGAAATTGTAGCAACCTTCAAGTATTGCCAAAGGCTCTATTCTCACATTTGAGTTTAACTTAATTAAATTTAGGTCATTGCAATTTATTAGATGGAATGATCCAAAATGATCTTTGTTGCTTAGCTTCACTTAAGGCTTTAAATCTCTCTGGAAACAAGTTCACAAGAATACCAGATTTGGCCCTACTCTCAAAGCTTTCTCATCTTTACTTAGATGATTGTACTCAACTTCAAGTATTGCCAAAATTACCATTACCTTTATACAATTTGGTCTTAAGAAATTGTCCATCATTGAAGCTTTGGAGTAATGAAATGGACTTATGTGCTTCGTCGACCACTGGCTGCACTTTTGTGGCTGTCCATATTGGTTCGGCCAGCAGACCGTACAAGATCCTATACCTGCATCCACAGAGCCCATTCATTGAATCAACGGTGAGACCGTGGATGCCTTCTCTGAGTCTTATCTCTCCTTTTTACTAGTGTATTGCCTAGTTAAAATCAGCAAATCTTACCGTTGCGTGTCAGCTTACAGTACTGCAACTCACATCTTTCTCTTCCCTGATTTCATTTTGCAGAGGGATTTCGTCCCAATAATGGTTGGCCAGACGCTGGAACCCGGAATACCAGAGTGTTTCAATCGGGGACTCACTCGTTCACCTGGAACAATTGATTGTTGTGTATTGCAAGATGCGAAGCTATGTGGTGGATTTTTTTTGTTAATTCTTTGTCAATTCCATGATCTTGACACTTGGGGCAAAGAAAAAGTAAAAAGCAAAAGGTTGAGGAGTGTGGGAATCCAAATAATGGAATATCTGATGGCAGCAGTCCTTTTGCCTGCTTTCTTTGTGAATTTCAAGTGAACGGAGTTGCAGTAGAAAAGCCATTAAGCATTTCTATTCCTAAAGTCCCTTTGGCTAGGCCAAATGGATTTTGGGCATTCATAGACCACCAATGGTTTTTGAACCTTGAGGAATACAGATGCTATGTGGGTTCAAAGTTCTTCGTTGAGATTTCAATTAAGTCATGCAGCCTGGACGTGGAGGTGAAGGAGTGCGGGGCATTGCTCGTAGCGGATACCAAAATCGTAAGTTACAAGCTTTTAAGTATCATTTTTCCAGATGCTTTGGTTTCAGTACATTTTAAGAAAAAAATTTCCTTGTGGCCAAGTCTCGTGTTGGTGGACCTATTAGATCAAAGGAGGTGAAAAGAGTACGTCTTTACGCATTGTTGAAGATCATGAGGTTGTTGCACTTGGAACCGACTTTGGTTATCAAGTTTGAGAACTAAGGAAGTATGAAAGTGTTGCAGGCCTCTTATAAGTCGCTAACCATGTTTTTAATTCCTAGCTATGTTGTAATGTTTTGTGAGATTGCTATGTCACTGTTGATGTGGGGTGTGATTGTTGATTTTAGTTGTTTGTGTGCTCGCCAAGATTGCCAGGAAGAAGAAGAAGAAGCCCGATCGTAGCCTAGATCGGCCTTTGCAGTTTCTTCGCCCCAAATCCGTGAGACGTTTCTGCGATCGACAGAATGTTGAAGCTGCTGCTGGCTGAAAAAAAGCAGAAGGCAGGGTGAAAAACGTGATACCATTCGAAGCCCATAAGTGCCTAAGAGAGGTTAGAGATAGTGATTATATCATATAGAGCTTGAGCCTGGAATTAACATACTTCTGGGAATCATTATCTTTAGTTAACATAGTACTCTATTGTCGTCTTGCTGATCAATTTTGAACTAAGTAATATAGCAACAGTTTCTATGTGAAAATAGCATTTTGATATTCAAATTATTTTCTATTTATTATTTAGTTGTTAAGAGTTTGTATCTCTTTTAAATTCAACATGTAAAGAAGCTTAGTGTAGTTATTTTTTAATTCTTAACAGTTTGTGTTGTAGTTAGTTTTTATTTTCTAATTTTATATGTATTAAGCAGCAGTAATATTGTATGAAAATTGAAATTAAATTACATAGCTGCTTCATCTTCATATTGATGGTTTAATAAACGCCTCAAACTTCTCAGAAATTATTTCATCAAGATTGTAGGGTTGAGGGCCCTATCAAATTTGTGAAAGTTGCGTCAGTAGTTAGCATGACTTCGACTTATTCACCAATATGCTCCAACATTATTGCTCTTTCTTGTTTATTTTATTGTTTTATTGTTAGTTCTTTGCTGGAACATCAAACAACCAATATAACAATGGCGACTACAAGATAAGCAAGGAATTTTGGATATTGGAAAGGCAAACTTTGAGCAAATATTGGCCAGAAAAGATTTCAAAAAGTCAAGCTCTCAGCTTCAATCTTTGAGTGCATATTAATTTTAATCTCGTGCTTTAATAAGCGGTGAATTGCAATGTCTTTACCAGTGCAGCCCGCTATTCTGTAGAAGGCACTTGGAAGAACTTGGTCGCAGATTGCAATGGGCCTGGGTGTAGATAGAGTACTTCGCAGATGGAAAAATGGTGCTTCGGTTTGTCAAATACCACAAAATGCAAGGAAGAGAACGATGCTTCATTTGTGTGTTCTCTTCCTTGTCGCCTCTTTCGCATTCCCCTGCTGCATCCTCACCACTCTGAAGCCTTCTTTGCTGCGTCAACGCCTGTCCTCTGCTCCCCTTGGTCTGTCTCTCACCATTAAAACTCCTTCAATGCAGAGCAATCCTGAAATTTTATTTGACCATAGAAGACGTAAAAACAGAGATATTAATGCGGTAATAGATCCTCGGAAGGGATAAGAAAGAACAGAGAGTAAAAATCCTGGCTTACGGTTTTATTTCTTCTTGTTCATTTACAGCATATACCCTATATCTATTTATATACAGTTTTCCTTGTGAGTGAAGAAATCTTTATACTGGTTGTCGATGCCGGTACTTGTATTGAAGGCTGATTTCCATTTTGTTATGATTTCAGATAGCGGCCTTCCAAGTATGTTTTGCGGCACTGCCTCTGTTCTTCAAGAGTTAAGGTTTGAGCTTCGGTGGTAGATGCTGTAGCTTCTTAGAGAACTAGTAGTTGATGCAAATCCCGAGCGGGTGATGTGAAGCTGTTGCATGACGTGGGTGTTTCTCCTACTGATACAATCTCAATGGTGGCCAAACTGGTTCAGCCAACATAAAGTTGAGGTGAAGCACATTAAAAGAAAGAAAGTAATTTCCTATCTCAACCATCCAAACCTCCTCCCTTTTTGACCATTCACAAATTGAAAAGCTAACATAGCAGTTGATGCTTTCAATCATCAATAATATTTGTAATATTTTTTCCCCTTTTTAACTATTGGCGTGGAACTGCAGAGAAATCAATAGCAGAAGTTGGAAAGGACGCTCACTTTTGAGATACCAAACAAGCGAGATTTACAGTGGCTTTCTTGATAGTGGAAAGGACGAAGCCAACCGTCTTGAACGCATGGTTTGATTTCAGATGGCTGGGTTTCCATTTCAGGTAAAGTTGAAACCTTCTTGTAAACGCAACAAAAGCAAAGCTCAAAATGTTGAAGGCAGCAACGATCCATGGAAAGCAAGACGAGTAATGAAGCTTGGGAAAGAACTAAATGTTCAGCTGAAGAACAGAGGATGCAAAGCTGCCGGACTTTGTGTGTAAAAGGATGTGTATAGGCTCGTGTAATTCTTGAGATTCTAACATTACTCGTTGAATTTTTCTTGCGCTATTAGACATTTTGATTCAGTTAAATACAAAAGCAGTTCCATACTCAACCTCCGTTTTGGAAGTGCTATAAGAAGGATCATTTTTTTATTTTGAAGTATCGTAGCATGTCATTTATCATATGATGTGTAGTATGATGTTTACTACACAACTATAAAACACGAAATGATACATCACATTGATGTGCAAGAACGATTTTTCATAATGATGTATAATCAAACTAGTAAAGTAGAGTGGGCAGGTAAAAAGGCCCAATCAACATTCCCATAGTGAGGAACTAGATAGGGTTAGGTTTGGTCCAAAAACTTGAAAAATTGTAAAGTTTTTATTAAAATTCTAATTTTCGAAGTCACCTTTATAGCCTAATTTTGTTTTGAACTCATTTACTCTCCAAGATTATTGTTATAAAATTCCCGACAACTAAAGCATTTTTGTGATGGTCCATATTGAAGTCAACTTTAGATTTGTTTATACTTATTAATGACATTTTTTTTCTTATGTATTTCGTAAAAACAAAATTTCCTCTGAATCAAAAACCGAACTTTCTGGAAATAGCAATCCAAGTTTGACATGTGTTTAATTTTATTGGATGTATAGACATTATTAGCATACTGAAGTGCAATATTATAAGTAACACCTAACCTAGAAAAGTATATTAGATATTACTTTTTTCCAAGTATTAATTAAATATTTTTATAATATAATTGTTTATAGGTTGAAGCTATTGATTTAAATCTATCATTACACAAACGGGAGAAACTAAATTTTAAAGCATTATCAAAATAATTGTGATTCATAATTGTCAATCTTATCATGAATCTCATACTTTAGAAGGACATGAAGGTCCTTCAAATTTGATGTTAAGCACTAAATCACATTGTTTGGAAATGATAAATATCCTTTTGTGATTTCTAAGGATGAATCCTATCATGAGCTTCATACTTTAAAATGGTACGGAGAACCTTCAAATGTCATGTTAAGTAATGAATTATGTTGTTTGGAATAGGCTGGATATCCTTTGAAAAATTTCCCAATTACCTTCCAAGTCAACAAACTTGTTTTGGAAATGCCTTATAGTTGCATCAAACATTTGAATGAATGGAAGGTAAGATTTTAGTTTATACAGCACATTTTCTTCTCCTTTGTTTTACACCTCTTCATTTTAGTTTGTATATCTTCTAGTTTGTTTGTTAATTAAATATTTTTGGCAATGTAAAATCCATTGACATGAGATATTTATGAAAGTTGATCGAGAAACCAAACGTTAGAAAAATGTGTGATCTTGTTGAGTTGGATTTTCAACATGGTACAAGTTTGTCTAAGGTCCACTCATCCCTTGAATTTTTGAAATAGCTTAAAATATTGGATATAGAAGGTTGTGTCCATCTTAATACAATTCCTACATGAGATTTGCCTCAAGTCTCTTGAATATCTTAATCTTGTTTGTTGTTCAAGACTTAAGAAGTTTTTAGATATTATTATTATCATGACAACTTTAAAATTTCTTGATCTGATTGGAAGTGGCATTGAATAGTTTCCATTATCATTCAAGGATTTGTCATCTCTTACATATCTCAATTCATGTGATTGCTTGAGTTATAGGACACTTGGATTAGTTGAAATTCTTGGAATGGCTTTAGAATCTGTAAAGAAAAGATTCTTAAAGCATTATGAATCGTTGGGGAGAAGAATTAGAGCTTTAGACATTGGTGGAAATGGGTCACAAAGCATTAGTTGTTTGCTACCTGATATTTTTGCCCATTTTGGCTCTTCAAAGAAACTAGATCTGAGTTGTCACAATTTGTTAGATACCAATATGCGTGAAGTTCCAACTGAATTTCTAAATCTATCTGGGAGTAAGTTGACCACAATACTAGACTATATCTTTCAACTCTCTAACCTTGTACTCTTTGCTACAAAAATAATTGCAGCCTTCAAGCACTGCCAAAAACTTTATTTTCACATTTGAGCTGTTTAGAAGTACTGGATTTGGGTTCTTGCAACATATTAAATGGAATGATCCCTAATAATTTTGGTTCCTTATGTTTGCTTAAGGCTTTCGGTCTATCTTGGAATACCAGATTTGTACCTACTTTATCAACTTCATACACTTCAGTTGGATGCTGGTACGAAACTTGAAGCATTACCAAAGTTATCATTGAGCTTAGGTGAAGTGGATATTGTCAATTGCCTATCATTGAAGATTTCTCGGGTCAAAGTGGATGGAGGGTTAAGTAGTGATTGTGCTTTTATCGCGGTTCGTATTTGCTGTGATGGCAAATACGTTGTCTGAACGTGGAGCGAGTGTCTTTCTTTCCTTTTATAGTTATGTTTAAATTGTCCCTAGCCATTGTTATGTCATAAATTTAAACGTTACATTTTACATCTTGCTCTTCTTGGTTTTTATTTTGCAAAGTCAATTTTTGCAGAATTTTGTAGTACTTGCATTAGTATCTGGAATTCCAAACTGATTCAACCAGAGAATTACTAGTTCATTTCGAACGGTTTATAGTTGCTTGCAATCGAACCCCCTTAATAGATGGGGTGGATTACGCATGTTAAATCTTTATAAAGTTGAGCTTGACAATTTTCAGGGATTCTTAATGATATAGTGTAGTTAATTTTTAATTCTCAACAGTTTGTGTTATAGTTAGTTTTTATTTTTTAATTTTATATGTGTTAAGTAGCATTGATATTTGTATGAAGATTGAAATAAAATTACTTAGCTACTTAATATTCATGGTGATTGTTTAACATGACATGAGATTATAACTCCTTGTTTGTGAAATCAGCCCCAATAGTAAGTGTGATCTTGACTTTTATACCAACATGTTGAGTTAAAGTTAATCATGATATTCCAACTTTATTGCTCTTTCTTGTTTATTTTATTAGATTATTTTTAGTTCTTTGCTGGAACATCAAACAACTAATAAAAGAAATGAGATTAGAAGATGAGCAATTAATTCTGAATATTGGAAAGACAAGCTTTGAGCAAATTTTGGCCAGAAAGGATTTCAAAAGACCAAGCTCTTAGCCTCAATCTTTGGATGCATATTAATTTCAATCTTACGCTTTGATAACCAGTCAATTGGGATGTCCTTTCTGGTGCAGGCAGCTATTCTGTAGAAGAGTCACTTGGAAGAATTTGGTAGCAGATTATAATGGGCCTCGGTGTAGATAGAGTAGCTCGCAGATGGAGAAGATGCTGCTCTGATTCGTCTGGCACCACAAAATGCGGCTTGGTTTTTGCCGAAATGAAGAGATCAATGCTATGCTCGCGCGTTGCCTTCTTTGCCTCTTCTTTCTCCTTGCTCTCTCTCACCATTAAAACTCCTTTAATGCAGAGCAATCCTAATATTTATTTGACCACAGTGAGTTCAACGTTGAGGATGTAAAAACAGATATAGTAGTGCCAGAACAGAACGTAGGCAAGGAGAAGAGAGAACAGAGAGAGGAAAAATTCTGGCTTTGGGTTTTATTTCTGCTTGTTCATTTACAGTATGCCCTATCTCTATCTATATATAGATCATTGTGAAAGAAGAAATCTCTAACTTGTTTGCCAATGCCGGTGCTTGTAGTGAAGGCTGTTTCTTCATTGTTATGATCTCAGATTGTGGCCTTTCAATGGGTTCTTCAATGGTAATCGGCAGAGCATCGGCGGTCAAAGCTGGTGTTACATTGCAGAGAAAAGAGGGTGCTCACGTTCGAGATGCCAAACTGGCGAGACTCAGAGTGGCTTCTTGCTAAGGGAAGCGATGAAGCCAACCTCTTGAACGCATGGTTTCATTCTTGACAACAATTGAGACCCCATCTGCTCTCCTTGTACACGGAAAGCAATGTCCGGGGCTTAGAACAGTTTTCTGATTTGCAAGAGTAACTTTTCCAGCATCCCCTATTCTAGCCTCAGCTTTTCTTTAGCTCATTCTCTTGTTGTGATGTCTATGATTCTATGGATGTTTCTGTTGCTGTCCTATCTCTTCCTACTCCTAAGGAAGGATAAACTTGGTTGTAGGACATGTTTTCCAGGTGATTTGTTTGTTATTAATTCAATCATTGTACTTAATTTTTGGTTAATAATTTTATTTATTTATTTATTTATTTGGAAATAAGTTATAGTGCCAGCAACTTGTTTTCTGTTCCCTTTTCTTTTTTCTTTGCATTTGCCATTTTAACTTTCATAATTGAGGAGTGTTAAACATTGATATGCTACCAACGTTGTCTTGTAAGAAATATTTTCTAATAGTTTAATGGAATTCACTTAGAGAAAAAAGTTAAATATATGAAAGAGATTATATTGAATTATGTTTTGATCATATTATGTAATTATTTCTAACCCCTCGGTTTTTGTAATTGAGAGACATAAAATTTTCAATCTCTCTATTGATTAAAATGGTTAAAACTAATCCATTTTTCTTTAGAACAAGTTATAATAAGCAATGAACCACAATAAAGGTAACTAACCTTTACATATACAACAACCTCCTGACAAGAAGCAAGGTGAGTATTAATTAATGTCAACTTTTAAAAGATATCTTGATTGGAAGATGTAATTTTGGTTGACACATTAATAGTGTCTAAGTAATTGGTTAAGCACAAAATAAATAACAGTTTCTTTTTTGTTCCACCTTCTTGTTTTGATTGTCTTACGTTGATTTTTCTTTTGTTGTTGCGATATTTAAATAACCTAAATTAGTCTCCAATTTTTTTTATTTTTTGTTTTTGGTCATTGAAGATAGTAGTTGTTCTTAGATTGCAATAAAACTTGGGGAAGCCGACCGTTCGAGTGAAGAATATTAATTCTAATATTACGTTTTGATAAGCAATCAATTACAAGCAAGATGTCGGTGATAATAGGCCTCAGTGCTGATGGCAAAGCTCTGCTCTCCTTGGTCCATTTCCCACCATTAAAGGCCCTCGAATGCAGAGCAATACTGAAAACTTATTTGACCCTGGAAAAAATGAAGAACGGAAACAGAGTGACCGTGAAAGAGCAATGGACAAGTGGTTCAAACGGAAGTGTCTTCCTTAACCAAAGTGTACACAATATGAAAAGACCGTGAAAAGAAAGGCGAACGTTCAACACTACTTATACAGGTTCGTATCCTTACGGAACTAGCTAAAAATGATGATTGACCACACTTTTCTGAGAACAGGCTTATCTACAACAACGGTATTGGAGGTAAATCTCCCTTACAGCTGATGCTTTATTGCAGGATAACATGTGAAAACAAGTAAAGATGAAGCCATAAATATCATGTGAAGTGAAGCGATCCAAAGGATCCTTACATGATATTTAGCCCATGTTTACTACACAATTACATAACACAAAATGGAGGATCACATTGATGTGCGGAAACAACTATTCAAAATCATTAATAGTCCTTGCAATCCAGTAGAGTGAGCTTAGCAGAAAGGCCTAATCAACGTCTACAATAGATGAAACAGACATGGTCTGCTTTGATCCAAAAACTTGTCTTCAAAATTTTTATTAAAATTCGAGTGTACGAATTCTCCTTTACAACCTTATATTGTGTTTTCAACTCATTTATTCTCTAAGGTGAATGTTACAAAGATCTCAAAAACTAGGATATTTCGATGATGTCCCAAATAGAAGCTGACTTGATTCATAGAAATAAAATTCCTTTAAAATAATAAAAGAACTTTCTGAAAAAAGCATTTCACATATAATTGGAATTCCAACAGCCTTTGCCTTATTTGATGAGAAGCAAAGCAACCCGCAAAGAGCGTAATCGTCTTTGTATCATGTTAGGCGGCCAATTTCCCACCCATTCTGTCGAGAGACTGATATACCATCAAACCATGTTAAAGAAATGAAGTGGCTCTGAACAGACCCAAATCCGGAAAAGAAGTTGGTGTTGTAAAAGGACAGATTTGAATTTGAGAGAGGGAGAAGTAGGCAGAGGGAGCTGCAAAATGCATGAAGTTGGTGATGAAAAAGGACAGATTGAATTTGAGAGAAGGGTCAGGAGTAGGCAGAGAGAGCTCAAAAATCACTTGAAAGTAGAATGATTTGGAAATTAATTCCAGTCAGTGAGATATGCCTTTTGGTGGGACAATCAATTCACGATGATAATGAGAAGTCATTATATTAGTAGAATAGATCTAAGCGATGCCCAAAAGCTGCATTCCAAATCAAGATCTGACGCCAATGGTGTTGGAGGTGGGGCTGGCCAGAGCCTTTTGGTTCTTCCTTAGAGCTGATGCTAATTGCAGTGACGAGAGATTGGATTGGAAAAAACTAAGAACAAACTAATGTTTGTCGTTGAAATCTCTAATTTAGAACGCAAGATTGGTAGCCAGCAATAGAACATTGGCGATTTGATTCTATTTTTCATCTTGAACATGTGCATCCTCTTTGCACTTTTCTTCTTGTACAACTAACATTTTCCCATTTAGAGTTTTTTGACTTTTTCATGTTGCTTTAGTTTTCTACGTCTTTTGTGAGGAATAAGAATGTGTGTGAAGAAAAGAAGTTTGGGCAGAACAAAAGATGAGGCTTGGGGAAGGGCTTATGTGAAAAGGAATCTAGAGAGTCTTGATCCTGCACCTACACTCTGGCCTTTGTCTTCTACAATTCTGTTAAACGAACCGAAGGATGCTCCTTTCATGTGCTCTCTCGTCTGCCGCTTTTCTTTCTTTTCCCACGTCGGACTCATTATTCTCAAACGCTCTACTAAGTCCCCTGCAAGTCACTTTACATACCGACAGGGCCCTTCTCCGCTTTCCTTTGTCCCTAACTCATTACATAGTCTTTTTTATCGCAGAGCAATCCTGAAATTTTTTAAGATTATGTGAGAGCCTATGTTCTAGAGAAATAATGAAGTAGATTTCTACAAACTGAAATGGACTGAGATCCATGGTGTTTTCAATCTTCTAACTTTTACATAAGGTAAATGAGCTAATTAGGTAAAAATATTTTGTTAAACATTATTAATTATTGATTACCATTGAAATGTTTAATGCAGTGGAAGTTTATTAAGGAGGTTTTTAACAATCATGTCAAGTCTTCCCGGGCCATATAAATGTCTTTTAACTGAATAAACATTTATAAGGTCTTAAATACAATTCTAATAGCCTCACCACAGATTTTCAGGAATTCTTGAAGTAGGATGCATCTTTTGCGTCAATATCTATAAGAATCATCACTGATATTTTTAGTGATTGTTTCATAGCTACGGGCGTTGCACCGTGGGGCCCTTAATAGAAGAAGACGACAACGATGGTCACTTCTGAAGAGATAACAGATGGCCGATGAAATTTCCATAATGATGGAACGAGTTCCTTTGGTTTCCCATCTTCCAATTTCACATTTGCTAAATGTGCTATAGAGGTCAAACCTTTTTTAAAACTTATGTACTGGACTTTTCTTTTTTCTTTCTTTATTTTCTTTTTCTTTTTAATTTTATCTGCATTGACACATTCAGTCTTTTTTTTGCATATTGTAGATGGGCTGTGCTTAAGCATGGTGAGGGTTGATTCCATTCTTATCACCTCTTTTTCTGTTAATTTTAAGTCCTAAAATGTAAGTTAATTTTTATTTTTTTTTATTTACTGATCAATCCTAAAAATTTTGAATCATTGTGCAGTGGTCCTGTTCAACAGAAAATGTACAAGATTCCACAAATTCCAATACTCTATTGCTGGTTGTGTGAGTTCCCTGGGTTTTTCCATCTTCCAATCTTCACACTTCTGAAACCTGTTGAGATCAAAGAACTGACGAAGGATGGTTAACTTCTTATCACCGAGACATTTGGTAAGCTGGAAGTATTGTAAGTGTTGCGAGGTAGATATCTAACAGAATTTATCCCAGCAATCTCCCCAGATTGTCGTGGAGGTCCTGAAGAGTACCATGAAGTATTTGCATCGGAATCTCCCGTAATCATCACTATTGTTTACAGCAATTGCTTCTTGACTGCAGGTGTCGCTCCAAAGGGAGATCAGTGATAGAAGATGAGGGACGAGCTCACTTCAGAGACAGTGAACCTAGCTAGACTCCAGTGGCCTTGCTAAGTGAAATGAAGAAGGCAACCATCTTGTCCACATGTTTTGCAATTTGTGTAAAGGTTTTGGAAATGGAATCTCAAATGGCAAAGGTGACAAATGCGAGAGCAATTATGCAACTTCACTGGAAATGTTACGAGGATAATGTTCAACCAGTGGCACTATGGAAAAGGAGGAGAGGATGGAGGACTTGTTTTGAAGAACAAAAGCATGCTCTGTTACCAAGTGTAAGCGAAAGTCTACCTGGACGTGCGGATGGAGGAGACAACTTCTCAATTGATACAGGTTCATCTAGGGCAATCATCACTGCCCCAGCTACATTAGGCGCTAGCACTCAACCTGCAGTGAGAAGCATCGGGAGCACTATCCGGTGTTCTGCAACACAAAACCAATCACCAAACACTCACTCTTCTTCTCAAGCACTTAAAGTGCAGTCCGAGAAAAGCATGGCTAAGTTGAAGAGGGTGAGAGAGAAGCATGGAGCCTCCGTGACCAAAGCGTTCATCCTTCAACAACGAAGTTTTTAGAGTTCACTTGTAATCCCGGCTTAAGCGATGTCTACTCAGTTATCAATATCAGGAAAGAACGATTACAGCCTGTACCTGTCTTTTAAGTCTCTCTCTGTTACACGTTTTTTCTACACTAAGTTTGCTATGCTTTTGAATGTTTATGCCTTTTATGTGTCCAGTTAAATTAGCCATCTGGAAACTGAACATTCTGCTTGATCAACCATTTTAAATTGTACTGGCTGTGACTGTCCAATCGAAACTATAGACATGAATCAACATTTACTTCAAAAAAGTAGTAGAAGAATTCTGAATGGAATTCTCGTAACGTATAATACATTTCCCTTTTTCTATTTCTTTATGCTAATAATACTAGTTAAACCCCTGCACAAAACTAAACCATTGAGGTGTCATTATCTCCGTCCGTGAAATCTCGTGTCCTTTTATAACTCGTTTTATCCAAGACCCAACTTCTCAATATGTTTCAGCCAAAAATATAAAAAAATATAAAAACCTTATACACGGTAAGTTATTACATAAAAAGAGAGGCCTCACCATAATCTATTAAGCAGTAATAATATGACGATATTCATAAGAATATTAAAGGTCATTACGAAAGCCAAAGGCGCAAGCTCATTTTCAATAGTATTATCGTAGAAGTGGAATGGAATTCCCAGACTTGTAACCAAAACAAACGCAAAGGTAATCGTCTTTGTCGAACTCAAGCAACGACAACAACTTATGTAGAAGTGTTGACGTGTGTTGGCATTCACTTATTTATGTGCATTATGCTTTACTTGAGTTACTGTAGCAGTCCTCAGACATTGTTCAAAGCCTTTCTTATCACATTTTAGCCTTCTAAGGAATCTAAATTTGGGTGCTGTAATTTATTAGACGAAATAAACCTTGAATGTCTTGGTTACTTATTCCCCCTTTAAGATTAAGTTTTGTTGGGGAATAATTTAGAAGTGTTTGATTTGGTTCAACTTCCCTCCAGTGAAAGCCTTAAATGAGAATAATGTACTCAACTTGAGGTGTTACTGAAGTTACCAATGTGCTTAGGATATTTGGTGTTAAAACATGGAGCTTTGGAGAATGGCTGGACATTTGTTATGCTGAAAATGTTGGATGACTGACTGATGATTTCAGTTTTCTAGCTCCACACTGATTGTTTTGGCAAACATTACAATAGTCTGAGGCATTCTTCATATGTTGATAAATGTCTAGTTTAATTAGAAGTAAGTGTTATTTAAGATTTTTTGGATTCAAATTTGACACTTGAATGTATAGTTTGGACGGGTATATAAGAAAAAGAAAAAAAATTCTTTATATCAGCATAGTGTTAAAGAGGAAGTACTGAAGTGCTTGTTCTCAATCATTAGTAGTGTCGTGGAATTGATACATGGTTCTCATTAATGAACAAGAACAGCTATGATAATCCGCATAATGCTGCAGAGTGGGCTAGGGCAGAAAGGCCTAATCAACCTAGCAAATAGAAAAAGTAGATAGGGGTGTTTTTTAGTCAAAAAACATGGAATCCATTTTTTGACGGCTTTACAGGGTAGCGTGTCGACAGCGAAGACGAGAACTCTCTCTCTCGCGACCGACTATGCGGAAGCGGTCCTTTCAAAGTTGATCGTTGGGAGTTTTTCTCGTAATAAAACAAGGCGACTGAATCCGACGTTTGATCGTGACAATTCAAGTCCTAATTATCATTAACATTGGTTTTGGCAGTTCTTAGTTAAGTCTGGATGGATAATTCAAATTCAAGTGAACATTAATATAATCTTAAAAGAGCTAAAGCAACTAACAAAGTTTGTGACTATACATTCTTCATTTTCTAATCAAGGCATGCCCAGCCAAGTTTGCCTTCAGCTTGCTGGAAGTTCGTCGTTGGTTGTAAATCCATAACAAAGACAAGGAAGCACAAAAGCAATATGAATATAAGTTTCATTTACTATAATTTTCCTAAAAATTATCTTGATCATTTTTTCTTATATTGGACTCTTTAAATTTCTTTTGAACATTATAATAATTCATGTAATTTAATTAGATATGAAGATCGTTTAAAGGTCTCACTAATCAATGAGTTTTACTTTTCTAAAGGAGCGAAGACAAATATCTTATGAGTTCCTTTTGACCAATTTCTAATCAAGACAACTTGTAAATCTCAAATTTTGCGATAATGGAAGAAAAGAAACCAAGGGGAAACCCACCCGTAATTACATTTTAATAATGCTACGTCCAAAAGCAATATGCAGTGACCTTATTTTTTCTTATTTACAAGCTCCCTAGAAATTTTGTTCATCTCTCTTCTAAACAGAAGTTTCATTCACTGCAAGAGCTGGAAATATTCTCCAATTAACTACTTTTTTCACAAAGTTGAGTCTTTGGAAAGCTCTGATAAACATAGTGAGAATTTGCGCACTTAAGATGACCTGATAAATTCCGCTTTTTGGGCCGGATATTGGGTAGATTCTTTCCTGCCAAGTTACTAGCCTTCTCATTATTGCACCAGCAATTATTATGCTTTTTCGCCCCCACCCCTTCAAAAGAAGAGAACCACCTTTGCTTTTGACGTCAAGCATCAAAAAAGGCAATATGAACTAATCTTACTTTTCCTTCATCGAAATTTCTCGCGTTTCACTTAACGTAATCATTGGGAACTTTATTTGCAACAGAACGACCCGGGAATAATTGATGGCATTCGCCAACAATTCATAAGCAAGCTAACCAGGCAGGGCACAGGTGAACCAAGCTTTGGGTCCCCCAGAAACCTCACCCTCCATATCCGTTTGGGAACCTACATTTCCCAGCGTTTGCGAGCTGGTCACGGGGAAGTATGAGTTATAAGACCCGGCCAGACTTTAATTGGAGAGGAATTTGTGGTGCAGCTTCTCCAGTGTCGATCGTCCAACTTGTTTGCTTTTGCGTCCTCTAAAAGAAAAAGGAGACTCCTTAACTCATGGCCAATGAAATGTAAACAAAATGATGTGAGTGTTGGAATGTGGAAGGATCGGGATAATTCACTTATATTTTAATGTTGTTGGAGTTTAATGCCATTATATATATACAAAAAAATATGTGTAATGATATGTCTGTTTTGATTAAATTAAAATTAAAAAATGTTAGTGTTAAAATTTTACAAGATAAACCATAGACATTACATAATATAACAAAATTATTTTCTTTTTGTCACTGTTTTTTAAGGGATTCACTGTCACGTGATAACGTTGTAAAAACCTTTAAAATACGATAGGGAGGTTGGCTCCAATGGACGTCAACTATTAGTACTATGGAGTGTCAAATTATAAAATCTGTACATACACAAAAAATACAAAGTAATGTGTATTTATAAATCAACTAAAACAAAACCAGCTTCTTTCATGGAATTCAGTCAAAGAAAGCAAAGCCATAATATAAGGACAAAAGAGAACTTAAAGGTCATCATAATTTGACAAAGAATATCCTTTAATCGAGAATAACTATCACTTAACCATAACATTTAAGTCGGGGGTTAATTATAAAGCTCTAAACTTGTATTAAAAACATAAACGAGTTAAATATGTAATGAAATTAAATATCACCTTTTCACATTGTTTAACTGTTCGAAGTTTACACGTTACATTTCCGTCGGGTTGACTCTTTTGAAAGCTTTTCTGAGACTTGAAAATTCCTTTGGTAGAACCGTGGTATGCATTACACTAGGCAAACAGGTGCGGGAGGCGGGAGGGACATTCTGAGGTTTCCTCTGCTGCGAGCGTCCTGCAAACTTTTATCGCGTTTGACAACCTTTTCATAACCTTGATTTTGTGAAAGATCTTGCGAGCGTTGCGATAATTTACATATGTTTTGGGTTAGATATGAAGATTCCTCGAAATTCACACTAAATTGTAGTGGAGATGGATATCATGTAGATTTCATTCCATCCGACAGTCCTGTTGACCTCGTGATGCGTAATGTCTTTTCCTTTCTTCTATCTTCCTGATTACGCTTAGTGTTGCTTTACGTAAATATGATAATGGCACTCAAGCACATCTACTTTTGCGTCTACGACCTCAAAAGAAAAGAATCGAGCTAGCACATGCTTAGTATATGGGGCCTACCCACACCAACCTTCTAGCATGCGCTTCACATAGGACAACACATGCTGAAATTCATCTCACATACATGAAGAAACATTTATTAGGTACTACATAAAAAATGTAAAAAATTAAAAAGTAAATTATAAATAAATGAGTTTTTTTACTTAATACTTTAGATATAATTTGAGTTGTATTTAAATATAAAAAATATTATTCTAACTTATGAGTTAATTTTAATTAATCTGGCAATTGTTCAAATTTTCCTCCACACTATATATAGAAATCATCATGAAATACAACATAAAATCAACCATTCGAGTCCTATACAGGTTTTCCTAGTCACCCTCTCTAGTAACTCTCCTTTTCTATTGGTACATAAGGCATATATTCTTTTGGCCCCACCACAGAGAAAAGAAGCAACCTAAAACATGATTGTTGATGTGGAGTCCAATTAAAAGGGTTATATTTTAATGCATTCAAAGCTTTGTAATATTGATTTTTAGAAATAAAGCATGTGTAATGATGTGCAATCTGATTAAACTGAAAAAACTATGTAAAGAAGTTGAAAATTTGAGAAGCTGCATAATTTATCTTAATGTAAGTGGAGTTTTTGAACATTGCGCATGGTAATAAAGTATTTGGAAAAATATGTCTAGTTTGAATAAACTAAAAGCGAAATGCTAGAAGTGTTGAAATCGTAAAGAATAAACAACAAAACATCACATAATGGAGAATACTATCTTATTCTTACCATTTTCTTAAGCTGATCCATCATCATGTGATAAAGGAAGAGCATCTTATGGAGATACCCGAAGTTAGCTGGAAATTGCCTCATGTTGACTCATTGTCACAGAGCCGAAAGCTGTTGAATAGATAACTTTTCTGTAAGTTGAAAATGCATTTCAAAGCAACTGGCAATGCATCACGTTCATCAAAAGGGTGTGGGGAGGGTCAACTTTTTCACAACGGTAATTCTCTTTTGATATTGAGGGCTCAGGAATAAGTTATGCTTTTCTACAATAATGGGAACGGATGCGACGAGGATCTTTCTCCGTTCAACATCCATCTGGACAGCCTGGTTGAACTCGTGTTGCATGATCAACCTGAGCAGATAGGGTCTTCGTGTAGTACAAAAACATGGAATTCATGTTGACTTTTGTGCCTTATGTGTGTTAGCATATTTTTATAATCTTACCATATTTTTAAGGTTTTCATAAAGTGAGCTTATATTAATTTTGGTCTAATAAAGAGAGACTTAAGGATCTTATTTAAGAATATAGACTAGTTAGTGTGAGCCATGGCTAACCAAATAAGGCCGTGATGAGTTGACCTATTTGGTGATACATAAGGCAGGCTAGGTCCTATCATCTAGCTCACATTATATAAGCATATTATTCAAGTATTAGGGTTATGAGAGGCTTCACTCTAAAAGCCGTAACCCCTTAGCTTCTCTCATCAAGCTAGTGCCTATAGAATGAAAATAGAGGATATGAGCCTAACTTGAAAATTGAATTTCGCATATGTAAATCTTCATAAGAGATTTAAATACAGTATATTTTCTAATTTCTTAATTTTATTTGGTGTTTTAGATCTGACTACGCAAATCCTGGATTTCGATTTTATTGGAGATCGATTAAATTCTTACAATGTGTTGTTATATCAACAACTTAAAAACTCTTTAATTTAACTTTGATTCCCGTCCATTCCTTGTCATAAAAACATGACCGACATTTAAATCAGCTATAAAACAATCCAATACAATACCTCTAGGTACAAATTTTGAAAGCGAGCGGGAGGTGCCATCTACCCCTTCCAAAAATCTGTTTATAATATTAATTGTTATTATAAATTTATTTAAAATTCAGTCTAAAAACTAATTTATGAATAAAGAGAATAATTTTACATTTAAAAGTTATTCAAAGATTGTATTTTTTTTAAGCATGAAACTATGTTTTTCAACATATCCTACATATCACTCAAAACCAAAGAATTCAAAATTAAAATATAATTAAAAAGGATCAACTTGGCTCTTATAACATTTATCAGTCCAAAAGATAACTTGTGAGTTAAAGATAAATTTGCATTAAGCATTACCTAATTGTTTTATCTACTTAGTGTAAGATGGCATTCTATTAAACCTTCAAACGAAAAGAGGAAATGAAAGAGAAGGAAAGAGAGACTAATTAGATTGATGGATTGAGTCCACTTTCGTTAGCTAGTAGACTTATAACATATACCATAATTGCATAACCCACTTAAATCCAGTTGACTTGAACAAATAACTAAAACCGGATATATACCCACAACTTCAGTGTTCACCTTGCATGAGGGAAACACGTTTCTTGTACCTGAGTAAAGGAACTTTTTAAGAAGCATGGACAAAAAGATAGATGGGGTGAAATTTGTTCACGTAATGAAGAATAATACTATAGTGGTAAGTTTATACATGACATAAAGAATGATATTTGATATCAATTTTTTGTAACAATAATTTTGGCTTCTTAATTTGGCAGTTGATCAAATAAATATGCCACCAAATATTTATTTTATTTGGTTTAAGGAATTGATGTGTTTATGATTTAATCTATGTGTTTATGTGTTTGTATGATAAATATTTTTTGCAACACATGTTAGCCAATTAGTTGTATTATTTTAAATGGTTTGATTATCATTTAGAATCCTTGCTACTAATTTCCATCCAAACAATCATATTGTATTTAAAGTTTCACATAACTACATCAATGGAACGGTAACAAGGTAAAATTTCAATTTATGTGATCGTATATTCTTCTTCCTTGTTTTACTCTTTATCCTATTTACCTTTTCTATTATCTAGAATATAGTTTCGATAAAGTAAAATACAATAACATAAGCTACTTGGTTAGGGTTCTAGACTTTAGTGGAGTCTCAAATCTTAAGCAATTAGATCTTTAATATTGTAAAAGTTTGTTTAAGATACCTTTATCCTTTGAATTTCTAAAACAACTTAAACAATTAAAGATGGAAGCTTTTGACCATCTTAACAAACTCTTAGATCAGTTGGGAATCTCTTGAAAATTTTAATTTCTCTAGTTGTTCAAAACTGGAGTAGTTTCTAGATATAATATATTTTTTTAAGTTTCTTGATTTAAAAATATGTCATGTCTTAAATATTTCAATTTTTTGTAGTAACTTAAGCTATGGGAAACTTGATAAATGAAGGCAATTGTGTCCCTTTACTGAAGGCTATTCTGTTTTGTACAGTCTATCACAAAAACGTTCTCATGCTTTACCTATTCAAAAATTTTGCCAATTTCTACTTTAGACAATAGGAGTAATGGCTCAAACCGCTCAAGTTTTGGGCTCCCCTATTTTCTCTAGAGGAATTAAATATGATTTATTAGCAACCCATCTCTAGTTATAACACTTTTTTATCTTCAATTAAGTGTTTGAATCTATCTAAAAATAAATTGACAACAAAATCAGATACCATCTTTCCAATTTTTCTACTTCATGTGCTTCATTTGAGATAAGAAAGATAAATCCTCATATTATTAAGTCAATTTTTTGGTAAGTTGAATTTTATGTGTAAAGATTTTGTTTATAAGTCTTCTTTGCAACCTCTGGTCTTGCAAATGTGATCGTTGAGAACCTTTTTTGTATTAAAAAAACAGGTAATAATTGTTGATGACATTCCCAGGCTATTCATCCGCAAACAGACAGGTCACAAATAAGTGTCAGGTGAACGGGTGAATTAGGGTTAAAAGGACAAAAAGATTGGAATTTAAGAGGGGAGAAGGTATGGTGGCCATCCAGCGTGAAATTATCAAAGATGTGGTGCTTCCGGCGTATCTGCCTCTGGACCCCTCCACCGACAAAAGAAGCTACCTAACACATGGCTTATGACGTGAAATCCTATGAAAAGGTCATATATTAATGCAGTCAAAGCTTTGGGACAATGATGTGTCACCTGAATGGACTATTAATTAAAGGGCATAATAAATTATAAATACATGTATTTAGCTAATAAAATTTTTGAGGAATAGAAAACGTTATCTTCTCTAATAAAATATAATCTAGGTGGAGTTTGGTGACCGTGAGAACGGAAATAAAGTTAAAAAGAGGCGTGGGACCTCCATGGGTCCCAGGTGGCGTGCACTCCCACTATCTAGACGTCTCTGACAAAAGTTCTAAGGTTTGGACATAAAGAATCTGTAATCAAATTAATTAGCTAAACGATATAGGTGTTAAAAGTTGAACCGACAGCAAGACATTGCATGAAAGAGACATTATTTTATTCAATTGAATGTGAATACATATGTTTATGGAGCTTCGTGATATTGAGTTTTGGAGATAAAGAATGTGTGATACAATAAAACTAAAAAATCATCCATAGAAGTGTTCTAAGTTTGAGGAATGGCCAGCACAAAGCACCAGCTTGCTCAAGCCTTGTCTTTAGGTTTCTGCATTGAAGTTTATCCTGACACCTCGATCCTTGTTCCACCGATATGGGGAACGTTAAAATTTAATTTAATTTAATTTAATTTGGGGACGAATTTCAGGCGGTGGGAAGAGAGATGCCATCCGTATCCTTCCAAAGTCTAATTGCTTTATTAATTGTAGTAATAATTGATTATTACTAATGTTGATTATTCTGTCAGTCTAACACAAATGTTGAGCAGCTGACTGATGTTGAAAATATGGATCCACATGAGTGTAAAGTTATTTCTGATTGTGACACAAAGTTAAGCCTGAGTTTAATTTATTGGACAGAGACTCAAACTATCTTACTAGAAGTAAAGCAACCAGCAAACCGTAATTATTGATGGTCTTCCGTTCCACGCGAGAAAAGTTTTTAAAGCAAAGAAGCGTCCAGCTTTCCATGTCACAACGCCGACCTAGGAGCCAACAGCTGTATAAGACGCACTTCTCTTCCCTTTAATTAGATAATTAAATATTACTCGTTTGAATCCTTTTTCTTGAAAGCTTCAAACATAAAGGAGTTGTCTTACTTCAGAATTGAAGTCTAAAATCATATTAGAAATTTACTTTTTCTTTCATAAGTTGTTTACACAGAATTTAATACATGAAAATATACATTAAACTATGGGTATTAACAATGACATGTGCCCCGAATTTTCGCTAATCTCTTCTTTTCACAACATAATACGCGACCTATAAACAGAACCCACCTGCGATGGCTTCTATTTAATTTAGACAACTTTCTCGATTACGGGGAACATGGCAGATTATTATTGGACAGATAATTCAAATTCAAGTAAGATTTGATCTTATCTATATGTAGGAGGGGGAAAGCAACCAGCAGAGTCGTAATTATCGATGGTCTTCGCATCGTATTTCGTTAATAAATTCTCAGATAACGAACTCGCCTGCCCTGCCATTAGCAGGCATATCACAGAGAATCTACTGACATACACGTGATACCGTGTTTAAGAAAAGAAGCGTTCCTGCTTTTAACGAAGCAGCACTGGCTAAGTCCCCATTAGCAACAAAACACGAGACTTTCCTGCCTATAATGTCAGATGATTATTTAAAAAAAGCTTGTTTTTTTAACGCAACTAGTACCCAAATATCCAAACGTTGACCTCGTCGTGTTACACCTCACATCAAATAATCTTTTCTTACCCTTTGTTTGCTTCAATAAGTTTAAGAATCCTTAATTTTATTTAACAATTGATAGACTGCTTTGCGTGACTCTACAGTGGGGCTACAACGGATTTTTAATGGCAAAACTAGCAACTTTTTTTTCAATATAGTCTGCACTAACCCGAGCACTATAGTAGATCTTATTCCTTCTTTTGCCTCTAATCTTACTCTTTCCAAAATATTCTCTAATGGTGCCTCGTAACACTCTCGAAGCTTCATCTTCTTCTTCAACTCTTTCATGGACATATGATGTTTTTCTTAGTTTTTATGGTGAAGATACTCGTGAAGGTTTTACCGACCATTTACATGCTGCATTGAAGCAAAAAGGGATTATTAGTTTCAGAGACAATGAAAAGCTAAAGCGAGGAAAATATATTTCTCAGGAGCTTTTCAATGCTATACAGGAATCTCAATATGCAATCGTTGTGGTCTCAAAGAGGTATGCTTTCTCCAAATGGTGTTTGATAGAACTAACAAAGATCCTAGAATGCATGACAGAGACTGCACTGACGGTTTTGCCCATTTTCTACCATGTTGATCCATCTAATGTACGAAAGCAAAAGGGAAGTTTTGAACAGGCATTTGCTATGCATGGAGAAGACCCTAAGGTTAACAAAGAGCAAATAAAAAAGTGGAGAGCTGCTATGAATGCAGTTGGTAATCTTGTTGGATGGCATATAGATAACAGGTATAATTCTTATAATGCTATACTAAACATTGGCCAACTTTCATATAGATTGGTTTCACAAACTTTTACTTACTTTCTTGGAGAATGTTTCGATGTGGATTGATTTTTTTTTTTCTTCCGTTTTGCAGTTATGAAGCAATAGTTGTTGAAGAGATCACTAGAAAGATACTTGATGAGTCTAGGTGTAACTCTTCCAATATACCCGAAGGACTTGTTGGCATAGGACGCCAAATTAAGAAAGTGATTTCCTTACTTTTTCTTGGCTTGGACAATGTTCAATTTATAGGGATTTGTGGGATTGGAGGAATTGGTAAGACAACTTTAGCAAAAGTCATATATGACCAAGTATCTCCTCAATTTGAAGCTAGTTGTTTTATTGCTGATGTTAGGAAAAAAACTCAAAATTATGGTGTAGTCCATTTACAAACACAACTTATTTGTAAGATACTCTCAGAAAATGGATTAAGAATATGGGACACTTTTGAAGGAATTGACATGATAGCAAAGAGAATACATAATAAGAAAGTTTTTATAGTTCTTGATGATGTAGATACAGAAGATCAACTCAAGGCATTAATAGGGAACCGTTGTTGGTTTGGACAAGGAAGTAAAGTTATTTTAACAAGCAGAGATCTTCATTTGTTAAAGAAATATGTGGATAATACTTATGAGGTTGAGGAGCTAAATGACTATGAGGCTTTGGAGCTTTTTAGTTGGAAAGCCTTTAAGAAAGACCATCCTGAAGAAAATTATGTGGGATTGTGTATTGAGTTCATGCGCTATGCTCAAGGCCTTCCCTTAGCTCTTGAAATCCTTGGTTCTTTCTTATTTGGTAGAACAATGGATGCATGGATAGCTGCTCGAGATCAATTGAAGGAAAATCCTAAAGCAGAGATTTTGGATAAACTTAAGATAAGTTTTGATGCATTGGAGGATTCACAAAAACATTTATTTTTAGATATTGCATGTTTATTTGATGGCATGTTTATAAGTAAGGACAATAACAAATTGAAATGTCTTGGTAACTATTTAGCCATCGATATTGAAGTTCTTAAGGACAAATGTCTTATAAAGGACTTTGGTGGAACATTTTGGATGCATGATTTGTTAAAAAAATTGGGTCAACAGATAGTCTATTATGAATGTCCAATTGAGCCTGGTAGGCGTAGTAGATTATGGTGTTATGAAGATATTATTCACATCTTGAAGTATAATACTGTAAGTAAATTAGTCTTCATTTAACATAGATAATTAAATTTTATATTTATTTTTTGAAGTATTTATCAAATAACTATGTTATACTAATTTAAGATTGTTTGTTTGTAGGGAACTAACTCAGTGGAAGTTCTTGATCTAGACTTATCATTGCACATACAAGAGCAACTAAATATTGAAGCATTTTCAAAAATGAAAAGATTGAGAATGCTTACAATACATAACTATCAATCTGATGACAAATTTCATGCTTTGGAATGGTATGGAGATCCTTCAAATTTCATGCTCAGCAACCAATTACGTTATTTAGAATGGTTTGGGTATCCACTAGAAAACTTGCCAATCAATTTCCAGGCAAAAAATATTGTTGTACTTAAAGTGCCTTATAGCTGTATCAAACAATTGAGAGAATGGAAGGTAAGATATTAGTTTTAGCAATCCTATCTTCTTTACCTCTTCCTTTATTTTACACTTTTTCATTTTAGTTATATATCTACTAATCTATTTGTTGATTACAGAATTTTGATAAAGTAAAATTCATTGACATGAGTTACTCTTGTAACTTGATGGAGATAGCAGATGTAAGCGGAATGCCAAACCTTATTGAGTTAGATCTTCAACATTGTACAAGTTTGTCCAAGGTCCACTCATCCCTTGGATTTCTGAAACAACTTAAGCGATTAGATATGGAAGGTTGTTTGGCTCTTAATAGTCTCCCAAACAAGATTGATCTTGAGTCTCTTGAATATCTTAATCTTGTTGGTTGTTCAAAACTTGAAAAGTTTCCAGAAATTGTTGGTAATATGAGGTCCTTGGAATTCTTGAATTTGATTGGGACCAACATTAAGCAATTTCCATTATCAATTAAGAGTTTGTCATCTTTGAAGTATCTCAATTTATGTGGTTCCTTAAGCTATAGAAAATTTAGAGAAGAGCCTATTTATATAGATGCTGGAGATCTTGTAAGTTCAATAAAGAAAAAATTTTCAAAGTGGCAGTTTATGATAAAGAAGAAAGTTGGCTTTATAGATGATGGCAGCAATGTTCCACATCCCTATAGTTCTCTACTCCCTAATGTTCTCTCAAGTTTAACCTCCCTAGAAGAATTGGATTTAAGCTATCACAATCTATCTGATACAGATATTTTTTGTGAACTTAATTGTTTATCCTCAATTAAGTTCTTAAATCTATCTGGAAACAAGTTGACAACAATACCAAATAGTATCTATCAACTTCCCAAACTCCGTGCTCTTTACTTGAGAAATTGTAGCAACCTTCGAGCATTGTCAGAACTTTTGTTTTCACGTTTAAGCTGTTTAGAAGTGCTAGATTTGGGTTATTGCAACATATTAGATGGAATGATCCCTGATGACTTTGGCTGCTTATCTTTACTTAAGGCTTTAGTTCTATCAGGGAACAAGTTTAGGAAAATACCAGATTTGATCCAACTTTCTCGGCTTTATAAACTTTGCTTGGACGATTGTACAGAACTTGAGGCACTGCCAAAGTTACCTTTAGGCTTAACAACTTTGGATCTTGAAAATTGTCTATCGCTTAAGATTTCTCGGGTCGAAACGAATGAAGGGTTGAGTAATGATTTCTCTCTTCTCGTGGTCCGTTTTGATGTTGGCAGACCCTACAAGATCCTACAACTGCCTTCCTATCTACGAATTGTTTCATCATCTAAATGGGCACGGAATGTGAGTTTGTTTCTTTCTTTTCTTTTTCTTGTGATATTAAAATTAGCAAAAGTTATTATTGCGTCATTTTCTATCACGTTCTTCTTGGTTTTTATTGAGCAGGGTGTACATGTGGAAAATATCGTAGCCCCTGCATTGGTATCTGGAATCCCAGATTGGTTTAACCAGAGAATTACTAGTTCCTTTGGAGCAGTTCAAAGTTGCTTCCTAGGGAACCGTTTGTATGATTGGGGTGGCTTTGCTCTCTTAGTTCTTTATCAAGTTGACCCTAACAGTTTCCACGGGAAAATTAAAAAACAAAAGGTCGATGAGGGTGGGAATTCAAGCTATGGAATATATGATGGCAACAATCTAGTTCTTCCACAATTTCTTTGTCACTTTCAGATCAATGAAGTTGGTATAAAAGAATCCTTACTCCTTTCTGCCCCTGAAGTCTCTTCTCTTGGGCCTAATGCATTTTGGGTGTTTATAAACTATCATTGGTTGTTTAGACATAACGAAGAGTTCCATAGGAAGGGGTTTGGGGCTTTACATAATGCTTGTCTTGAGGCTTCAATTGAATCGTGCCACTTGAATGTGGAAGTGGAGTGTGGGACACGTTCAGTATATTGGGATGATATTTCAGAGCTAGCTGAGGTTATGAGTGACATTTCTCCGCATTGTATGGATTTTGCAACTTGTGAACGATTGCTTCGATATCCTATCTATCTCAGTGGCTTGTTTGATGGAAGAGTGTTGTCAGAGGACTTGGATTGATCGGGTCGCTTCCATATTAGTAGAATCAACGTACTCCGGACAGCGCATGTTTGTGGGTCGGTCTCTTATACCAGAGCATGACGAGGTAGATTCTTTGTCTTTCTAGTTTATTTTATTTAATTAATTATTAACTGTTCCCTATAACATAGAACCGCATAAAAGATATTAAAGGCGAACAATTAATTTTAAATATTGTAAGGACTAATAGTTATTTTGTTACAGATTTGGAGCACTTCTAACTAGGGAAGGATTCAAATGGTCGAGCTCTCTATCACAGGTCCACCATTCCTCATAAGTAACCCAATGGGCCTTAAAGAATTTGTTTTGGGATGCTCTTCGTCCGTACGATTGCAATTTGCTAACCTAATCTTATTCAGAAATTTGACGAATTAGAAAGAGAATCATGTCTCTATTTTTAGTATAGTTGTTTGCTCCCTCCTCTTCATTTGGATTGTTTTATTTTGAGTTTTCTTTTGTTGTTGACGATATTTGACTAAAATGAATTTGTCACAACTTCTTTTGTTGTTGCACACAGTGGTGTTTTGCTCACAGATTTTTATGAGATGCATCTAATTGTTATCAGTATCGAAACATTTGATCAACTGGAAGTGTGGTAGGAGTTGCTTGCATACTGAAAAAATATATCGTAGAATTGTTTGGCTTCTGCAAATACATTTTGGTTTCCTCTTTCTTCTTAATCATTATTTAGTTTTTAGACCGTAATTCAACGCCGTGTCATTAACAGTGCACAAACAGTGGACTCCTGTCTTTTTCATTTTGTGGGAGTGAACAGAACAATGCTTTTTTTCATTCCCATCCCATCCTTTTGATGTTGATGGCGAGCCCCTTTGGTCTCCTTCTATGTCTCTAACTCTCCTTGGGCCATGTTGAAGGGAAGTGGATGTTTTTAATCATCAGAAGTATTCAGTCGAAGCATTTTGACTGCGAGTGTCGCCCAACGGAGAAATCAATAGAAAAAGATAAAAGGGATGCTCAGTTTCGAGGCACCAAACCCGGCGAGGCTCCCGCGGCTCAAAAGAAAGTAGATAAGGGGTTTGTTTGGCCCAAAAATATTGAATTCATGTGTATTTCCACGGCTTGAAGAATGTCGATTGTTGGAGATTGCTTTGTGTTGAAAGGGTTGGAGCGTTGATTACAGAGTGCAATTTTGGGTGTATATGAGCTTCAATTGATTTTACAAACATGTGGGAGGCAATGGCTTAAACATTCCAAGAAGTAGCAGAAGCAAAGAGAAGAGATTAGAAGCTTAGCAATGAATTTAAATGTTGGAAAGGCAGATTTATCTTGTCCTAGACTTTTTACAACTTTAGCTAGTAAAGATTTCAAAAAGTAAGCTGTCAGTATGAATCTTTGTATGCATATTAGTATTAATTTATCTTTTGCTAATCAATCCATTATAATTAATTTCTTATGCAACTATCTATGGTACTAGTGGCAGGTGAAAGTAGTTCACAAATTGCAGTGGATTCCGAAACTCTTGAAGTTTTACTTGAAAGGCCTTGCAGAGTCCGAGGCTTCAAGGCGAAGGATTAAATACTAAGAGGATTGGATTGATTGGTTTTGCTTCCAGAAATGGTTCAGCCTCATATACTAATAGGATGAGGTAGATTCTCTAGTTTTCTTTATTATTCTATTATTCTATTATTCTATTATTCTATTATTCTATTATTAATTGCTTCTTAGTATATGAAACTTCAGATGCAGGAGAATACATGAATTTTGAATATTGAACTACATTGAAAATCAAGATCTGATGATGATGGTGTTGTTTCTGGTTCTCCTTTATAGCCAATGCTAATTACAAGGAAGATAGATTGGGTTGGAAAAAAGTAAGAACAAACTAACATTTGTCATTGAAATCTCTAAGTTGAAAAGCAAAATTGGTAACCAACAATAGAATAGTGGGGAATTGATTCTATTTTTCACACTTGGATCATGCATCCTATTTGAGCTTTTCTTTTGGTACTACTAATGTTTTCACATTTAGAGTTAGAGTTAGTGACTTTTCACTTTGCAAATGAGTGTGTATATGCTACTAATTTTCAGGGAGGAATCCATCAAACACTAAACCTTGGTTTTTCACTGTTTCATGTTGCTTTAGTTTTCTACATCTTCCGTGTGGAATAAACGCGTGTGAAGAATAGGATGAAGGTTGGCCAGAGCCAAAGATAAGGCTCAGGGAAGGGCTCATGTGAAAAGTATTTTACAAACTCAAGAACCTGATCTTACTCTCTGGTTAATGCAACTTCGACTTAACCGTGCACACTGTGGGCTTCATCTTCTACAATTCTATCAAAGTGAACTGAAGGATGCTCCATTCACGTATTCTCTTTCCTGCTGCTTCTCTTTCTCATTCTATTGCCAGAATCAACATGGGACAATCAATGGAAGAAAATGAGATGCTCACTTATGGAGAGCGTGAACCTCTTTCTTTGGTTGGTATTATTGGCTGACCCTTTCTTTGTCATGTCACATGGTTTTGTTATTTTAAAGTTTGGCTTTGAGGCTTATAATTGTAATGTGAGGGGAAAATTCATATGGTGTCATAGTAGTGGAATAAACTTGATACTTTCTCAATTTATGGTCTTCTGCTTTATGATTTCTTGTTGTCTCGCAGTCAATGCATCAAGGAATCTTTCATCTCCAGGGGCTACTTGTGAGCAAATGTAGAAGTCAGCTATCATTTCTGGACTGTTTACAATATGTTAAGGGGCTCTAAAGATGATAAATCAAATAACAAGGCCATGAATACAAGAATTGTTCAACAGAGAGTGCTATCTATTCTTTGCAATTAAGGATGATAAGGGGAAACCATTACTATTTGTTGGAGATGAGATGACCTGGTGCATATGAGTGCCATGTAAGCTTTGACCAACCACTGGGGAAAAAAAAGGACTGCTGGACTTGGTATAGTTCTTGAGATTGAAGCATTACACTTTAAATTTTTCCTGCTCTAATATGGTTTGGTTCAGTTGAATGTAGAAGTAGTTTTCACGGTTTATGATCTCCATTTTACATTCTTCCTTTCAATCGATTTCGTCAATTCCAATACTCAATAGAAGTTATTAAAGTGCACATAACAGTGTAATTATCTAAATTTAATGATTTTCTTAGAAGTTATTTAAAAGATCATTGAATAATGTCTTCCATTTTTGCAAACAAAACAAATTTAAACGAAGTACGAAAGATCATTTGCCAAGTTGATTCTTGAAAATATCTTCGGAATATTGATAGATTCGAAAATCTTTGGAATGGTGGCGTCAAAATCCAGTGGAAGGAAAGACAAGATTTTCACCGGTGTAAAACTAACACGAACCTTCCGTATAATTGCAGCGAATTTATTGTACTTTTCACAAATTTAATTGCCTGAACTTCAAAACAAGAGAACCATCTCAACTTTTGCCGTACACAAAAGTAATAGGGGCAGAACCTCGTTCTACAACATGCAACCTGGAAATTTCTTTAGAAAGTGGAATGAATTGAGATATTTCGAAATTCATGCTAAACAAGCAATTATTAGTTCCTTTGGAACAATTGACAGTTGCTTGCAATCGAACCCAATCAATCGCTGGGGTGGATTAGCCAGTTTAATTCTTTATATAGTTGAGTCTGACAGTTTTCGGGGAAAAGGAAAATAACAAAACGCCGATGAGCTCTGTGTCACTTTCAAGTCAATGAAGTTGGTAACAAAGAATCCTCACTCCTTTCGGCCCCTGGAGTCCCTTCGATTGGGCCTAATGCATTTTGGGTGTATATAGAATATAGTCGGTTGCTTAGACGTAGCATAGAGTTCCCTAGAGACGGCCGTAGGGCATTAAGGAACACCTGCCTTGAGGCTTCAATTGAATCATGCAACTTGAATCTGAAGGTGGAGTGTGTGACACGTTCAGCATATCAGAAGGATATGTCAGAAGTAGCAGAGGTTGTAAGTAACATTTCTCGACAAGATTAAGATCTTGAAACTTGTAAGAACTTGCTTGGAGGTATTCCTTCATGTCTGTGGCTTGATTGGTGAAACAGAGCCAAACAATTGGGTTGATTGCGTTGCCTCTAGTTACGTTGAATTAATGTACAATCCGTCTCATATAGCAGCAGCATGGCGAGGTAGATTTTTTTTCCATCTAGTTTATTTTATTATTTTGGTGTTAATTGTTCCCTAGAACATAAAACCTCAGACAAGATATTAAAGTTGAGCAATTAATTTTGAACATTGTAAAGGCTTAGATAGTTATTTTGTTTCAGATTTGGAGCACTTTTAGCTAGTAAAGGATACAAATGGTCGAGCTCTTTCGCACAGATCCACCATTCTCCGTGAGTAACCCCATTGGGCCTGAAAGAACTGTTTCGGCGTGGTCTTCCTTCTTGCCCTGCCTTGATTTTAATTTGCAAACCCCATTTTTCTTATGGACATTTGACTAAAATGAATTGTCGCAACTTCTCTTGTCGTTTGCAGATAGTATTTGTTCACAGAGTGCAATAGACCTTAAACCTGATGGAGTAAGTTCGTAGGTGTTTTCCAACTGCCTATTACATTGCTACATGTGGTGTTGATGTAACAAACTCTTATGAAACACATTTGATTTTCATCAACATTGAAACCCATTTCATGAGATGGAAGTGTTGTAGCAGTTATTTGGCATACATCTAAGGTTGTTTGGCTTCTGCAAATACATTTTGTTTCCTCATTCTTCTCGATCAATAATTAGTCCTTTTAGATTGCAATTCAACGCACTTTTATTAACAGTGCGCACCAATGGACTCCGTCTTCTTCGTTTTGTGGAAGCAAACAGAACAATGCTCTGTTTTTGTCCTCCTTGTAGCTTCTTCTTTATCCTTCCCGTATGCTGAATCCCCATCGCTCTCAAATCCTCTCTACTTTATCACCCGCATGTCGCCTCTTGATTCTAATGGCGACCTCCTTTAGTCTCCTTGGTTAGTCTCTTGTTCTCCCTTGGCCTATGTTGAAGAGAAAATGTAGGAGTGGATGTTTTCAGTCATCAGTAATATTTTTTATCATTGTGTTTTAACTGCAGGTGTTACACAATAGAGAAATTAATAGCAGAAAATAAAAAGGAACGCTCACTTTTGAGATACCAAACTTGGCGAGGCTCCAGTGGGTTCTTGCTCAAAGAAATGGAAAAGAAAGACATGTTGATTGCGAAGTTTAAAATGTGCTTAAAGAAGGTGGCTCAAATGGCACGAAGGAAGTAGATGAGGCATTTATTTGGACCAAAAACACATAATTAATGTTCATTTTTACGGCTTTACATTGTAGCATGTTAACACAACTTAAAAACTCTTTAATTCTCTGCACAGAAGTTAATATTGACTCTTGTCCTTCCCTTGTCATACAAATATGATGAATATTTAAATTAAGCTTAAAGCGTTCAACATAATTCCTTAAAGGAGAGTTTTCCCGAGCCATTGAGAGTTGCGATCCCCACTAACGGAATTCAGGCTCTACGAGTTCAAGTTAGCGTTGAGCTCAGCTTACTACAACTAAAGCCATTAGCCAACACGAGCCTGGGCTTTGCGGAAGTGAACAGAACGATGCTCTGTTCACGTGTTCTCTTCCTTGCCGCTTCTCAATCGTGTTTACATTTGCCAAATGTGCTGTTGGGGTCAAAAGTTTTTGCTAAGCGTAATTAGTCATTGCAGCATTGAAACATTTAACGAGCTGAAATTTTCATAAGGGGTTTCTAGCAAAGATGATAGTTGTTCTCAAGTGAAAAAGCATTTGTTAGAGTTGTTTAGCGAGGATGATAACTATTTTCAAAGTAAATAAGAATTTATCGAGACTTGATGCTGTCCTAATTACCTCCCCAAAGGTGGAGTTCTTGAAGAATGATGCACTGTTTGCATCAATAACTATAAAAATCATCACTTCTCTAATCAGTGATTATTCCTTGACTCTAGGAGTTGCACCATGTGGCCATCAATGGAGGACGATGTTGATGGCACTCACTTCTGAAAGACCGAACTTGACAAGACCCCATGTGGCTATCAAAAGCTTAGTGAGCAACGTTGATCCGATCCAAAGGCCCACTCAATCTTCATCTCACTTGTCAGCCCAACCTTGGAAACTAGGGCTGTATTCTCGTTGTTAGTTGTCTCTATTATTTGTATTTAATAAAAATAATTAATTATTGGGGTTCATCCTTGCATAAAAAGGTAAATCATAATCAAATTACATCTTAATGAAAAATCAGTTGCCCCTTGGCTCACCTAAGAATGATATTTTCCGAACAAGCCTTTACTAATGTCGATGTTCACTTATTTGTTAATTGAAAAGTGAATTTTTAATTCACAATTTGTTTATAAAATCAGCGATTAATAGTGATTGTAAATTGACATCTTATTGTGAAATAAAAATAAGAATGACAAGTGTTTGTACTTCATTGCATGGATAACTCAAATTCAAGGTAGTACTGATCTAAGGCCAGAGAAAAAAACTTAGTGTACAGCAGAAATATATTTCTAACGAGACGCGATGATGGATCTCATTCACGTGCAAGAACAACCGTTCGCAAGTATGGATAATCCTTCCAATGCAACAGAAATAAGTCTTACTGACCTCAACTGCGCAATCGCCTCGTCAACAACGTCGGAAGGAAGCTGGGATTTTCGCTGGTAAGTTCTCCAACATTGGAATTAACAGAACGAGCCCGATTACGTGTTAATTTCAACTTTTGTCCTGCTAAGGCGTTAAAGAAGTTAAGAACAAGAAAAAAAAAGAAAAAAAAAGGCGTGAAACTGGAATTCTAAGGTGAATTCAAATTCATATATATGATTTTATGAAATTAGTAATGCTATTTCAACGGTTTATATGAATTTTAGGTGGGACTGCTGATGAAGGTTTGGCTTAAAGAACACCATTGAACTAGGGCCTGCCCCTTTTTTGAAAGAAAGATGGATAAGGAATATTTTATTGAAGGATGGAAAGACTCAAACCTCTAACTACTTGTCTGTAAATTCTCCAAGTACCACCAAGCCATCAAATGTATCATTTAAAGTTGCTTTGTATCTTATTTAAAGAGAAATAAATAGAAGAACATTTAATAGTAAAAGTTTAGACAATTGACTATTATTGTTGAAATTATGAAGAATGTGAGAAGCAAAATTTCATCAATCAAATGAATAAAACTTATAACCTATAATAAGTTTTTGCAAGACTTTTGAAATTTACCAAATGTAATTTTTAAGCCTAAATGAGGATGTTGTAATTAAATAATTATAATTTTTTAGTGGTATATAATACTCAACCTTCATGAAAATTTTAATTGAGTTCAATTTTATAATTGGGTTCCATGCTTATAAATAGGATTAGAATCCACTAATTAAATAAATTTAAAAGAATAATTTAGTCCTCAAAATTTCTCGCTTTGCTAAAAATTAAGAAAGAAAATAAAATAAAAGATTGCATGGATTGGAAGTTAGGAATGACTTTGTACCAACATTAGCGGATCGCCTTATCTTTCTCTCGTAAGCATCGAGTATCACAAAGGATGATCATCATTCAACACCAGTATTAGTTACGGGTTAATTATCCAAGATGTTGGAAATAACCCGTATTGTGGGCATTCAGCCCATTTAGAAGAAATTACAGAAAAAGATCCATTGAACCTAGTTGAAACATCAAAAAGCTTCCAGAGCAACGTCAATCCGGTCCAATGAAATAAGTGTCCATCTCACTTACCAGCCGAAGATCATGTTCAAGTGCCTGGAAGCCAATGCCGTATTCTGGTTCTTGGTTCTCTCTATAAATGTTATTTCTACCCAAAAAGGAAAAAGAAAAAATCATTTAGTGCGGTTGATATGTGTGGAAAACCTAAAACAAAGTTAAATTACACCTTAACAGTAGTTTAGTTGCCCTTGGTTCACCAAAGCTTATGAACATGGGAAATGTTGTTTGATTGCATAATAAAGAGATTATCCTCTTCTTGGATCCACGACCATATGATAACATTTTAGATATCCTTAAAATACAGAGGGTCTCATGAAAGGTTAACAATCGACGTTACTTTAAACTTTCCTTACGTTGACCAAACTGTCTCGATGCAAAAGTGGTGAATCTCTTGCGTATGTTAATAAGTCAACTTGCCCAAGTCTTGTCCAAAATTAACTTCCGTAGGAGGCTGAATAATGTACATTTATAAATCAATGGTGCGAGTCCAACTTCTTCTTGGACCCACATCCAGATGCCGGCCATTCGAAATAAATGCATTCATATAAGATCCCGGGAAGTGCTTCTTATATGCATGAAGAATGTGTCAAAAGGCCGGCCAAATTGGAATTAAAAAGAGGTATCAGGTGAACTGCTTCTTTGGAAACATATCCTATATTTCCACTTCGAACGTATTTGTCTACGTTGAAACTTTGTGACATTGAACTTTTGGAAATAAAAATGCGTAGTAATTGGAAAACGTAGTAGGTTGGGCTATTTTAGTTGCATTGATCACGTATCAAAGCACAATTTTGTAAGTGATTCTTTTTCACCTTCTAAAAAGAATAATAATCATTAAATTCTATGAATTATTTGTCAAACATTTCTACGACAGTAACTTTTTTCTTCCTCTTGGGTTTATAGGCAACTGATGCTATTGAAAAGTTTGTCCTCCAACCACCATTTGGTGCAGACAAAGAATTATCCTTTGAAATCTTCTCAAAAATGACAAAATTAAAAATGCTTATGATTGGCAGCTCAAGAGATTTCAATGGATATTTTTGGGCAGCTTCGAATTGGAATTATCTGCATCGACGTGGTGATGCTTCAAAGTTTAGGCTAAGTTATGAATTATGTTTTTTTCAATGGTCTGATTATCCTTTACAGTGCTTGCCAACTGATTTTCTACCAAAAAATAAATTGCTTGTGTTGAATTCGCACTATAATTATTTGGATTGGCACGGCAATGCTTCAAAGTTTTCACTAAGTAATGAATTATGTTTTTTGCATTGGACCGCCTATCCTTTACGGTCCTTGCTAACTAATTTCCAACCAAAAAATCTTGTGGAGCTTAGAATGCCGTACAGCTCCATCAAAAGACAATGGGGTGGATGGAAGGTAAGATTTACCTTCTATAATTGTATTTTCTTTTTCTTCTCCCTCTTACTCTTTCTTTTACTCATCCATTGATTTTTCTAATAACAGGGTCTTGATAATTTAAAGTATATTGACATGAGTTATTTGGTTAACTTGATTGAAATACTAGATCTTAGTAGAGTTCTAAACCTTGAGTCATTAAATCTTTGTAATTGTATTAACTTGCGTAAGGTCCACGCATCTCTTGGATTTTTGAAACTGCTCCAGGAGTTGAATATGGAAGGTTGTCAACGTCTTGAAAGATTCCTAGACATGATAAGTTTGGAATCTTTTCGGCATCTTAATCTTGCTGGATGTTCAAGATTAAAGGTGTTCCCTAACATTCAAGGTCATATGTCTTCTTTGATGTATATGGATCTGACTGAAACTATGATTAGAGAATTACCATCGTCAGATTGCCATCTCTTGAGTATCTTAATTTTTGTGGTTCTTTAAGGTGTCGAAAAAATGCCCAGATATTTTATACGTATAACAGAGGAAAGTATATTTTTTTGCTGCATCCCCAAGGAAATGTATCTTTCCGTTGGGCCGTTTGGAGTTATGGTAAGAGCTTTTTAAGAGGGCGAGCTTTAGATATGGAGAGAAATGGCTCAAGTCCTTGGTTTTTCATCCCAAATGTTTCACAAATCCCTCTGGGTTTTTGGTCCCTGATTTAAGATCTTTAAAAGAACTAGATCTAAGTTATCTCAATCTACCAGACGCAACATTTCCTAATCTTAGTTCTTTGTCTTCAATCAAGCTTCTAAATCTATCTAGAAATAAATTGACAACAATACCATATAGTATTTGTAAACTTCCCAACCTTGATGAACTTCACTTGAGAGATTGTAAAAACCTTCAACGATTGGAATTGCTCTCATGCTTAAGGTCTTTGAAAGTGTTAAATTTGGCTTACTGTAGTTTATCAGATGGTATGATTCTAGATAATCTTGGCTTCTTATCCTCACTTTGAAGTTTAAGTCTAAATGGGAACAAATTTAGAAAAATTCCATACTTGGTCCAACTTTCCATGCTTGGTCTTCTTTGCCTGGATGATTGTTTTGAGCTTCAAGTATTTCCAGAGCTACCATTAAGGTTGAGCAGGCTGTTTTTTCATAACTGTCCATCGCTGGAAATTTGTTGCCACGAGATGGACATATCGACTTCAAGTGGAAGCTTGTCCTGCGATAATTGCCTTTTTCTGGCCATCAATTTTGACTCCGATGGCAGACCCTACAAGATCCCATATGTGCATCAACCAGAGAAGATAGTGAGTCACTTTTCTCCTTTTTAACATGAGAGTATTAGGTTATTGAAATTAACAAATGCTGTTGTTACATGATAGCTCAAAGCATGTCTTTTCTTATTTTACAGAACGGTTTTTATGGTGTCACGGTAGGCATTGCATGGGCATCTGGAATCCCAGACTCGTTCAACCGGAGAATCTCTAGTTCCTTCAGAACTATTGAACATTCCTTGCAATTCAATAGGCCTTCCTGGAAGGGTTGTGCTCTGTTAATTCTTTATGAAGTTCATGAGCATTGGAGTTCTAATAATGTAACATCTGATGGCAGCACTCGTACTTTTCCTCATTTTGTTTGTCAATTTCGACTTAATCAATTTTATGAAGGAAGATCCTTACTCCTTTGTGCCCCGGAAGTCCCTATTGTTGGGTAAATGGTCTTTGGGTGTTTATAAACCGAGATTGGCTCCTGGGTGGAGCTTTACCCAAGGTTGAAGGCTGGCTTGAGGGTTCAATTGAATCATGCAGCCTAAACGTGGAGGTGAGAGAGTGCGGGGCATGTTCTGTAAATTGGGAAGATTTCTCGGAGTTTTCTGAAGTAATAAATAGCATTTCTCCACGTGCTTTTGATTTTAACTCTTGGCTTTACTTAGACACCTGCCTTTTACAGCGGTATTAAACGAATTTATTCTCAGTGTGAGATTTGATTGGATGGCTATTGCTAGTGGATTTCATTGTATATTCCAGTATGAGGCAGGTACAATTTATTCGAGCAATCCGGTGGTGTTCAAACTTTCTTTCACTTTATTTTTTATTTTATTGTTGTTCGAACTTTTTATTATCAATTTACTGACAATTCTTAGGGAAACATTAAATACAAGATAGAGGGAGAGATTGGGAGGTAAGCAATGAAATCTGGTTGGAGGAAAGGTTGATGATTATTTGGTTATTGAACTTGAAAAATGTTTTGTTAATAAAGAGGATTGAAAAGGCCTCCTCTCTCTCATGAATTCACATTGCTTATGAGTAGTAATTTTTTGCGTAGTATAGATGTTTAGTGCTTTCAAACAAAATAAATATATGAGTTCTTTGGCTCATGCAAATATATTTTTTTTTCATATTTTTTCTTTGTTAAATGTGTTAGTTATGATTTATTTTGCTTAACTATTTGTTGGTTATGATGGAATATTTCTGAATTGGCTATTTATTTGCTTATAAGGTTTATAAGACAGTATGATTTTACCCTTGCACTAGTTGACCTTTTATAATTTGTGCACAAAAGCTTATGATTTAGTCATTTTCAATATTTAGACAAATTCTTAATACCCTTTATTGTTAAATTGATTTTCAGTGTACTTTGTTCGCATATCCTCTTCCTTGCCCCTTCTTTCTCCGTCTTATGCTGGACCTTCATGTTCTCAAACCCCTTTTGCTGCATCACCCTTCTGTCTCTGGTCTGCTAGTACGTCACTTACCACTAAATCAATCCTAAAATTTGGTAACATTGTGCAAGGACCAATGATCAAGATAAAAGATAGAAGTTGATGTCCACAAGTTGCATTGGCATTTAGTGTTCATGGACAGAGTTTCTTGGAGTTTTTAATCTTCAAACTTTGACAATTGCTAAATGTGATGTTAAGCTCAAAATATTATATGAAACCTTATTAATTCTCATTAGCACTAAAAAATTTAGCAAACCTAAAGTAGGTAGTGAGGCTATAATTATTGATGGTCTTTGCATTTGATAAATGTGGGATAGGAATCTGTTAGGCACAATTTAATGAGATGTCAAGTACTTGTATCCAGGTTGATTGAGCAACTGTTGGATTAGTTTAATCAACGTTGTCATGTATTGACTTACATGCTACATCTTTGAATTTTCTTATTTATTTTTTATTCATTGCATGTTTGTTCAATTAATCTATTAACTATTTTTTTGGTTGTCTTAAATTAAATTATAGCACATAAAGTTACATGAGTTACCTTTACTTTTAAGGTTGAGAGGCAGAGATCACATTTAGAAAACTAGAATTGGTAAAGCAAACTAGAAAATCCATAGTGTGAGTTGACATCCTTGGACTTGGACGAATTACTCACTATACGATTTGTCTCTTGCAGTTGGAAGTTCTTGTGGCCTGAGTTTGTGGTTTGGATATCCCTTTGCACTTGTTTTTGATCCATTCTATATGCCAACAAGGAACAAGGTAGGCTATTTAGATCTTTTTCCTGCATACCAATCTTGTCTGGACATGAGGCCTTTTGTTATGTGCTCCCCTTGTCTGACAGAAGCTACAGGGAAGAGTGATAGGATGCAGATGATTGTGTAGGTAAAGGCACGCGGATCTGATCGCACAATTGTTTTAATTAAGGGTCATGGTGGGAGGAATAGGTAGTAGTGTCACCCATGCTTGCGTGTGTAAATTTCTGTGGGTTACCTTTGAATTCCTCTGCCCAAGTAGTTAGAAAGGGTAGTATAAATAAGGAACAGGGGGTAAAAACGAAGGCAGGCTTTGGTACCCCACCTTGCTTGTAACCCCGAAGACTTTCTCTCCCTTTTGATCAATACAATATCTGCAAGCTTTTGTATTTCTTTTCTTATGTTCATCACTCACCATTGAGAAAAAGATCGACCACAACCCTTAGTTTTATGAGGATTTCCTTGAACCCAAGCCAATGAAAAGATCCCTAACATATGCACGTCACACCTTTCTTGTTGATCCGATCTCTCCTCTTCCTCTTGAAAATGCAGATATTGGATGCAATTAAATCAAAGCTACTTTGCTGCATGTGCATCAGTGTATGTGGAAGTAGTCCCGGTCTTCTAAGACTCTCCAACGATGGAGGCAGGAAAAGGAATTTAGAGTTTGCAGCTCCATCTGAACTATCTAACAATGTGGAAAAACATACTTGTAACTAATGGGTTTTGAACACGAAAATAAACAGAGTTTGCCATGTTGCTGTTCAAATTTGTCCACGCCATCAAGATGGTGACTTTTTTTTTATCTATTATTATTATCTTGAATATGTGCCATCAAAATTTCAAGTGAAGCAGAAAAACAATATATATCTTGACTTGGGTTGTGTGGTCATGCGAAGGCATTTGACTCCATGAGAAAAGAGTGGGTTGGAGATCAATAGTTGCATATCAATTGATTCATAGGAATTCTTATGAGAGTCAAAGGAAAAAGGTGGATGACCATTTCTTCTTTGGCGTTGGTCATGAAAATTTCCCTTTAGCCTTTGGAAAAGTGATCTTAACATTATAATTTTTTGTTGTCTTGAATGATGCTTTTTAATTAGATACCATTAATGTGGACTAAACCATCTAACCTCAAAAGCTCTTCCTAGAGAATGTATCTTGGAACATAAATGTGATTTAGCATGATTGCATCATATTTAATCATTTGCATCGTGTAAACTTGCCTTGTCAAATGCATGATTCTGCAATTTGTATGCCATTTGATAGTGATCACATTTCCAATGGCAGCTTATATCTCAAGCTATCCACAGAGCTTATTCTATTTGTTTGTATTATTGCTGATCAGGATAAGCAATTCACCCATGGATGGAAGATGTACATAGCATAATTGAACTTATGTTGAAATGAGTTACTGAACTTTTTACTATCACACCACCCTTCTAGTTTCATTGTCCAAAACAATTTTGATGACAGCATGGGAAGCATTTGGTAACAACGACAATTGAAAATTGATTTTGTTCCACAACCAACAACTATTTTTCTTTCACAATTTTTGTTACATTCCCTACTACCTTTAGCTAACATATCGCATTTGGAGTCTCAATTAATCCCAACAGACACCACAAGGTTTTATAGAATAAAATGTTCTATGCATGAACTCAAAGGATAAGTCCAAGAAAAAGTTTTTTATTGTCTCTCCTTTTTTTTGTTTTGTTTTCTTTTTTCATGTTTAACTTTGAAATATAAGATTTTCCCAAAATATAAGAGCCAAAAAGGTCGAAATGCAAACACTGAACGCATCCCTCAACCTAACTACCAAAAAACCAATGCACATTCAACTTCTATATTTACAATTCAATCCAGACTGGGCAGTTACATTGCCAAATTCTCCACCTTCAAGCTGGCCGTCCGCACAATTTGGCTTTTCCCACGGAGACTGCATCAAATCAAAGGTGAACGATTAAACTTGTCATCAGGAAAACGAGTAAATAGCTTTCTCACAACAACACATCCCAACTAGACACCCCTTGAATCCAAGGCATTCACCCATTGATCATGGTCGAAAATTCAACTTTATCTTATTCCAGTATCAGATTATCAAATACTTACACAAAAAAGAACGAGAAAAGGGAAAGATTTTCTCCACAAAGAAGCATCAAGTATTAACACAGGCAATTAAAATCAAGGGGCATGCCATTGCTGGTCCTTCCTGAACTCAGTAAGCACTAGGTATTTGTTCTCAAAAGCTGTATAGGTCTCATCCTCACATGAAGATTGAAAAGCAAATCAATTCTTCTTAGAAGACTAAAAGAAATGACACAAAATCTAGGTGTATGACACAAGCAATATCACCTTTGCTTTTGTAAGAACAATTTTCCTGACACAAAAATAAGCAGCACAATCTTCGGTTGTTTCATTCGATAGATCAATCTTGGGAACAGCTCTGGCTCATACTGACAAGAAAGAAACACAAGTCAATTCAAGATTCACCATTCTCCAATTCATATCTATGTGATCTAGGACATAAGTATGTATATGAGTGCAAAAATGCTAACATACGCGTGTGCGTTCACATAAAGTATTAGTATAAGATATAACATAAAAACCCTAAGAAAGGTTTAATATCAATATGTCTTTAGAGGACATTCTCCTCTTATTGCCACTTGAATGGTCATAGTAGGGGAATGCCCTAAAGACTCTTTTTCTGATAAATACCTACAATAATTCATAGAAGAACACAGAATATGGCACATCCATGCCATAACTCTTGGAGAAGAAAAAAGACCCAATGATGGCTTTTACCTCTAAGAGAAAGAAACGGGAAATTACTCCCATGACAATTTTTTGCTTGGAAAGTAAATGGTACAAAATTCAAAGGAAGTTCTCACATTTAAGAGAAAGAACACAAGACATTATAAGGACACATTTTTCTGTTATGTATATGCTACAATTCAAGAAAAGAACTCGATAATTGCTACGGCATATAAGCAAAAGAATGGATAGCATAGACAGCTCACTGCTAGAACTTATGCTTGAAAAGGCACCATGGGAATATGCAAGTCCTTCAAGCCTGATGGGGAATTTAACATCACAAGAACCAATCATGTGGAGAATTTAACATCGCAAGAACCAATTATATTCTAAATCTAGAAATCCTACAACAGCAGAAAGCTTCGTGTTAGACAAACCATAACAGTTTGTGCCTAAGTGTGCATGTGTGTGTGCGTGCGCGAAAGCAAGAGAGAGTTACTACCATGAACTTTGCAGGAAAACCAAGCTTCTGAGTAATTCAAGCATACTGAAAAGTGCAGATAACATGTAAATTAGGGAGAGAGAAAAAAAAGTAATAATAAAACAACACTATCATTCATTAAGATCTTTGCACTTCACACATTGAAAAGTTGTTGAGTAGATGATAAACATTTATTTCATCATAATCGTAAAATAAGGAACTATTTATCTCTAATAACTTTGGTCTTGCATGGTTCCACCATCTAGTGAAACTGCGATTTCCAAACAGAACAAAATGCAGGTTGCAGGCCATTTTTCTACATCTCACAAATGGGCTATATCAAAATCCCTACTTATGCAACTCCAACAATTTGAAAAGGCATCCATTACCTTCCATGCCGCCAACTTAGATTGGTGTTCGCTGTTAGCTCCTATACAAACCTATGAATTATAATAACATGTTAGTATGCGCAAAATTATGTTGCTAAAAAACAAAAGCAACTAGAGATGCCAATTACATTTATCTGTTCAATGTACCAAGCTTTCATAGAGTATTTGAAATGCAAAACCAGCTAAAATATTGAACTCAGTTAATTATAGGAGGAACGAACGTAAAGAAGTGAGCCTCACTCAGCCATAAACTTTGTGCCAGAATTTTACCATATAAGAAATTCTAACTAACTGACATCTTATCATTCTAGTCTAATTCCATAGAGAGAGAAAAGACCAACATTTCAACAATAACAACAAAAATAAATCTTGATGCATATAAAGAGACATGTTATAAGTAAGATAAAATAGCACATGAAGAGACATGTTATAAGTAAGAAACTGGCAGATGATTTGGGGAAACTACCATCTTCCCAGAAGCAAAAATCAATGTTATGGTCTTCAGCTCTTTTATTTTCATAATTACAGCAGCGAAATGCTGTAAGAACATCAAGAAAGCAACACTTAAATGATGCTAAAGAAACAATATTCTATGTGAAATAAGGAACAAGGTTAAGTTGCAGAAGTGAATAACTACACAGCCCGCCATATGAAACAAAAGTGGTCAAGAGAGGGAAAAAGAGAGCTATAGCCACATTCTATACCTTGGGACTGTATTCAGCATTACTAGCTTGCAATGCAATAGCTTTAAGATCTAACTTGTAGTCCAAATTGGTAGTTGACACAATATTCTTGAATGGCAACAAGTAACTTGTTAATTTATAATGACTAAAATAAAAGGGAAACTGATTTATAATCTAAAGCTTTTTTTTTTATAGCTTATATATAAGAACTGAAATATGAAAAGACAACTAGTCCAAGAAAAAAAACCATGTCCCTGGTGGCATAGTTCATTTAATCAATAAGTACCAAATTATTTGAAAACTGTTCAAAAGCATATGACATGATTAACTTCAAAGACACATTTAGACTCCTGCTTGTTCTGCAAAATATAGCTCAAAGCACACAACAAGGGCCAGAAACAAAAGCCATCAGAATCTCTGCAGCCAACCTATCGCTCAAATCACAGATCTGGAATTTCAAAACTTTAAAACCATACCATGGGAGTTCATTGTATTTGTATCACAATGCTGTAGGATCATATCCCATTACAAGTATGTGAATTTTTGCAATCAATGACAAAATTTTCATAGCAAAATCAACTCTCACCTTTTTCCTGTCTCACAGGGATGTTTTCCAAATATACACAGTCATTCTCTAGTTTTGCGGTGAAGACCGACCCGCACCACAACGGCATACTATTTCCTTGTTAGACACACAGTACCCATTACAAATTATTGATCGACGGACTTCAACAAAAGTAACCTAGCCCATTAAATCGTACTGAAGCTTATGATCTCTCCATCGCCATATTGACTGTAGCGTCACCTTCCAGGTACGGCAACAATTGACCAGCATCTGGACTTTACATTTTTGTGATTATGCCGGACTCTCAGGCAACTGACCAAACAGGTGGTATGCATAATGAAGGAGTTACACATTCGTTGGTGCTCACTGCAAAGAATGGCTTAAAAGCAAATTCAAATGAACATTGATCTTATCTCAACCAGCAAAGGTGGTATATTATTTATAGGCAGTACATCCAGATCCTGCGAATCTCTGCTTTTAACGCCACAGCGCGGACCTATATCACATAAAAGCAATAATGACTTTAATGCAAGCATGCCGCAAATGGATTGCCTCCCACATCACAAATTCTTACCGCTTTTCAAATCTTTCCCGATAACTTATTTGGGCAATCTTCTTGATCTCGCGGAAAACGACAAACTTCTTTCTCACGATTTTCAGTGCTTTCTATTAACCGTTTCTTTACCACGCATTACCCATTTTCAAACCAAGGCAGGTATGGCTACGTTTACCTTTGGCTCGCCGAAGCCTGCCCGGGTCGAGAATCCCACCATGAAGACCATAGCGCACAGAAACAAAATGAATGCAAGTTCCATTGACTGCCGGCCCCACGGAAATTTCATCCTGTTGAACTCCTTTTCAGAAAGTTGATTCTTTTGAGCTACTCTTAGCATTTCCCTTCTCCTTGTCTACTGTCGTTACTCTTTTATTGCTAGCTTTCAAATGAAATAGAACTTTAAGCAACTCTTTCCTTAAGGAGTTTCCTTACACTGGCAAGCATATTGTAGTTAAGCAACTCTTTCTAATCCTTTTCTTTTTCCTTGGTATTTTTCTTGTCTTTTTTTTTTTTAATTAAGCTTTTCTTTGCAATACTTTTTCCTTTGCCAATATTTTACTAAATTGAATTTATCCTTATCTTGAAACGAAAGAAGATAAATTCTACAAAAGAACACGTGCATTAACTTTTATGTTGAAGGAAAAAGAATATTTGATTGTGTCCATAATTTATTCACTTAATTTACACATTGTTCAAATAGAAAATAAAATTGATATTGTTTTAGTAATTTAAAGCATGTAGCAAGGTAGTAATTATTGATGGTCTTTATATTTGATGAATGCGGCATAAGAATCCATTAGGCACAATTAAATGAGATGTCAAGTGCTTGTATATGGAGTTTCACATTTGGCTGCCCAAATCTGTCAATTGCGGGGTGGGGGCCCTGGCTCAGTGGCGTTCTTTGAGCCTAACCCTGACCGGCCGTCCCACCGGTCAGGGGTTCGAATCCCGTCCCTCCCCTTCCCCCGGGTGTGTGAGTTTATAATAAAATTTTTTTAAAAAAAAAAAAAAAATCTGTCAATTCTAGCAAAATGATGGTTGGTTTTATATCTATTATTGGGATGGAAGACCATTTGTTCTTTGGCTTTAGCCATGACAATTCCCCTTAAGTCTTTGGAAGAGTGATCCAAACCTTAATATTTTTTGTTGTCTTGAATGATACTTTTAATTAGACACCATTTATGTGGACTAAACCAGTCTAACATCACAAGTTTTGTAAAGAATCTATATTTGAACATAGACATGATTTAGCACCATTGTATCATACTTCATCATCATTTGCATTGTGTAAACACTATATCAGATGCATGATTCTGCAATTTTAACCCATTGCTTTAAGTTAATCTACACCGTTAACAGTTAAGGTAAAGCTACAAATGGTTGGACATATGTAGTCATACGGGATCCCGCCAAGATTGCAGTTGCTTTGGGTTTGTGTCAGGAAATTCGTATTATTCCCATCCATAAGCAAGTGCCAGACACTTGTAACGATTTGTAATGAACCAATAACTTTTGTTGGAAGTGTAAGAAGATGGCCTTCGGTCGTTCAATCGAACCTTCCAGGAAAGAACAAAAGAAAGTATAAATCGACGTGCAAAGAACGGCTTAAAGCCAATTCAGATGACCATTGATGTAATCATAAAAGAGTTCAAGTAACCAGCCTTCTAATCTCTGTTTTTAACACTACAATGCGGACGTATATAACATAAAAGCAATTAAAGGCTAACTACTGCTTTGAAATCGTAGAAAATGACAAACTTTTTTCCTACTTCGATTTACAGCTCTCTTTCTTTGGACCGTTTATTTACAAATCAATGCATGTATTCGCCGAAGCCTTCCTCTTATTGAGCGTGGATAAATATGAATATCCTTCCAAGTCCCCACGAAACAGGATGCTGTGACGCACGCACCCGGGGGAGGGGGAGGGACGGGGTTCGAACCCACGACCGGGTGGACTCGCCGGTCAGGGTTTGACTCAGTGTCTTTAACCACTGAGCCAGGGCCCCCGCCCCTTGATTGGCACGTTAGCATTGCTATTCTATCCGCTTTATGAGTGTATGTATTAAAAAAAACTGATCTTCAAGAACGTGGTTATGTGCTTTTGGATGACCTTAATTCCTGAAAAGGATTTTTAATATTATACTGATAGAAAGCAGAGACCGCATCCATAAAACAATAACCCTTTGTAACATTATCCAACTCAGAAGTCGAAGTCATGTGCATATGCATCCTTACTTCTCGGTTAGTAGTGGGAGTAAAAGATGAGCTTGCATATCTGTGAATCTCTGCTTTTCGTGCCAAGGCACGGACATCCTGAGAATGGATCTTCTGTAAATGGGACTGATTGGCTACCTACTCTTGAATAGTGAATCCGATGTCTTTTCATTTCTTTGATTTTTATGAACGCGTTCAGTGTGTAAAGATGACAGAACAGGGACTTAAGCTCCCCACAAAAGCAGGACCGACAGACGTGAAGTTGGACCCTTGGCCAACGCGTTTACATGTAACAGTGAAGATGAAGACGAAAGAAATGAAAAGACTTGATAATGAAATGTCTTTTCATTTCTTGTATCTTCCGGAATACGTTCAGCCCGTCCACATGGGGGGCAGGTCATACTGGAGAACCGAAAAAACGCGTGGCGTTGGGTTAAAGGACAGCCTGATTGGAGTTACAGAAAAGGGCTCGAAAGGCACATGGACTGTTGAACTCACTTCTCCTCCAAGCTTCTTAGAAATAGGAATGAACCTATTTAACGTTTAATGTGAAAAACATTGTACTTTTTCTGAGTTATCCATGGTTTAAGTTTAATGAACAATTAGTGATCTTAAAGTGAAATTTTGCAAAACACCTATTAGACCCGGTATTTTAACGTAATGGTAATAATAAATGGTATCAAAACAAGCACTTGTCTGAAGTAAAAATTCTTGCAGTATCAACTTCATATGTGAAGTCTTGCCAAATGAAATCCTGCCAAACACCTATCAGACTTAGTATTTTGGCAGAATTAAAATCAACTTATAAAGAGCTTTTTGATTGTAAATCCACTTTTAAGAAAATTTGAATTTTCTTATATATAAATGATGTTATTTCCCAACAATTTCTCATTAAATTTGATATGGACCTTGCTCCTCTAGCCCAGCCTATGCAGGTAAGGCACGAGGAAGCGTCTCACATGCGCGTGAAATAAGTGTTATAAGCAGACCAGATTTTAATTACAGAGAGGGATTAGGTGTATCGCTTCTCAATTATGGAATCGTGCTCGTCTTTTTCTGTGCATATGAATCGCGCTCATCTCTCAAAAAGATTAGGGGTAAAATGAGACCAGCCTGTGCATATGGATCTCTTCTTGCCGATTCCTTGGAGATCCATCTCCATCGAAATCTATGGTTCTTAAACCGGTGAGAATATAATATAGATTTCTCGCCGGCCGTGTACGAGCATGAGAGGACGCAGATATCCACTGCCTTCGCTAGGCCAAGTGTGTTTTGGGAGTACATAACAAGAAATAAAAACAAAAAAAATGTTTTAGAGTGTAGTTATACTGCTTATGGGTGATTGTAGTTCTTGTGGTTGTTGAATAATTGTCTTTGGCCTATTAACAGGATTTTAAATTTTATTTTTATTTCAAAAGAAAACTTGTCTATTATTACATATCTAGAAGCAACAATATGATATGACATATATTTGGATGTACATTTTCTCTTTATTCATGTTTGTCCTTATTATGAACTTTATATCATTACACTAGGCATTACCCACTCTTTAGTATTCTCTATTGAAATTTTGGAGAACCTGCAGAGAGATTAGAAATTGAGACAAAATTTTGAACTTTAACACATACAAGATTGATGGTTATCGTGTTATAAGCTTTGTTTGTAGATTGATAGTTACTAGTTTATTTCATGACAAATATTAGAAACTGATTACTTATGGAAGATAAATAGAATCTAAAACACCTTTTAATATGAATTGGTAGTAAGATAATATTATTTGTGATTGTGAAATAAAGTTAAGTTAGGCGAGTATTTCTCTTCTATTGGATGGACTATTCAAATGCGAAGTAGCATTCATCTTATATCGGTACAGTAAAAGTAGGCAACAAAGGTGGTCATTATTGATGGCCTTTGAGTTTATCACAGAGATGATTTCTCAATAACGTGCACACTTCTTCAAAATGACTTCTGCCGACAAATTTATAATTTTCTACCGCAGTAGTGGGGATTGACTTCTAGCATGGCCGGTGTTGAGATTTGTAATAGTAGTGGTGATAAAAGTGTCTTTTTGCCCCCTTAAGATATTTTTGAAATTTTTGAAATTAAAATAAATAATGAGGCTAATAGTATAACCTTTGCTTTAGAGTAGTTTTCGTAAGAGTTCTGTGTAAACCTTGTGTAGTTGACTAGGCTTGGCATGAGACTTGGTGCGCGAGGGGCAATTGGAGAAGAATCCTTGCCGGAATTACTGTAGCGGTCCCGCAAAGAGCAGTCAGATCTAGAGATGAAGAAGAAAATTATAATCACTGAATGATTTTTTTAGTAAAAAGAAGAAGGGACTGGTAAATATATTGTGTTCTTAATGTTTTAAGCTTGATCTATTCATCTGTTCGCGTCTGATGCAACGCTTTTGCCCTACAGCGAGATTGCACTTCGGATCGGAGAACGAGAACTATGGTGTAGGGTATAGGAAGATAAGATTTTGGGCAAGACAATCTCTTTTATTTTGTTTAACTATTTATTGTCTTGTGTCGGAGTTTGACAATTTTATTGTTTTGCGTGACTCTGTGCAGACCACTTTTGCACAATGCAGAATGCCGGAGAATCACTTGGAGCGGTAGCCCTAGTATGCAAAGGCGGGTCATAAACAAGCTCGTGAAACCCAAAATCTGCAAATTATCGTTGCATTAGCAAAGCTGAGTCTCTGATGGCGTCCACGAGAACTCTGACAGCCCTTTCATCTTCCTTTATTTCATATCCTCGATGGAGATACAGAGTATTCCTCAGTTTCAACGGCGAAGACACCCGCGAGAGTTTCATAAACCATCTACTTGCTTCTTTGGAAGACAAATGGAGTGTCGTCTGTGGAGACGATTATACACTGGAGCGTGGAAAATATAATTGGGAAGAGCTCTTGAAAGCACTACGAGAATCTATATGCGCGATTGTTGTAATTTCAAAGGCTTACGCTTTCTCCAAAAGGTGCTTGATTGAGCTAACGGAGATCCTAGAATGTTGGTTTGAGGATGACTTGGAAGTTTTTCCAATTTTTTACCATGTCAATCCGTCCGACTTAGAAAAGCGGAAGGGCGATTTTGAAAGAGCATTTACGGAGCATAGAAAAAGCCCTGAAGTTGACGGAAAGCAGATGGAAACATGGAGAGCTGCTTTGTGTGAAGTATGTGGTCTCGCCGGACGGCGTGTACTGGATGATAGGTAACATTTAATCTTTTCTTCTTTTAGCGTGGGGATTTGTAGCTTGGAATTCCAAGCTAAACAACGAAATTTTCTTAAAACAAGTGCCGTCATCATAAATTGCTGGACTAAAATTAGAGGACTACGCCAGGGACTAGTATGATGACTTCTATTCACTTTCCCTGAAAAACTTAAGAACAACTTTCGATTGGTTTGGACTTTGGTTCTAAAACGGTGTCTTTTTTACAGATATCTAGCAGGAATCATTGAAGACATCAAGGAAAATATACTTCGGGCATTCGGTGTTGAGGTATCAAACAGTTCCCAGGTTTTTGTTGGAATACAACGCCGGGTGAGCGAAATAATGGCCTTACTTACTATGCGGTCAGATGATGCTCAGATTATAGGGATTTATGGAAGTGCAGGAATTGGAAAGACAACTTTAGCAAAAGTTATTTGCGACAAACTTGCATCTCACTTTAATGGAGGATGCTTTCTTGTTAATTTTACAGAAAAAAACAAGAAGCAGGATATTGTTGAGTTACGGAGACTTATTCTTAGAGTCACAGGGAGCAGAGTAGCCAGCCCACAAGTTTTGCTCATGCTTGATGATGTAAATAGCAGGGAGCAACTAAAAGAATTAGCCGAAAGTCGTTCATGGTTTGGTGGTAGCAGTAGAATCCTCGTAACAAGTAGAGATCGGCATTTGTTTCACTGTTACGCGGACAAAACTTATGAGATTGAGAGCCTGACTGACACTGAGGCATTGCAGCTATTTAGCTGGAATGTTTTCTCGAAATTCCATCCCGATGAAGGCTTTTTGGAATTGTCTCAGGAAGTTGTGGATTATGCTGGAGGCCTTCCTCTAACTCTTAATATTATTGGTTCATCCTTAAAGGATGGAGCAAGGGCTCAATGGAGAAGTTACATAGATGGAATAAGGAAGGCAAATTCTGATAGAGGGGCCCAATGCTTAAGTAACACACAAGGAATGGTTGATAGAAAATTTTGGAATGTGTTCAAACTAAGTTTTGAAAGACTGGAGAAATTAGAGAAAGAAGTGTTCTTACACATTGTTTGTTTCTTCCATGGACTGGATATTGATTACATTATCTCTAAACTTGATAGTTTATATGACCATCCATGCTTCCCAATTGAAGTTCTTAGAAGCAAATCTTGGGTAAAAATCACAAAAAACAGAAAAGTGCATATTCATGATTTGCTTCGAAGGATGGGTCTCCAAATAGTTCATGATGAGTCCCCAGAGGAACTTGGAGGATGTAGTAGACTTTGGAGTTACAAAGATATTATTCATGTGATAAAAAATAAAAGTGTAAGTTGACAAATTCAGATATTAATATACATAAGCATATTTGATATCAATGCATTACAATGTTTTTCATTTGCTTCCACTCTAAGAACATGATTTTCCTTGATTTTTAGGGAACTGATGCTGTGAGAGATATTGTCCTAAACTTACCTTTACAAGAATGCATTCAATTAAGTTTTGAGGCCTTCTCATACATGCAAGGATTGAGAATGTTAGTCATTAGAGGTGTATGTTCTATAAGCACTGATTATCTCATTGATGGTTTACATACTTTGAAATGGCATGGAAATCCATTAAAATTTATGCTAAGTAATCAGTTATGTATTTTAGAATGGTAGGGATATCCTATAATATCTTTGCCGGCCAATTTTGAACCACACAATCTTGTTGAGCTTATAATGCGTCAAAGTTGCATTGAATATCTATGGATGGGAGCAAAGGTACGATCCTTGCTTAAGGAAATCATTTATTTATTTATTTATTCTCTCTCTCTTTCTCTTTTACATTTTTCTCTTTTGACTTGTCTAATTTTTACTTATTTTGTTTGTTTGTAACAGGCTTTTGAAAAGTTAAAACACATTGACCTGATTAAATCTCAAAACCTAATCAAGACACCAAATTTTAGCAAAGTTCCAAATCTTGAGATACTAGAGCTTGCATATTGTACGAGCCTATGTATGGTTGACCCATCCATTGGATTGCTCAAACGGCTTAAACAATTAAATTTGAGAGGTTGTATAAGTCTTAAGACACTTCCTACTGAAGTTAGTTGTTTGTCTTCTCTTGATTTTCTTGATCTTTCTAGAACCAAATTTGGGACGATACCAGATATTTTCTCAGGTTTAAGCTCACTAAGAAAGCTGCATTTGAATAGTTGCAATCTAATGGACGAATCAATCCCCAAAAGTGTTTGTTCCTTATCATCTCTTAAGGTTTTAGACCTTAGTGGGAACAAATTTACTCAAATTCCCGGTAATGTGTGGCAACTTCCTGATCTTCAGGAACTTCACTTAGAGGATTGTAGTCAGCTGAAAGTATTGTCAAAGCTTTCATTGAAATTAGGTCACATGCATCTAAAAAATTGTCCGTCCCTGTACTGCTTTTGTGATCAAATAGACACAGCGACTTCGAGTGGCATATGGGGCACAATTGATCTCTCTTTTTGGTCCGTCCATTTGTATCATGGCAAACCGTATAGGATCCTGCATCTGCATCGGCGAAGTCCTTTATGGGTTAAACTCAAAGTGAGTCTATAGCTTCTCTTTTTAACTTCCATGAAAGTGGCCATTTAAATTGCTGCAATTAACGTCTTTCTCATTTTGATTCTTATTTTGCAGGCACAAATTTTTTATGCGTTTGTGGCTTGTGGCCTTACCATGGGGCATGGAACCCCAGCGTGGTTCAACCAAAGAAGCACTCCTTCCTTTGGATCGATTGGAAGGCGAATGGATTTGGATTTGGATGAAGATTCAGAGGACTGGAAGGGATGTGCCATCTTTATTGATTTTGAAATCCATGAGCATAGAAATGGGCACACTAGAGTGTCTGATGGCAGTAATCATACTTATCTCTACTTTGTTTGTCGATTTCAAATCGAGGAGGTTAGTCTGAGGGAACCCTTAGTCGTTTGTGTCCCTGAGGTCCCTCCGTCGGGGAGACATGGTGTTTGGGCATATATACGAGCTGAGTGGTTCGGTGAAAGGAGGAATAATTTGGATAGATGGACTCGTCTTGAGGCGTCAAATGCAACACAGAACCTAAATGTGAGGGTGAATCACTGTGGGCTGCGTCTAGTTCGTCAGCATGATTTGTCAGGGATGTATGAAGCGCTAAGAAGCATTTCTCCACATTTTCCGGACTTACAAGGTTGGGAGAATCTTTTTTACGGGTTGCATGGAGATTTGGGAACTCTGAGGGTCTCGGGCCCTATTGAAGGAAATATAGAGGGCCCTATTGAAGGAAATATAGAGAAGAAAAGGGAGAAGGGTGTAGATCCTCTTGGAAACCGAGAGGATAATTTGTCAGGGATGCATGAAGGGCCAAGAAGCATTTCTCCAATGATTCGGTATTTACCAGGGCCAAGAATCATTTCTCCAAGAAGCATGAAGAAGCTGAATTTAAGAAATCCAAGAGAGTGAAAAAAGGAAACAAACTAGTAAATCTATGAGTGACAACCGAGAGGTAGAACGAATTTGTTTGAATTACCTTAAATTTAGTGGCTTGCTTATCTTTAATGCTTACTTTGTGCTGTGTTTGCATAAAATGGCAGTCAATTCTTCCAAATAATGACGCCACCAGCTACTTTAGTGCGAGCTCTTTTGTTTGCAAGGTTTGGCTTCCCATTTTTATTTTTCATATTACTTAGATTGACTGAAGCCACTAACAGCACCATGGAGATGAATATTTTACTTGCAATCAACCACATCAAGTCACTGCTTTGAAGTCCAATTTGCAATTGGGAATAAAGTCTTTCTAAACCAAAGAAATGGTGGAATGGAGGGAAGGGAGGGGGACTTGCACCTATGACTAGTGGGATTGTCAAGGTTTGGTTCAAAAAATACCACTTAGCCAAGACCTCACCTCTAAACATATATTGCATTTAAAGTTAAATTATGTGGAATAAATCCTCTCTCAAATTGAGCATATTTGATAGGTTTAAATTGAGCAAAAATTGAAGGGATCACTCTAATACGACATTATAGATAGTGTAAATTTTAATTCAAAAGTTAGCTTATATATTAAAAGGATAATTTTACATTTAAATATTACTTAAAAATTATTTATTTTTTATGAAAGACTTTTGTCTTTATCATTTATGACATGCTTGACTTTCACATATCTATTATAGTAAGTTAAAGATAATGATGAGAAATTAATGTTAAATGGCATGCCTTTACTAGAAATACAGGGTGAAATTTTGGGCTGAAAAAAAAATGACAATCTTACTGTATCTATACTTTTGGGCTAAAAGTGTGAAATCAGCATCATGTGCAATCAATAGAATGCCGTAGGGCGAGGGCCCTTGCTCAGTGACGTTTTCTGAGCCAAACCCTGACTGGCTGTCCCACCGGTCGTGGGTTCAAATCCCGTCCCTCCCCCTTTCCCAAGTGCGTGAGTTTATAAATAAAAAAATTAAAAAAAAAAACAATAGAATGCTGCAAGCAATACCTGTAATTTGCTTCCCCGCACGAAAAGCTGCGGAGCTCTCGATCCATTTGTTTCTTTTGAATGCTGCGCGAATCTTTTGCATGTTTTAATGCACAACTTGCCTGAGCTTTGTCAAAAACTAAATTTTGCTTGCGAGTAGGTGGCATCTCGGCTTTTCACGCCTCCCGATGCGAGGAAGATCACAAATTCCAAGCGAGATTAGGGAGTTAATTTTTGCATTAAAAGATATTTTCAGTAAATACTGGATTTCTACTCCTTTTAATTGTAGAAGTGATAGCCAATCTATTGTCATGGACTTCAGTTTTATTCCTAAAAACTCAACTTAATGAAAAAAGTAATCATACCTTTTTACATGATTAAAAACTCCTGCTTAACTTTGGGCATTTGGAAAGTCCATAGAATTTTTCTTCATGCAAATTTATGTTACTTATGTGAATAAGACCCATTACCTACTCTATATTAAGAGATCAAAGTTGTAAGCTACCAAGCTCATTATTTATTTTACATTAAGAGATAATAATAAGAAATCATAAGGTTAGGTCACAATTTAGTTTTGATATCACATGTTAATGACATGGTTCTATCCTATAAGATTGATTCAATAGGAATAGCCAAACTATCTTATACGGTCAAAGAATCTTAATTGCCTTCTATGTAAGAGAAGTCTAACATTATGATTTTTCGCATCATCCTGTGATCTAATGCTTTTAAATAGTTTAAACTAACTCAGGTGCACTTTCCAGTAAATGTCATTTACGGTCCTCGGATGTAATTTCGCATGATTTAATAATTAATCTAGTTTTGAATTTAAATGGTTAGAACATTTTAAGAGGAAAAAAATGCTTGCATATATAGACCCAAATAAGAAATCAGACTACGGTCCGAGAGTCCGAACAGTACTTTCCGATGGCGTTCCTGAGCTCTAGAGTCTCTCCTGTTCCTCCTCCTCCCCCCCTTCCTTCTTCTTCAACACCTTGTCAGAAATTCGAGGTTTTTCTCAGTTTCTGTGGCAAAGATACCCGCTTAAATTTTACAGACCATCTTTATAAAGCGTTAAAGGGCAAAGGAATTGACGTCTTTAGAGACGATGAGGAAATTGAGCGAGGAGAGGATATTTCTCAAGAGCTTTTGGATGCAATAAAGGGATCCCAATTTGCTATTATTGTCCTGTCGAAGAACTATGCTTTCTCAAAGTGGTGCTTGGCCGAACTATCCGAGATCGTGAAATGCAGGAAGAAGCGCCTGACAGTTTTTCCCGTTTTCTACCACGTGGATCCTTCTGATGTGCGAAATCAGACGTGAAGTTTTGCAAATGCTTTCGATGAACATAGAGAAGACCCCAAGGTTGATGAGCAAAAGAGGAAAACGTGGACGGATGCTTTGAAAGAGGTGGGTAATATCGCCGGATGCCATGTTAAGGATAGGTAAGATTTAGTTTTTCTTCTTTCAGTGGGCGCATAGATAAGTTGGAAATTCCTGCAAACAATCAATTTTTTTATTTTTTCTGAATTCGCAACATCATCTTGGTTTATTACTGTAAACTTTGCCGACTCTCCCCTCGATTAGGATGGCAATTTTTTTTTTATCTACTTTCCTATTCAAACTGAACGAGGGGAATATCGGTTTGTTTAAACTTTTGGTTCTTAACTAATTTCTTTTTAACAGGCACGATACAACAGTTATCGAAGAAATCATAGATTGGGTATTTGGTAAATTGACGCGCAACTTACCAAACGTTTCTACGAAACTTGTCGGAATGGAATCTCGAGTGAAGGAAATAACAACCTTACTCCGCTCAGGAGGCGGTGGTGTTCGCTTTATAGGATTCCATGGGATGGGTGGTGTTGGTAAAACAACGTTAGCAGAAGCGGTTTTTCATAGAGTTTCTTCAGAATTTGACGCTAGCTGCTTTATTGCTTGTGACGGAGAAACCGGTAAGCGCGATCTTGTTTCTTTACAAAAGGAACTTATTTTCAAGACCCTTATGGAAAGAAAATTAAAGATATATAACCCTTCTGAAGGAATCAGGCTGATAAAGGCGAGATTGCAAAAGGTAAAGGTTCTTATTGTTGTCGATAATGTGGATCACAAAGTACAACTTGAATCGTTAGTAGGGGAAGTACAACATAAATCGTCAGGAGAGAGTTACTGGTTTGGTCAAGGGAGTAGAATTATAATAGCAAGTAGAGATCGTGGCTTGTTGAGTGGACTTGTTCATGATCTGTATGAGGTCAACGGGCTGAATATCAATGAAGCTTTAGAGTTCTTTAGTTGGCATGCCTTTGGAAAACCGTGTCCTGACGGAGATTATGTGACATTGTCAGAGGATTTTGTGAAATACACTCAATGTCTTCCCTTGGCTCTGAAAGTTTTGGGTTCCTTCTTGTATGGTAGAGAAATGTATGCATGGAAAGACACCCTACAAAAACTACAATTGAGTCCTAACCCAGAAATTTTGGATGTACTTAAAAGAAGTTTTGATGGATTGGACGATTTGTTGCAACAATTGTTCTTGGATATTGCATGTTTTTTCAATGGAGCGCATATATGCAACATTATCTACAGACTAGAAAGTTTTGGTTATTCAATCACTGATATTGATGTTCTTGTTGAAAAATCTCTTATAAGCAAATCTATGGAAAAAGTGTGGATGCATGATTTGCTACGAGACATGGGTAAACATTTAGTCCAATCTAAATCGTTGAGGAAACTTGGTGGATATAGTAGGTTGTGGGACTCTAACGATATCATTCGCGTATTGAAGAGTAACATTGTAAGTGAATTAGTTTGTACATGAACATATAAAAGTACATTTTTCTAAGTATTTCTACTTACACTAATTTATTTATTTATCTTTCTTTGGTGTTTAGGGAACTGATGCAATTGAAGCTATTGTCCTTAAATTACCTTTACATAAGGAGGAGCCATTAAGTGTTGAAGCCTTTTCAAAAATGAATGGATTGAGAATGCTTGAGATAAGCAATGTTGATTCTACAATAAGCTTTTCTAGATCTCGTGACCATTTGCGCTTTTTGAAATGGCATGGAACTACTTCAAATTTCATGCTAAGCAATGAGTTATATGTGTTGGAATGGTGGGGATATCCTTTAGAATCTTTGTTGCCTAGTTTTCAACCAGACAATCTTGTTGAGCTCATAATGCGTCAAAGTCATATAAAAAAACTATGGGATGGACAAAAGGTAAGACTAGGGTAGAGGAATTCTTTTTTTTTTTTTTTTTCTTTTCTTTTGGCCCTCCTTTTTAACACTTTTGGCTATTTGATTTGACTATTTCATCATCTATAACAGAGCTTTGAAAAATTGAAGCACATTGATCTGATTGACTCGCAAAGCTTGGTTGAGCTACCAGATTTTGGGGGCATTCCACATATTGTGGAGTTAGAACTAGCACATTGTACAAGTTTGTGTAAGGTTCATGAATCCATTGGATTTCTCAAAAAGCTTAAACGATTGGATCTAAGAGGTTGTGTAAACCTTAAAAGACTTGTAGATGCAATCAGCTTAGAATCACTTGAAGATCTTAATCTTTCTGGTTGTTCAATGCTTAATGAGTTTCCAAATGTTGTGGGTAATATGACATCTTTGAAGTTGCTTGATTTGACTGGGACTGTCATAATGGAGTTGCCATCATCATTTAAGAGATTGTCGGGTCTTGTCCATTTCAGTGTATCTCATTGCTTGAGATTTAAGGAAATCCCAGAGAGTCTAAGTGGCATGGAATGCTTGGAGTGCCTCTATGCACAAGGAACTAGTATAATGGTATTACCAACCTATGTTTTATCTTTGGAGAAACTTAAAGTTCTAAAAGTTGGAGGAAGTGACTCAAACACCTTAAGTTTTGTACTCCCAAAGTTATTTTTTGGTTTAAGCTCTTTAAGGGAACTAGATTTGAGTTATCGTAATTTATTTGATAGATCAATGCCTGATGATCTTAGTTGCTTATCCTCACTTGAATCCTTAAATCTCTCTGGAAACAAAATTACAGTGATACCAAATTTGTGCTTAGGTTTAAGCCCCCTAAGAAAGCTACATATAAGTTATTGCAATTTATTGGATGGAGCACTTCCTAATGATCTTAGTTCATTGCCCTCACTTTGGTTGTTAGTGGGAATAAATTTAAAAAAATTCCAGATAGTATTTGCCAACTCTTTGATCTTCGTGAACTTTACTTGGAAGATTGTTGTCAGCTTGAACTGTTGCCAAAGCTTCCATTGAGATTAGGTTACTTGTATGTAAAAAATTGCCTATCATTGACGACATTTCATAACAAATTGGATGCATTCGCTTCAAGTGATACTTTATCGGCCATTGATTTCTCCTTTGTGGCTGTCTATATTGATTATGATGGCAAACCCTACAAGACCGTACATCTGCATCAGCAAAGTCCTTTATGGATTAAAAGTAAAGTGAGTTTATTACTCTCTATTTGCATGTAAATTTATTGCATTGTTAAAATAAACAAGAATTACTTTTTTCTGGTAGTTTAACTTATATTGAGGCAGTTTAAAGTCCTGCAATTAATTTCCTTTGCTTCTGGGTTTTTGTTTTACAGGCTGAAAGTTTTGATACCTTGGTGGCATGTGGTTTAAAGTTTGCCAAGACCATACATCAGCAGCATGGGTTTTTATGGGCTGAAAGTAATGTGAGTTTATTACTCTCGTTTTGCATGTAAATTTATTGCATTGGTAAAATAAACAAGAATTACTATTTTCTGGTAGTTGAACTTCTATTGAGGCAGTTTAAAGTCCTGCAATTAATTTCCTTCTCTTCTTGGTTTTTGTTTTACAGCCTGAAATTTTTGATACCTTGGTGGCATGTGGTTTAACGAAGAAAAATAGAATCATAAACTTGTTAGTTGAGAGTAGGACTAAATGTCTTTTGCATTTGGATTTGGAGTTGGAGTTGGAGTTGGATCTGGAGTTGGATTTGGATGAGGATTTGGAGGGTTGGAAGGGATATGCTCTATTTATTGTTTTTTTAGTCAGTGGACAAGAAGGCCATGATCAAAATAGTTCAAATCCTGGAATATCTGATGGTATTAATCCTACTTTTCCCTACTTTCTTTGCCAATTTCAAACTGACAATGTTATTCTAAGAGAACCCTTAGTTCTTTGTATCCCCAAAGTCCCTTCTGTTGGGCGGAATGAATTTTGGGCATATATACCAGCTGAGTGGTTCGGTGAACAGGGGATTAACTTGGACGAATGGAGTGACCTTAAAGCTTCTGTTGAAATAATCAGTTTGAATATGAATATAGTTCGCTATGGGTTGCATCCAATAAGACAACATGATTTGCAGGAGTTCTATAACGTTATACATGCCATTGCTCAACGTGGTTTTAGTTTGGGAAATTGGAACAATCTTCTTTCTTGTTTGTACAAAGATTTCAAATCTTTGAAGGTCCAAGGTCCTATTCATGGAACTGTGACAAACAGTTAATGTTATTATGATTCGTCAACTAAGAGTGAGACTGAAATGGAGCTCAAGTTTTGTTCAAGTCAATCTGAAGAATACCAGCTCTGCAACTGAGAAAGAAAAGAACACTCTTCATCATTGCTTCCTCTTTTTTGTTCTCATATTGGACCTTCAACCCTTTTTGTTGCTTTATCATGGTTTCATTCTTGACAACAATGGTGACCTTGTCTACTTTCCTTGGTCCATTAATCCCCATGAAAAGCTAAGTTGGTGTCATACTTGGTTTTAGAACGTATTTACCAGGTGATTTGGTTGTTATTAACTCAATCATTGTGCTTAATTTTTGGCAAATGATTTTCATTTTTGTAATAGTTATGGTCCCTAGCTTCTTATGTGATAATATATGATTTGGTTCAGAATGACTGTTTCTATTGAAGGAAGAGACAAAGCTTTGACTAGTGTGTTTAGTCATAACAAGAGACTTGTTATTTGGAGGATATGTTGGAATCAGCTAAGATCTAAAGCTATTGTAGAGCTTGTGATCTAGCTAAATGTTAGCTTCTAAAAAGGACAACAAGAACACAGGAGGAAAACATAGAACAAGGTTAGTTAGATCAAGGTATTGGTTATTCTTCTCCCTCTTCATTTTGGTGATTAGATAAACCTTTTTCTTGTTTATTTTTCCTTGTCATTGTATTTGCCACTTTAACTTTCTTGGTTGATGAGTTTCAGTCATTGATAAGCTACCAAAGTGGCCTTTGAAGAAATTCTGTTTGATTGTATGATGGAATTCACTAAGGGGAAAAGGTGAAAATATGAAAGACATTTCATTGAATTATTTTGTGATTATATTAGATAATTATCTTTGACCATAGGGTTTTTGTAATTGAGAGTTATAAATTGTTCAGCCTCTTATTGATCAAAATGGTGTAAGACTGATCCAATCTTTTCTGGAACTTGTTGTGATAAGCTATGAGCAATAATGAAGGTAACTAAGCTGTATATAATAACCTCTTGATTATTTGCGAGTGGCAACAGCCAAGTGGGTACTAATTATTAGTGTCAACTTTTGAAGGATATCTTGATGGTCTCTAAGTGATTAGTTAAGCACAAAATATGTAGTTGTTTCTTTCTAGTTAGTCTTTACATATGATGTTTAATGAGGAACGGGAACTTCTTTTTCATGGGTTATCAAATGAGCAATGAATTTTGACTAAAGGAACAGTTTGGCTTGATGTTTATTTCATTGTAAACTTTTGAGCAGCTTTAGCCTGTTACAGTTTCAAAAACTTGGGTCCTTTCTCTTTGATCTATCATGGCTTTATGAGTAGGCCAATGAGCCTCAAGGAACTCTTTCTTTGTATACTGTCTTTAACATGTCAAGAATGTGTTAGCTTGAGTTTCTTTTTAGTGTTGTGGCATTTGAAAGGGGGTCATTTTTTTGTTCTTTTTTGTTTTCATTCTTTGTTTCTCTCTCTCTTTGTTTTGGCTATTTTGTGTTGTGTTTCACTTATATTTTTGTTTACAGATATTTTGGGTCAATATTTGACTAAATGAAATTTTGACCCAATGTTGAAATGAATAATCTTAAGGGTCACAAATTCTAAGCGTGAAAATGTGAATTGACCCTTGCTTTGGAGGAGATTTTACTAGTTCTCCACTTCCATTTTCTTTTGATTGTATACAATCTCTTATAATTTGTTTGCTAAAAAGTTAACTTAATTCTTATTATCCTTTTTCAGTCCCCTTCACTTTAAGTCTTTGATGCAATTTCTAATTGTACTCTTTGGTACCCAATGACTCTATCTCCTTGTGCAAGACTGAAATGACAGAGTGCAATGACATTTTTGTGCTGGTGGAATTTGTTCCCCAGTTTTTGTTTTTTTTTAATTATTATTTTTTAATAACTTTTTAACAACACACACATGGGGGAGGGGATTCAAACCCAGCAGGTGGACTTGCAGGTTAAGGGTTCTGACTTAGTTACTACTGGGCCAAGAGGAGTCCCCCTTGTTCCCTAGTATTTTCTATCTTCCAATTTTCATATTTGCTATTGAGGTCAAAAAAAAATTTTGCACTTATTTACTGAATTGTTATCTTCTTTGAAATTCTTAGTTGGATTAATACATTCACTTTGTTTTGTGCATATTGTAGATGGGCTAGCTTGACCATGCTGATGGTTACCTTCATTCTTACCATCTCTCTTTTTGTTAATTTTATTTAAGTTCTAAAATGTAATTTAAATATGATTTCATTTTTTGAAAACTAATCAAACTTAAAATCTTTTATTACTTTGCAGTGGTCTTTTTTCAAGAAAATGTCCAAGCGTGCACAAATTGCAATACTCTATTGCTGATCGTGAGTTTCCTGAGTTTTCCGTCTTCCAGTTTTTACACTTCTGAAACTTCTTGTGGAGACCAAAAAACATTATGGAAGATAGTTAATTTTTCACCATTGGAACATTTGATCAGCCGATAGGAGTTGCTTGATAGATATATAAGTAAATTTTTTTATTTTTTTATTTTTATTTTTATTTTTTTATTTTTTATTTTTGGTAACCAAGGTGTCCGGGCCAGCTTGCGCGCACCTCGACTAATCCTTGGGGAAGGCTAGCACAGCAACCCACCGCCATGACCCCCCACTTAAATCACAAATGCTCCCCATGGGGAGTTGAACCTGGGACCTCAAGGATCCCAAGCCCAACCCTTACCAAGTGGACCACCTGTGGGTGGGTAAGTAAATTTTATGTTATCACAACAATCTCTCCAGATTGTCATAGAGTTCTTGAAGAGTATGATGTAGTATTTGCATCAAGTATAAGTATTTGTGTGCATATTAATTTTAATTTTATCTTCTGATAACTAGTCTATTGTAATTTATTTTCTTGTGCAGCTTTCCATGGTACAGGTCACAGATGAAAATAGTTGTTAGCAGATTGCAATGGGGCTTGGTCCTGATGGGTTGGTTAGCTGGTGTTTTCCAAGTTTACATTTGCTAAATGTGGTGCTGAGGTCAGAGATTTTTATGCAAGATATTTAATTGTCGTCAGTATTGAAACTTTTAGTTGAAGTCACTGAGTTGGTTGGCTTGCTTCCCGATTGGTGGGGGTGCCCTTTGTAAGATGGAATGAAAGTAAGACTTTGGCTTATGCCATTGCTATGTTTCATTTAAACATTTTTTTCTTGTACAGTATAGTTTCGACAGAGTTAGGTGCATTCATTTGCGTGTTCCAAAGCTTGCTTTTACCGCAATGCACATGGAAATGTCCTAATGTTGACCACTTCTTCAGAACCATTGATTCTTTCGAAGGCTTTTCTGAACAATGTGGTAATTTACTGCTTCATTTTGGAGTGATGGGGATATATACTCTTAGTTTCCTTGTTCCGAATCAGAAAGTCTTGATGACATCGTTGTGCGTTTCAATTTACATCAAATAAATGTCTTTTATTTTCCTTCTTTTTCAATTAGTTCAGCAGTGCTTTGTTTTATTTAACTCTTGAATCATGCAGTCTGAATGTGGAGGTGAGGGAGTGTGAGACACGTCTAGTAGTAAATGAGAATGATTTGTTGGATTTTGGTAATTCATCTTAGCATCTCTGGCCCTATTAAGCCCTATTAAGTGAGATGCAATTACTTTATCTGAGTTGATTGTGTAGCTTCTAAGGTGGTTTAGTCAATATAGTTATATATTGATAGTGGACGAGTGTGGGCTGTCTCATGTTGGCATGACAAAGTAGAATTTAATTAAACAATAAGATGATGTTATTTCTTATAAGATAATGCTATTAATTTTATCTTCTAAGAATTAGTGTATTGTAATTTCTTTTCCTGTGCGGCGGTCTATGGTACAAGTCGTAGATGAAAGTAGCTGTTCACAGATTGCAGGAGAATGCATGTAGTATTTGGGTATGATTTTCCAGTGCTAGCTAAGGCTAGAATTGACATTTCACCACATGCTTTGAATTTTGAAACTTGAGAAGCTTTTCTTGAAATGCTGGCAGAGTTTGGGGCATCAAGGTGGAAGATCAAATCTTAGAGGATCGGATTGGTTGGGCTCACTTCCAGAAATGGTTCAGGGGTCATATACTAGCAGGACGAGGTAGATTCTTTGGTTTTCTTTATTATTCAATTATTTTATTAATAATTGCTCCATGGTATATGAAACTTCAGACACAGGAGAATATACTAATGGTAAGCAATGAGTTTTGAATAGTGGAAAGATTACAATTCTGTCAATTCAATGCCTGAATTGCATAGGCATGACCTGAAGATGACGGTGTTTGAGGTTGCTCTCCCTTCCAGCCAATGCTTTTTGCAGGAAAGAGAGATTGGATTAGAAAAAAGTGAGAACAAACTAACAATAGTCTTTGAAATGTCTAAGTCGAAACGCAAAGTTGGTAGCATTTCTTACTTGGAACGTGCGCATCCTGTTTGTGCTTTTCTTGTACAACTAATATTTTCCCATTTAGAGTTGGTAGCTTTTCTGCTGACTTGAGGGAGGAATTCAATGACTAAACCTTGCTTTTTGACTCATTCATGTTGCTTTAGTCTTCTACATCTTTCGGGTGGAATAGGCATGAGTTATGAACAGGAGGAAGGTTGGACAAGGCAAAAGATAAGGCTTGGGAAAGGGCTTATGTGAAAAGGAATCTATAGACTCGAGAACCTACACTCCTACTCTTGAACATTGCACACTGTGGGCTTCATCTTCACACTTCTATCAAAGCGATCCAAGGGATCCTGTGTTCGCATGTTCTCCACTTCTCTTTCTTTTCCCCATGCCGGATGCACCATTGCCAGACACTCTCTGCTATGTCACCTGCAAGTCATTCCTCATACTGTACTTTCCTTTGCCCCTCACTCATCACTTAGTCCATTAATAACAGAGTTATCTTGAAATTTTATAAGACTCTGCAATGGCACATGTTCAAGAGAAACAAAGAAGTGGATTTCTAAAGATTGCAATGGACTGCATTCTGTTGTGTTTTCAATCTTTTAACTTCTGCATCAGGCGAATGTGATGATAAGGTCAAAATATTTTGTTAGACCTCATTAAATATTTATTGCAATGGAAGTCTCTTTAGGAGGTTCTTAGTAAAGATGCTAAGTTTTTTCAAGAGTAAATAACTTACAAGTGAATAAACATTTATGGGGAGTTTGAATACTGTCTTAATAACTTCATCAAAGGTTTCATGAAGTTCCTAAAGATGTAATCATGTTTCGATCATGGGGACGATCTCTCGATCCAATACGGACTCTTTCACAATGACTTGGGCAGGCTAATTTCCTGCCAATTTCCAAACCAACAGTTTCTGTAAAGCAAAGACGAGATTTAGGTAGCTTACGCGTTATTCCTTTAAACTCTACCGTCATATATATAAATGGGGATCCAAGCTTTTCAAGCGGGTTGCTACTGAAGTCTCTCTGGAAGAAATTTGTAGTTTCAGGTTTGCTTTTATAGATTTACAGATCTGAAGATGGGATACCGATTCTACAAATCTAGATCCAATTCTAGTTTAAAGCGTCATAAGACTTAGATTGGAACCTTTTGTTATTTCCATCTGGGCTAGTTAAAATGAGAAGTTACTACTATACCCCAACGCAAATGGGAATTAGCAGCACCTGATTCGACTTGGTGCCCCGGAACTCAGTCATTTCACCCTCCTGCCATCTGCGTCTCCAGCCCTGCATCTTTTTCCCCTGGCCAGTTGGTCAGAAGAAAGTGAAAACACCAACTTTTCTAATATTTTCAAGAAGTTTCAAGCAATGCTTTATTTCTTTAACTGTTTATTCTCTTGTATCGAGTTTCAATGAATTATTTTCTAGGTCATGAACCTTTTTTTTTCTTTTTTTTTCTTTTTAAATCATCTTGGCTTTGAAAATTTTTCTCTGCTTTCCTTTTTCTTCTTAGTGCCAAAGATGGTATTTTTATGCAAGACATTGTATATTGCCCTTAGAATTAGAATAGATTTTAGTAATACTTTTGTTTTTGAGAATAAGTATCAACGAGATAGGTAATTATAAACTTTATGTCCAAAGATTTTTTATTAATTTCATCTTGTTAAAGTATACTTGCCTATTACCATAGTAAAAAATTAAAATGAAAATAATTTTCCTCTTCTTAAACTACTTGTGAATATTAATAGACATGAAAATTCCTAAGCTTCAAAATCCTACAAATTTCCTCTTTTTAAACTACTTCTTCACATCTTTGATAATTGAAAATATCTTCTAAACATTAATAGACATTAAAATTCTAGAAAGTTTCATTTAAGGTAAGTCCCATTATCTTAGAAATTTCCTCATCTTAGATCACTTCTTCACAATGTTGATTGACGAAAATATCTTTTGATCATTGATAGGTATAAAAATTCTTAGAAGTTTCATTCAGGACAAACCTCAACATTTTAGAAATTTCTTCTTCCCAAACTACTTCTTATTGAAGTTGATTCTTAGAAATATTTTTTTTGAACAATGACGTACAAAAAAATTCCTAGAAGTTCATGCTAAACAATGTGTAATGAGAATAAATTTTCTGTAAATTGTTTCTGCCCAACATCCAATCAGAGAATCTCACCACTTTCAAAGCCTCAAACACCACAAAATGCAGCAAATAGAACGATGCTTTTTCTCGTTTTCTCTTCCTTGCAACTTTTTTCTCATTTCCCTGCCGGATTCTCACCACTTACAAAGCCTCTCTGCTGTGTCAACCGCCTCTCCTCTGCTCTCCTTGGTCTATCTCTCACCATTAAAACTCCCTCAATGCAGAGCAACCTGAATTTTATTTTATTTTATTTGAAGATGTAAAAACAAAGATAGTTGTGCCAGAACAGATCATCGGCAAGGAGAAGCAAGAATAAAGAAAGGAAAATTTTGGCGTTTTGTAGATTTATTTTGGCTTGTTCATTAACTGTAGGCCTTGTTAAAGACGAGTATCGTCCTAAGTTAATGGCGTAAGTATAAATTTTTTACTTTATCAATAGTAAGGTGGGCCTCCCACCTTAACAATGCCAGATCTCTATTTGTATACAGTTTTTACTATCTCTATTTATATACAGTTTTCCCCATCTTCATTGTTAAGATTTCAGATTGGGACCTTCCAGGTGGGTTTTGCGGCAACATCTTTGTTCTTTAATAGTACTTACTCGAGCTTTAGATCGTTAGTCGCTGATGTTTTGGACGTGGGTGTTTCTCCTGTTGATACAAGAGAAAATGCAGTAACTGATGTTTTCAATCATCCATTAATTTTTTTTTTTTTTTTTGTTTTTTTTTGTTTTTTTACTATTACACCGCAGAAAACTTAATAGCAGAAGATAAAAAGATGCCAACTTTTGAGATACCAAACTGGCGAGACTGACAGTGACCTCTTGCTAAGGGAAAGGACAAAGCCCATTGTCTTGAACGCATGGTTTCATTCTGGACAACAGTGGTGTTACTTGGTTTTAGGACGTATTGTCCAGATGATTGGTTTGTTATTAACTCAATCATTGTGCTTAATTTTTGGCTAATAATTTTATTATTTATTTATTTATCTCAGAATGAGTTATAGTGCCAGCAGCTTGTTTTCTTTTCCTTGTTATTCCATTTGCCACTTTAACTTCTTTGGTTGATGAGTTTTAAACACTAATGTGCTACCAACCTTGCCTTGTAAGAAATTTTGTTTAATAGTGTAATGGAATTCACTTAGGAAAAAGGGTAAATATATGAAAAAGATTACATTAAACTATGTTTTAATTATATTAGATAATTATTTCCAACTCCTAGGTTTTTGTAATCTAGTTGTAAATTGTTCAATCCCTCTATTGATCAAAATGGTGTAAAACTAATCCATTTTTTTTTTAGAACAAGTTGTAACAAGATATGAACAACAATGAAGGTAACTACGCCTTACATATACAATAACATTTTAATTGTTTGTTAATGACAATAAGTCAAGATATTTTGAACAATATCTTGATTGGAGGATATAATTTTGGTTGACACATTAATAGTCTCTAAATGATTAGTTAAGTACAAAATATATAGCAGTTTCTTTTTTGTTCCTCCTTCCTATTTTTATTATCTTATATTGACTTTTACTTTGTTGTTGCGATATTTAACTAAACTAAATTAGCCTCCATATATATATCTTTTTTTCTTTTTTTCTTTTTTTGTCATGGCTGATAGTAGTTGTTCACAGATCGCAGATCGCAATAAAACTTGGTGTTGATGGAGCAAGTACGCTAGTGTTTTCCATCTTCGAATTATTACATTCGCTATCTCATAGTCGTTTGGGCTTTGTAAATTCACTTTGTTTTTCCCTTTCTTCTTGACCAGTAATTAGGTTTCTGGGCTCTAATGCACTGAGCATAACTCGATGCAGTCTTATTAGCAGGGCACAACAGTGGACTCCGTCTCCTTCGTTTCGTTGAAGCAGAGCAAACAGTGCTCTGTTTGCGTGTCCTCTTCCTTGCAGCTTCTTTCTTCTCATTTCCATGATGTCCTCTTTGATATCGATGGCAAGCTCCTCTGCTCTCCTTGGTCCGTCTTTCACTCTCCTTTGGCTTGTGTTGCAGAGAAAACATAGAAGTGGATGTCTTCAATCATCAGTAGTATTTTTAATTGTTGTGTTTTAATTGCAGGTGTTGCACTATAGAGAATTCAATGGCAGAAGATAATAAAGATGAATGCTTATTTTTGAGATACCAAACTCAGCGAAGCTCCAGTGGGTTCTTGCTCAGAGAAATGAAGAAGCCAAACATCTTTTGCAAAGTTGCAATGTGCGTGAAGGCTTCAGAGGGAATAAGGTGTATGTTTGGTCCAAAGTCATGGAATTTATGTTCATTTTTATGGCTTTACGTTGCAGCATGTCCACAACTTAAAGCTCTTCAGTTCAGCAATTCCTGTGCCATGAATTCAAAGTAGCGTGAGCTCAAGTTACTACAACTAAAGCAATTAGTCAACATTAGGAGCCTAAATTTTGAGAAGTGAACAGAACGATGCTCCGTTCACATGTTCTCTTCCACGCCGCTACCCAATTATTTTCATTTGCTAAATGTGCTGTTGAGGTCAAAAGCTTTTGCTAAACCTAATTACGCATTGCAGCATTTAAACATTTAATAAGTTGAAATTGTCATAAGAGGTTTCTAGCAAATATGCTAATTGTCCCCAAGTGAATAAGCATCTATTGAGTTGTTTGGCAAAGATAATAACTATTTTCAAAGTGAATAAGAATTAACGGAAACTTGATGCTGTCCTAATGAACACCCTAAAGATTTCTATAGAGTTCTTGAAGAAGAATGGTGCATTGTTTGCATCAATATCCATCACAATCACCGTCATTATAACCAGTGATTATTCCTTGAGTATAGGAGTTGCACCATGTGGCTGTCAGTGGAAAGACGATATGGATGGTCCTCAATGCTGAGAGATCGAACCTGGCAAGACCCCAGTGGGTACTTGCTAAACTAAATGAAGAAGTCAACCACCTTGTCGGGGATGGTTTATAATATGCGAAAAGGCTCTGGCTATAATAGCTTAAATAGCATGATGGCGAATTCAAGAACAGTTCCTTAACACTGGACTGAAAATAAAATGTATGCGGATGACCATGGTCATCACTACCAAATGTCAGACCGGCTACCACCAATATTTTGACGGCTTTTGGATCACTAACATTTTAGAATTAACTTTCATGGTATCATGTTTATGAAGAAAGCTCTTTAATTTTCTGGATAGAAGTTAATCTTGGCTTTTGTCCATTTGTTGTTTTACAAGTATGATGAACATTTAAATTAATTTTGGAAACATCCAACATAGTTATTGGATAACAGAGAGAGGTTGACATGGCAGGCACATAATCAAAGATGTGACATGTGGCTGCCATATCGGATGGCTCGCATAGCAGCACCTAAAGGACCCTTAGCCTGTTTCTCTCTAAAAATGAGAGAACCCCCCAAGCAGATTCAAGAAAAAAATCAATTCGTTGCAACTTTAGCTCCAGATACCGCTACATTTGTTGTATGGCTTTTTCCTTGAGTTTATAATTGTCGCTTCAATTTGAGCTTCTTGTTAAAGGCCACGTCAACGCCACATGTCGCCACATCAGTGCCACAAGGCGCCACGTCAGACAACAGGCCACGTCAACCCTAACCCTAGAGAGAACGGGTAACCCGACACTATTGTGCGACCTGATTCGCACCCGTTCTCAACCCGCAACTGCGTTCGTCGCGTTCATCTGAAATCTCCTCCAGTGCCGCTCAGAGATTTCTTTCCTAATTGGATTTAATTTGATTTGTATAGATTTCCTTTGTGTAAATCTTGTAAAGATATATATTTTGTAATTGTTTTCAGTAATCAAATCAACGGAGAAATTCATCAATTGAAACCACATAGATTTAGGGTTTTATTTGTCTATTCCTCTGTCGGAATTTAGAATTCTGGTGACCTAAATGGTCGGATTCTCATTCTTTCATGGTATCAACCGCCTCAGGCTCACGCCCCGATCCTCCTCTTTCCTCCACCATGTCATCCTCTTCTGCTTCCGCCTCTTCTGAACCCCAAAATCCCCTCTTGCAACCCACCATGCCAGCGGCGCCACCTTCCTCCACCGCGCCTGCCGCCCCCTCTCTGTTCTTCCAAGAGCGCTTCGACGACTCCAACTTCATCGTTTGTTGCACACGTCTCCTCCCGTTCATGCTCTCCAACTGCCTCTTTTCCATCCTTGACGGATCTGAACTTGCTCCTCCCGCCACCATTCTTGATTCAACTGGCTCCTCCGTCCCGAACCCTGAATACACCTCGTGGCTCACCCGGGACCAAACCGCTCTAAGCTGGATCCTGGCCACCTCCACCAACTCGGTGGTTACCCAACTATCCGACCACCGTTCCTCTGCCGCGGCATGGGATTTCCTCAAGAAATTGTACGCCACGCAATCCTCCGCCCGCGCTTCCTCCTTCCGCCTCCAGCTGCACACCATCACCAAAGGTTCTCAGTCGGTGACCGAGTTCCTTCATGAGGTGAAGGGGCTGCTCGACCAACTCGCCGCCATCGGGGTAAAGATCGATGATGACGAGTACGCCGGCCAGCTCTTCCGTGGCCTCAGGGAGGACTATGACACGTTGGCCACATCGGTGTCGGTCCAGAACCAAACTGCCCCGCTCAGCCGTGAGGCTTTGCACGGGCAAATTTTGGCTCAGGAGGGCCGCTTGAACAATCGAGCGGTCTCCGTCGTCACCCCGGCCGCATTTGTGTCCTACCCCAGCGCCTTCTAGGGCCACTCGACCCCCGACTCGCTTCTCCCCCGGCCCCACTCCCTCTCCCAACCCAATCACGCGGCCTCTCACCCTTTTCCCCAGCCCGGCCGTGATGGGCTCCTCCCTACCCCTACAACCCAGCCCTGGCCTAACCGCTCCAACCCACATGGTAAATGTCGACCCGGGGCATTTTGCGGGCTGTGTCGTCAGGCCGGGCACCACGTGTCGATCTGCCGTGAATGGTTCAACCCGAGTTTCAACCTGCCCACTCACGGCCCGACCCACGGCTCGACCTGACCCCCGACCCACTTCTCCTTTCACCCGCAGGCACACCTTACTTATCTTGCGCCGTACCCCACGGGATCTCCCTCTCCCCTGCCGGCCCACTACAACTACCCTGCACCTTACTACACTGAATCCTCCCCTCCTCCGCATGCCCACTATAACTACCATGCACCTCCCCCCACCGAATCATTCCCTCCCCCGCATGCCCACTATAGCTATCATGCACCTTCCCACACCGAATCCTTCCCACCCCTGCATGCCTACTATAGCTCCCATGCACCCTCCCCCACACAATTTTTTCCCTCAGCTCATTATAATTCTCTCCCCCCTCCCCTTTCTCATTATGGTCCTCCTCACACCCCCCCTTCTGCCCTTGACACTGCCTCCTAGCTACCTGATTCTGGAGCTTCTCATCATGTGACTGATTCCACCTCGGGTCTTTCACATGTGACTCCCTACACTAGCTCCCAACAACTCATCGTCGGTGACGGCGTGTCTCTCCCCATCACCCACACAGGTACGTTCCATACATCCGCTTTTACCTTGTCTAACGTCCTTGTTGTCCCATCCATCACCAAAAATCTTATTTCTGTCTCCAAATTTTCATCTGATAATCGTTGCTATTTACTTTTTTCCTCGACTCATTTTTGGGCTATCTTCCCATTCTGGACAGGTCCTCCTCCACGGAGCACTTGATCGTGGTCTCTATTGTGTGGCCCCTGCTGGCACCCCCTCATCACCCCATGCTTTTGTGGTCTTCAGCGCCAGCACCCTTAGTTTATGGCACTGTCGTCTTGGTCATCCATCTTCAGCAGTTCTTCTCCCGTTTTTGAAATCGTCATCAATAAAATACACTTCCCCCCAGTTTCCTCCTTGTACTGCATATGCTCTTAGTAAGAGCCATTACCTCCCTCATACCCCCTCCCCGTCTAGGTCGTCTTTTCCATTACAGTTAGTTCATTTTGATGTGTGGGGCCCTGCCCCAATTGACTCCTTTCATAGCAATAAATATTATGTGTGTTTCATTGATGATTTCTCTCGTTTTACCTGGTTATACACTTTCTCTTCTCGCTCTCATTTTCTCTCTACTTTCATTACCTTTCACAAATTTGTTGAGAATCAACTTCACTACCGCCTTCAAGCAATTCAGTGCGATGGTGCTCCTGAGTTTGTGTCCACGGCGATTCGCACCTATTTACAGCAGCATAGCATTCATCAGCGCCTATCCTGCCCCTACTCCCCGTTTCAGAATGGCATTGCTGAGCGCAAGCACCGCCATATTGTTGAGATTGGCCTCACATTGCTTACCCAAGCCTCTGTCCCACCCCACTTTTTGGACTTTGCCTTTGAGACCGCAGTCTTTTTTATCAACCGTCTCCTCACTCCCCTCTTAGGTAACCTTTTTCCCTGGCAAGTCCTCTTTCACCAATCCCCTAACCTCTCTCACCTCTGAACTTTTGGCTGTGCTGTTTTCCCTTATCTTTGCCCCTACACTCCCTACAAACTAGCCCCCCGATCTCAGGCATGTATCTTTCTCGGCTACCCCCCTGGTTACCGTGGCTACCGCTACTATAATCCCCAGACTCGCCACATTTTCATTGTTGCTGATGCCCTCTTTCATGAGGATATTTTTCCCTACCACCACCCCATCCCCTCCACATATGCTCCCGACCCCTCACCCCTCGTCCTTGTCCCTGTCTTGGTCCTAGTTCCCACCCCTACCTCGTCTCCTTCCCCTCCCTCCTCCGATCCCATTGAGCCTTCTAACTCACCCTCTCCCTTACCCCCTCCCTCTCCCTCACCACCTGCACCTTAGGCTCCACCCTCTCGCCCCGTCACCCGCCTTCAGGATGGCACCATTGCCTGTCGCATTCTCACTCGTCAACAGACTTATGCCCTCACTGCCACGGCCCATCCCTACCCTGAACCCACCTACTTCACTCAGGCTGTTCGAGCACCATGTTGGCGTGAGGCCATGGCCGCAGAGTACACTACTCTCATCCGTAATGGCACCTGGGTTCTTGTTCCCCCTCCCTCTGGAGTTCGACCAATTGGTTGCAAATGGATATACAAGGTCAAGCTTCGCTCTGATGGCTCTCTTGAGCGCTATAAGGCTCGTCTGGTTGCCAAAGGATTTCATCAGCAGGAAGGCATCAACTTTACGGAGACTTTCAGTCTAGTTGCCAAGCCAGTCAACGTCCGTACCATCATTTCACTTGCCTATTCCCGTGGCTGGCCCATTCACTAGTTAGATGTCTCTAATGCCTTCCTCCATGGTCATCTTGGTGAAGAAGTTTATATGGAACAACCTTAGGGCTTTGTTGATCCGACTCGCCCTCATCATGTTTGCCGTCTCTACTGCTCTCTATATGGTCTCAAGCAGGCTCCTCGCGCTTGGTACCAGGGGCTGAGCTCCTTTCTCATCTCCATTGGTTTTCTCATTTTGGCTGTCGACACCTCACTCTTCACTCGTCACACCCCTCGGTACAACATCTTTCTTCTTGTCTATGTTGATGATATTATTCTCACCGAGTCTTCCCAGGCCCCTATTGCTGCTCTGTTACAGATTCTCTAGCAGGAATTTGCTCTTAAGGACCTTGGCCCCATTCACTACTTTCTTGGCGTTGAGGTGCAACCCACTCCTAATGGTCTTCTTCTTCATCAGGCGAAGTTTACTCATGACATCCTTGCTCGTGCCAAGATGACTGATGCCAAAGCGGTATCTACACCGTGCACCACGGATGAGCCTCTCTCTATCTGGCATGGTGAACCATTGGCGGACCCTGCTCTCTATCGTAGCATTGTAGGCGCTCTTCAGTACCTTACCCTTACTTGGCCGGACATTGCCTATGCTGTCAACACTGCCTGTCAGTTTCTTCACCGCCCTACCACCGACCACAGGCAAGCGGTTAAGCGCATTCTCCGCTATCTGGCCGACACCCCTCGCCTTGGTCTTCACCTCACTCGCAGTCCATCCAGTTCTCTTCATGCATTTTCGGATGCCGACTGGGCGGGTGACTATGATGATCATCGTTCTGTTGGCGGCTTATGTATCTTTTTAGGCCGCAACCTCATCTCTTGGAGCTCCTACAAACAACGCACTGTTACTCGCTCCAACATTGAGGCCGAGTACAAGTCTTTTGCCGACACCACCGCTAAACTTATATGGCTTGAGTATCTTCTTCGGGACCTTCGTGCCTTGCCCCCTCATCTGCTGACCCTGTGGTGTGACAATCTCTCGGCTTTCTACCTGATTGCCAATCCCGTGTTTCATGCTCGTACTAAACATATTAAGATTGACTTTCATTTTGTTCGAGAACGTCTAGCTCGTGGCCAACTTCATCTCTAATTCATTTCCTCCGTGGACCAACCTGCCGACATTTTCACCAAAGGACTCTCCTTTGCTCGGTTTCGTCTTTTACGCCCTAAGCTGACCGTGCATTCTGCCCCTTCAGCTTGTGGGGGGATGTTAAAGGCCACGTCAATGCCACGTGTCGCCACATCAGTGCCACATAGTGCCACATCAGACAATAGGCCACGTCAGCCCTAACCCTAGAGAGAACGGGCGACCCAACACGATTGTGCGACCTGGTTCACACCCGTTCTCGACCCACGACTGCGTTCGTTGCGTTCGTCCGAAATCTCCTCCAGCGCCGCCCAGAGATTTCTTTCCTAATTAGATTTGATTTGATTTGTATAGATTTCCTTTGTGTAAATCTTGTAAAGATATATATTTTGTAATCGTTTTCAGTAATCAAATCAACGGAGAAATTCATCAATTGAAACCACATAGATTTAGGGTTTTATCTGTCTATTCCTCCGCCGAAATTTAGAATTTCGGTGACCTAACTCGTTGGATTCTCATTCTTTCACTTCTAAACATTTTTTTGATTCAATAAAACAAGTTCCCAAAATCGTTCGTGTTTGCGCGTAAAAATAAACAACAATAACTTCAAGGGACAGATTTTGTGGGGCTAGCAAGAGGTGCCATCACTACCCTTCAAAAGTCCGTCTACTATATTAATTTTGTTTTTCCAAACTTTTCAAAGTGAAAAGAATTTGTGGGAAGTTAAATATTGTCTTAATAATCTCACCAGAAATCTTCATGTAGTTCTCAAAGAATTGCGATGCATTCTTTACCTTTCATGACTGTAGGTGTAGCTCATGATCCAAGAAAGGAGATGATGACGAAGCTCAGTTTTGGAAAGACATCACTTGACAAAACTCCTATTGGAGGAAAGTAGTTTGTTCCTCCTGCTTTGATCCGGTATTTATGGGCTGACCTTTCTTTGTTGCGTCACATAGGTTCGTTAGTTTAAGTTGTCCTTTGAGCCCTGCAATGGTGATGCGAAAGGAAAATTTATATTGTATCACAATGGTGAAATAAACTTGATGTTTCTTGATTTGCTCTTCCACATCATGATATCTTGTTGTCTTGCAATCAATGCATCAAGGTATCTTTCAACTCCGACAGCTAATTGTGAGCAAATAAAGAAGTCAACTATCTTTTTCGAATGGTTCAGAAGATGTGAAAGGCATAGAAGAAAAATCAAGATCACCAGCATCTGTAATTTGTGTTACAAAACCATGTGCACTTCATATGCCAAAAAAAAAAAAAAAAAACCCACAAGAATAGAAATAGACTTCATTCATCAAAGCTTGGTTGGTGAAAAGGACACTTAAAATTGTTGCTATAAAATTTTTATGGAGATCCATTAATTTCAGGCCAACTAATGGTGATAAGTTATTTTAATGATTTAAATATTTGTTTGAATCAATGCTAACCATTTTTAGTTAGAAAATCTTCTTAGGCTCACAACACTTTAGAGATATATCAAACAATGGAAAGAATGGACGATAATGTTTGGACCTACATAAATACATATTTTTCTTCTTGTTTTTGTTTAACTACATTTCATTTTGTTTATTTATTTGTTTATAACAAAGCTTTAAAGAATAAAGCACATTGACATCAAACTTAATTGAGATAGTAAACTTTAGTAGATCTTCAAATCTTGAGGAACTTAGTTTCTAATATTTTAAAAATTTGTCCAAGGTTCCCTTAGGCTTGGGGAATTGAATGTGGAGGTTGTATGAACATCTTAGTAGACTGTGAGATAAGATTAATTGGAACTTTCTTAATTATCTTAAACTTATTGTTTGTTCAAAACTATGAAATTAGTTTTGAATTTATTGAATATCATGATCTTGAATATCTTAAACTTATTGAATTTAATTGTTCAAAACTCCTCAAAGTTTTTAGATATTATGGGTAATATGTTTTCTTTTATGATCCTCAATTTGACATCAACAAAATTATTATTGTCATTGAAGTATTTAACGTCTCTTAAATATCTAAATTTAGGTAGTTGCCTAAATTACCTGAGTGCTTTGTTTCAAACGCCACAAGACTTCAGTGGCTTCTCGTTTAGAGATATAGAGAAGCAAATCATCTTGACATTTGAGGTGGGGGCTTAAATGGAACAATGATGAATGTAATAGTTTCTTAAGGCATCATTGGAACTGCTACAAGGAGGATGATGTGATCTTTGGAAGTATTTTAACATGTTATTTATCATGCGATGTTTAGTGTCATGTTTATTATATAGTTATGTAACACAAAATGGACATGGTTTGGTTTGGTCCAAAAACTCATCTTAAAGTTCTTATTAGAATCGTAGTTCACAAACTCCCTTCTACAACTTTATATTGTATTTTCAGCTCATTTATTCTCTGAGATCAATGTTATAAAGATCCCAAAAACTAGCATATTCTTATGTTGGCCCAAATAGAAACCGACCTGATTTAGAGAACTAAAATTCCTTTTAATTAATAAAAGGAACGTATCCACCCTACCATACGCTAGCCGGTCAGACAATAGTGACAGATGAAGGGCCACTAGGTTGAAATTTGCGAGATGAGGGGTCGGCACCTAGTGCGGACTTGTCTGAAAAGTTTCAAAGTGAAGCACTGATTTTCGTTGCTTGCACATCATAATGTGGAACACAAATTATCTTGCAATACGAACGCAAGTTTCATTCAAGAATCTTGGAGCATGATTCTTGAAAAACATCTTCTGAACATTGATGAGTGGTGGGGATGGCAGCAATCTAACTATCTACCATGCGTGAAGTTATCTTGCAAGCTATCTAGAAATTTGCCGTAACTTTCTAGGAACGGCAATAATTGGAGATGTTGTGAAATTAACGGCAAATAGTGAGTGATGCACTTCTAAGAAATTTCAATTTGATAAAGGACAAAGTCCTGAGTACAAATTCATTTTCCAAACTCCCCTCTTATTTATAAGCCGAGATAGCCGGAAGACGTTGAGGGTGTTGGCATAGAGCTTAGCCAACAGGTGTACATATATTAGTGATAAACATATTCATGAAAAATGAAGATGAAAGAAATATTTGCACTTATTTCATTCAAAAATGTGATTGTAACAATTAATTTTACAGTTATTATTTTAAAAAATAATATTATGTGAAGATTTTTTTTTAGTCTTTAAGACCTTGTAGAAGTGACTACTTTGCACTTCCTTTGCAATAAAAGAGGACAATCCAAAATCTAAGTATCATTAAATATTATTTTTGGTAATGCTTAGTTAAATCTGGAAAATAATGATCTTATCTTATAAGAGCTAAAACCATAGTGATTTTGCATTCTTCATTTTCAAACCAAGTCATGCACGGCCAAATTTGTTCTTAGTTGCAAACTCATTGCGAAGACTATTGCGCAAGATTATGATAAGTCTTTTAATTTGGAGAGACAAAGAACAATGCAGTAGCCATAAGTGCGATAATATTACTTGCATAATTTCATTGTTTCAGTTTTAGTTAATTCACAATAACTTGGGATTTCATCCCATAAAGCTAATAAATCTTTTGCTTGCAAATTCAATATTCAACGGGATGAATTACATCTTGATAATATTGAATCGAAGAAATATCATGAATAACAATATCTAAGCTATCAAATTGATTCATTGTTAAGAATTAAATAGTATAACATTGGAAGATCTTTTATCCATAACAAATTTAAATTTTTATTCCCAATCCATTCAATAATTCCTTTACTTTCTTTTCAATAACCGATGCCCCTTTTTCTACCATCATCTGATAAAATATTATATAACCATCTTTACTTTCTTCTTACATTGGTTATAAAAAAAAAATCCAAAAAATAACCAATAGAAACCAAAAAAGAAAAAGAAGTTTAGTTCTAAACCGCCTTTTTAATGACCTAATCTCCTTAGAAAACAAAAAAGTAATATAGATAATAAGGGGAAGCCAACTATAAAAAATTGAGTATTCCATCAAATTCATTAAATCGTTCTTTCTTTGGCAAGACCCTTAAATTTAAAAAAATAAAATTATTCATTCCCTCAAAAAGAGAGATAGGATTCTTCTTTGAGTTTTATCTATGCAAGCTACCCTATTGCTACTAATTAAGTGCAACATTATTATATTACAATTTAGCTAGTCCTTCAATCCTAATATTAAGATCCTAGAGCATTCATTATCCAAAAAACTTCACATATTCTAATTACCATGTCTTGAGATTTTGATTTCGCTAATAATCTAGAAATGATAGATTGCTTCTTTGTTTTCTATGATAGTTATGATCCCCCTAACTTGATATAAAAAATTGTAATCGAATGCTTGGACATTGTACAAGTTCAATAATTTATGTCATAATAATCTACTATCTTGAGTTCTCCCTCACAAGGAGAAAGTAATCCTAAGTCAGGACATCCTTTTAAATTTCTTAGGACTTTCATGATTGTCTCCATATGAGCTTGCTTGGGAGTATATACAAACTAATTAAAATGTTACATTGCATTACAAATGTCAAGCCTTTTTATGATAGATTGGTGGGTTTAGTGACTAGTCACTAATAACTAAGATGGTCTTCTAGTGGTAGATTAGGTTTTTGAAAAGAGAAAATTTTCGTTATACCCAATGGTTGTTACGTTTGTGTTCTAGTCTTGGGCATATGATAGATGGTTTATATGTAGATAGTCCAACTTTTGAGTTTATTTCGTACACATACTTTCTTTGAGCAAGTGATTTCTATTCCAAAAAATATAGAAATCCATTGAAGTCTTTTATATGAAATCATGATTGCACAAATGACCTTTGAGAGTTTTAATTGTTGACTCATTATCATTAGTAACTATTGGTAAGTATAAAATATGTTTGAAATGGGTTAAATCTATTTCCCTGACAATGCGTCAAATAGCTCTTTCTGAAAAATCTTCTCATTGATCGCGTAAATTTCTCTGCGCTGAATATCCTATCGAGGGTCCGGTTGACCTCGTACTGTGTCTCAGCCGCGTCAAACGGCGCCTGATGAAAGGAACTTGCGCAGTGGCAGAAAAGTGGATGTCTCTTGTCAATTCCAAGATCTTGACACTTGGCAAAGAAAAAGTGTAAAAACAAAAGGTCGAGGAGTGTGGGAATCCAATAATGGAAAATCTGAAGCAGTCTTTTTGACCACTTTCTTTGTGAATTTCAAGTGACTGGAGCTGCAGTAGAAAAGCCTTTAAACATTTCAATTCTTAAAGTCCCTTTTTTGCTGGGCCAAATGGATTTTGGGGGTACATAGGCCAAGGGTGGTTTTTTTGAACTTGAAGAAAAGAGGTTTTATGAAATTTTAAGTAACATTTTTCCACGTGCTTTTGGATTCGGAACATTTTAAGAAAATCTTTTCCCGGTCGCTACGTTTGGTCGTCAATGGACCAATTAAATCAAAGGAGGTGAAAGAAGGACGTCATTACTCCATTGTTGAACATCAAGAGGTCGGGGCAGATGGAACCTGTTTTGGTTATCAAGTGTTAGAACCAAGGGAGTATGAAAGTTAGAGTTGCTGGTGGTTGAAACAAAGCAGTAAAGGGTGAAAAAGGGGAGACTATTCAAAGCCTTAGAGATGGTGATTATGTGATGATAGAGTTTAAGCCTGGGGTTAACATATTTTTTGGAATCATTATCTTTAGTTAACGTGTTTGTATGTCTTTCTTTTACCTTTATAAGTAGGATTATGTTGTATCAACTATTTGGAGCGATATAACATATTACTTTTGACTTTTATCTATTAAGTCTTCTCCATTCAAGTGTATTCAATTAAATCCCTTTTGTTTCATATTGCTATGTTTTTACCTTGCTGCTTAGTTTTGAACCAAGTAACGTTACAACAATTATGTATGAAAATAAAATTTTGAGATTCGAATTATTATTTGTTTATTATTTAGTTGTTAAGAGTTTGTATATCACTTAAATTCAAAATGATAAGAAGTTTAGTTTAGTTCATTTTTAGTTCTTAATGGTTTGTGTTGTAATTAGTTTTTATTTCTTATTTTTGTATGTATTAAGTAATAGTAATATTGCTTGAAGATTCAAATAAAATTACTCAGTTGCTTCATCTTTATATTAATGGTTTGATAGTCTTCTCAAATTTCTCAAAAATTATTTCATCAAGATTGTTAGGTTGAGGGCCTTATAAACGTTGTGAAATTGATCTCAACAGTAAGTGTGGCTCCACCTTTTATATTGTCACAAAGTAAAGAGGAAGAAAAACATAAAATTAAGAAGGTTTTTTGTGTATTACTTTTTTGAAAAAGAATGATACACATGGTCTCCTTTTATAACGAGAGGTAATCATATTTGAATTATACAAAGAAACCTAGTCGAATCATACAAAGAATTTAAGGGAAAATATAATTTGTTATAATTGAAAAATAACTTTTCAATTAATCTACACTATATGAAAAATCTAATATGCCCAATCGAGGAATATAATATAATTAAACACACGGATCTCCAATACATACCAACATGTTGAGGTAAAATTAATCAAGATGGTTTAACTTTAGTGCTCTTTCTTGTTTATTTTACTGTTTTATTGTTAGTTCTTTCCTGGAATATCAAACAAAGAATACAAGAAACGAGATGAGAAGATGAGCAATAAATTCTGAATATTGAAAAGTCAAACTTGAGCAAATTTGGGCAGAAAAGATTTCAAAAAATCAAGCTCTCAAGCTCAATCTTTGAGTGCATATTAACGTTAATCTTACGCTTTTGGGAACCAGTCAATTGGCTTATCTTTTCTGGTGCAGGCCGCCATCCTGCAGAAGGCACTCGGAAGAAGTTGGTCGCAGATTGCAATGGGCCTCGAAGTAGATAAAGTAGCTCGCAGACGGAGAATATGCTGCTCCGACTCGTCAGACACCACAAGACTTTATTTGAATGGAGAGCAATCCTGATATTTTATTTGACCACAGTAGGGTCAATGTTGAGGATGTAAAAACAGAGATGGAAGTACCAGAACAGATTGTAGACAAGGAGAAGTGTGAGGATCGTGCAAGGGGTTGTGAGAATCGTGTTCTGTGTTGGATGTAATTGGGTATTTTAGTTGTAATGGCAGTCCTAGGTGAGTTTGGGCGTGGCGTTTTTGTGACTTCTTTCTACCTACTTTAGAGTAGTTAAGTTTTACTTATAATCTAAAGAACACTGAAGACCACAAGCATCAGAGAAGGATGCAAGCATCTGTGAAAGTTGCAATGAACAGACTTTTCCCTTCTTGTTCCGCTCCCAGAAAATAAACAGAGAAGTAACTAGAGAGACTGCAGAACAGATTCTTCCCCACGCTTCACTACACAGGCCTGTCCACTAACTTCACAAAACGGGCTACCACAAACCCCTCAAGCCCAATACATGTTTACAAGTCCACAATAACATCACCACAACTCCAGAATTACAAAAGGCCAATACATTCCTACAAGATGACCCGTCACAAGAAGAAGGAACAGAGAGAGGAAAAATTCTGGCTTTTGGTTTTATTTCTGCTTGTTCTTTTCCTTGAGAGAGAAGAAATATTTATCCTGGTTGGAAATGCCCATGCTTGTACTGAAGGGGTGGTTTCTTCGTTGTTTTGATTTCAAATAGTGGCCTTCCGAGTGGGTACAAGCTGAAGGTGCAGGTCCTGAGTAGCTGACGTGGAGGTGTTCTGTGACGTGGGTGTTTATCCTGTGAAAACATAGTAGTGAATGTTTTTGATCATTAATAGTATTTTCAAAGATTTTATTTTTCTTTTTTCTTTTTAGCTGCAGGTGTGACACTGCAGAGAAGTCAATAGCAGGATATGAGAAGGATACATACTTTTGAGATATCAAATCGGCGAGACTCACAGTGGCTTCTTGCTAAGGGAAAGGACAAAGCCAAGGTTTCATTCTTGACAACAATTGCGACCTCATCTGCCATCCTTGGTCCATGAAAAGCGAAGTCTGGTGTTCCTTGGTTTTAGGACATATTTTCCAGGTCATTTGGTTGTTATTAACTCAATCTTATGCCTAATTTTTGGCTAATGATTTTCTTTCCTGTAATCAGTTGTAGTCCCCAGCTTCTTACGTGATTGTATAATTATGTGGTTCATACCGACTGTTTCTATGAAGGCAAAGGCTAAGGTTCGACAAATGCGTTTAGTTCATAACAAGAGACGTTTTAGGCGCTCGTTCTCTGTTTGGAGGATATGTGGGGAAGCCAGTGAGCTAAAAGTTGAGTTCTAAGAGAGAACCCCAAATGCAAAAGAGAAAAACATGAAGAAATTTAGTTAGATCAAGTTATTGGTTATTCTTCTTCCTCTTCATTTGGTGATGATCTGAACCTTTTTCTTGTTTTGTTTTCCGTGTCATTGCATTTGCCACTTTAATTTTCTTGGTTGATGACTTTCAGGCATTGATTTTTCTATAAAAGAATAACAAACTAGTGGAGTTTAGATGTCTATAGGAGCTAAAACGTAATGAAATTACATCATAGTAACAAATCAGTTGCCCTTGGTTCAATGAAGTTTATGAACATGGGTAACGTTACTTGAACAACTTTCTGTTTGCCCCCTTTTTCCCCCCTTCCATCTTGTTATTTGCTCAAAGTGGTTTTTTCCTGATTCTGAAATACATTAAAATTCATCAAATTATAAGTGAGTGATTTTGTTAAATACACTATTTGCACTTATTTTCAATTGCAATAATTTTTTCTTCTCAGTCTCATTTAATCTCTTCTTTTTTCAATGTGGACATGGATAAGTTAAAATTTCCCGCAAAACATTTAGATTCTATTTTAATTTAATGCTTCAAATTTCACCGGTTGTTTGTTCTCTAATTTTTTCTTTGGTTTTAACTCCTTAAAAGAACTAATTTTAGTAATTTCAGTTCATCAAACAAAAATTCTTAGTGTCTTAATTGTTTTTTCTTCAATCAAATTTTAAATATATCTAGAAACAAGTTGACAACAAGCCCATATAGCATCCATCAACTTTCCAACCTTCATGCACTTCACTTAAGCGCACTATATGAGGGTTATTGTAGTTTACAAGACGGAATGGTCCGCAATTACCTTGGTTGCTAATTCTTACACAAAGCTTTTAGTCTATATGGAAACAAATTTATATGAATACCAAAATTTGGCCAACTTTACTTAAACGATTGTACTGAGCTTCAAGCCTTACCAATATTACAATTGAGTTTAAAGGAATTGAGTCTAAAATTTGCTCATCTATTGAGTTTTTTGATATTGGAATAGATTCATGGATTTCAAGGAAAATCTTGTCGATCAGTGATTACTATTTTGTGGTTGTTTGTATTTTTTTTCTTGAGGCAGAGTTTAAAGAGCCTACATCTGCGTTCACCAAGTCCATTGATTACATCAAACGTGAGTCTCTCTCCACTTTTAATATACAGGTATTCCATTGTTGAATTACAAAACTTGGGTGAAAGCGTAAAGCACTGCGCACACATTTCTCTTCTTGATTTCTATTCAATAGCGTCATAGGTTTGATACAATGATAGGCACCTGCGTTGGCATCTGGAATCGAAGATCGGTTTGACCGACGAATCACAATTTCCTTTGGAACGATTGAACGTTGCGTGCAACTGTATTGGTTTGCACGGCATGGTGGTGCTCTGTTAATTTTTTTCGAAGTCCACGAGAGTAGGAATTCAAATTCGTGAATATTTGATGGTAGCAATCCTGTTCTTTCCGTTTTTGTGAATTTCAAGTTGATGGAACTACTCTAAAAGAACTCTTGATGCTTTGTTTCCCTGAAATCCCTTTCATTCCAGATGGGTTTTGGGTATACATAAGCATTTGTTGGTTCACAAATATATCGAGAGGATTTACATTTTTTTTTGGATGGAAATGTAAATTAAATTAATAAATGGTAAAGTTCATAAATATAGAGGTATGTCTTAACATTACAGAAATTATCATATCTATGAAAAAATGAAGGTTGGAAGTTTCTAAATTTCACTCAAAATTATATTTTCTTGAAAGGTTTTATATTTTTAAACAAAGAAATTGTCCCTCATACTAACCTCCTTATTTTATTAAAAAAATAGGAATATCAATTATTTTCCTTGAAAATATATTTTATTTTTTTTAGTCCATATACAATAGATACAAGTTAAGAATGATATCTTGAAAAGTTTAACAGTTAAATTTTTATTTTTAATAGGTTTAATCATCTATTGTAGTTCTTTATTCCATTATTCAATATCATATCTGATTCCATTATGTATGAAAATACTTTTTAAAATAATGCTTGTCCATACACATTGGAAAAAGAGTTGACTTCTATTTTTTGCAAAATGATTTACAAAACATTTTTGAAGAGGATTTAAAGTTGGTGGCTTAATAACTTTAAAGGGTACTTTGATGCTTTAATTGCCTAACGCTACCTGAATGTGGAGGTTACGGAGTTTGGGGTAGTGAAATAGATCAAGGTGATCTTTAAGAGTTACCCAAGTTATAAGTAACATTTCTCTAAATGCTTTGGATTTAGAAAATTTTAAGCATTGCTCTTCTTTGGTGTTGGGTCTCAATGTCTTGGGCCCTATTCAACAAGATATAATGTTGAAACATTTGGGCCCTATTCAACAAGATGCTCTTCTATTGACAGTGTAGAACTGTGGGCCTCCTCTTCCATATCCCTTTGAAAAGGTCAATTCAATCAAAAAAGATGTTGCCCTGATTTGTGCTTCTGATGGACGATAATGGTGCAAAATGAGGATGGTACTCACTTATGAGAGACATAACTTGGCAATACTTAGGTAGCTACAAGCTAAGGAAGGTTGTCGCATGTGATATTAGTAACGTTATTTTCTACTTCAAATCAATTTATAAGAAAAAAATAATTTTATTCTCTTTTGTTGATGCTTTAATGACAAGTATTGCGACATTTTAACCATTAAGATATGCACCTCTCTCAGATAAAGACGATAATGGTTCCACCATAGAAAGAAAGGAAAGACCCTTCCACGGCATTAAGTTGATAGAATTGTTCAGCGGTCGTCCATAAGTCATTTGATCTTTATCGTAACCAAGTAATTTTAAAATCATTTATCTGAAAATGAGTGGGTTTAAAGGTTTCTGTTTAAAATTCTTCATGTATTATTTGGTCTTATTAATAGTCAGATTCTAAATAAAGAGATTGGTGTATTGTTTCCTCCAAAATATTGAATTGCGTACAATAATTGTGCTTCAAACACATCTACTGTTGGACCCCAGAGAGAAAACTAAATGGCATAAAGTGTTAAAGTCTTGATGAATTGGAAAAATTATCTCACCTAATTAAATATATATATTCATATTTTTCGTAAGAAAAGTTTCATGACTTTGAGTATAGAAATAAAATGTGTAATGATATATCTAATCCGATTAATTAAGAAGTGAATAATTCAAGTGTTGAAAATTTAAAGAATAGGTAATGAAATACTGCATAATAGGGAGATTATCTTCTTTTTGAATCCATCATCATGTAATAACATTTTGGATATTCTTAAAATACCGAGGGACCTAATGAAACACAAACAACTAATATTAAATAAAAATTTCCTTACGTTGACTAGTTTGTCTCCATTCGAAAAGGTGGCGAATCTCTTCCATATATTAATAAGCCAACTTACCCGAGTCTTGTCGGAGATTAATTTTCATTTGCTACTATAGTGTACATTAATAATTCAATGGTGCACATCCAACTTCCTTCTTGGATTTACATGAGGACAGCGGCCGTTCAAAATGAACATACTACCACTACTTGATCATTGGAAGCGTTTGTCATACGCATGAAGAATCTGTCAAAGATTAGCCAAATTCGAATTAAAGAAAGGTATTAGGTGAAATACTCCTCCAAAGATTAGCTAAATTGAAATTAAATAAGGGTATTAGGCAAACTACTTCACCAAAGATTAGCCAAATTGAAATTAAAGAAGGGTATTAGGTGAACTACTTCTCCAGAAACGTCTCTGATGTTGCTACTTGAAACATATCTATCTACCTTGAAAATTCATGACATTGAAATTTGGAAATAAAAAAATGTGTAGTAATGTGGAGTCAAATTAAACTAAAACGACAAAGTGTTCAAAGTTTGAGATTATTCAATAAAGCACTCCATAACAAGACAATAATTCATTTGAACCAAATAAAAATTTATTCTACTTTAGTGTTTCTCATACGCGTGAAGAATGCGTCAAAGACCAGCCAAATTAAAATTAAAGAATGGTATTAGGTGAACGACTTCTCTGGAAACCTCTTTGACGTTGCTGCTTTAAACATATTTATCTAGTTTGAAACTTCGTGACATTGAACTTTGAAAATAAAAAATGTTTATTGATCTATAATCAAATTAAACTACAAATTAAACAATAAAGTGCTCAAAGTTTGAGAATTAGTCAAAAAAAAAAAAACAATCCACAACAAGACAACTCTCCTATTCAACCCAATACAAATGCTTAATATTTTAGTGTAGGCGGGATTTTGAGGGCTCTTGCAATGATGTGTAACCTGACTAAACTATAGAGTAAACGACATAAATTTTTAAAATTATCTTTTGCAAGTAGAATGCTTATATTTTTGGATCTTCGTGCATTGAAAAAGCTAAACGAAGTAGGTGTTGAAAGTTCCATAAAAAGACAACAAAGTAATATATAGCAGGAAATTATCTTATTGAGATTAAATGTACGATGCTTTTGTTTATGGAGCTTCGTGACCTCAAGCTTTGGAAATAAAATGCGGAATCCAATCAACTAAAAAAATTATATATAAAAGCATTGGAAATTCGAGGATATGTATCACACTATATATATTAAATTAAACATGATGGAAAAATTATCTTATTCAATTAAATATGCATACTTATCTTCATGTGGGTTCCTGACATTAAGCTTTGGGGACAAAAGCATGTGTGGTGTAAGTAAACTAAAAACTCATCGATACAAGCGTTGGAAGTTCAAGGAATAGGCACAGACCGAATATTTTCTCATGTTCACATCTTTTCACATTGGAAACAAGTCCCTCAAATATGAGCAATAAGCCCAAAATGCATGCACAATCCTCCTACCGAAAATTTCCTTATGTTTTTGACCTAGTCGCGCATTACACTTCGCATCAAATATCGGTACCGGATGAGATTTTGGGCAACTCAATGCCTTTTTTATTCTTTCCTCTTTTCAGTAAGTTCAATAACGCTTTAATTCTCTGATGCTTTAAATATGTCTACCTTTAGGCTCTAAAAAGAAATGAAGCAACCTAAAAATATTTTTTTTGATAAAAATATATGTTTATATTAATTAAAATTAATATATAAATATAAAAAAGCATATTCTAATATTACAAAACTTATGAAAGTTATAAAAAGATGGAGATTAAAAGTCTTTAAATTTTACTCAAAATAACATTTTCATGAGAAAATTTTATATTTTGAAATAAAGAAGTTTCTCTCAAATAATTTTTCTTATTTTTGTCAACAAAATTGGAATATCAATTATTTTGTTTTTAAAATATTTTTATTACATTTAAATTATATATAATAAATTCAAATTAAAAAAATATGTTGAAAAATTTTACAACTAAATCATTTTTTTGTTACTTTAATTATTTATTGTATTTCTTCATTCTATCTTTTAATATGACGTTAGATTCTATTATAAATGAAGATAGTTTTCTAAATTATTTTAGTCCATGTACATTCATAAAAAAATAAAATAAAAAAAGTTGATTCCTATTTTTGTACCTAATATATAATTTTTATTGATGTGTAATCCTATTATATTAAAAAATAAATAACATGAATGTTGAAATTTTGAAAAATTAGATAAATACCTTATATGATTAAATATACATGATTATATTTTAATGTCGGTATAGTTTTTACGAAAATAAAATATGTTCAATAAAATGGAGAGGACGGATCCTACGTACATTTTTTTTCCTGCTAATTGACTACTTTTTTCACAGAGTCAAGTCACTGGAAAGCTCCTTTGGAATACTAGATTATTCACGCATTTTAGATAGACATAAAGACTACTCACTCGAAGTTCGTGCTACTAGTGAGTTCCTCTTTTTTAGAGTGGTGGGGATGGAAAACGTAAATTCTTTTCAATTAACTTTCCAATGATATGATAGAGCTCGAATTTTATAGCTACACTGCAGTAATTCTACTTTTTTGCTACCCACTTGAAAAGAAGAGAACTATCTTTACTTTTGACGTCAAGGTACAAAAATAAAGTAATATGACCTGTTAAAGGAACAATCTTACCTCATCAATCAAGCAAGATTCACGGACTCTCCACCAACCACCGAATCAAAACCTTCCAAGGAAACCTCCACCAACCACCGGATTCACAATCACTCAATTTCAAATTCAAATCAAGTCAATGATTTCCAAGTTTAAAATTATCCTTATATTTCCAAAAATTCAAATTTCTTCCTAATTTGTATTAGTCTTGTATCATTTATGTGTCTTATTTTTCCTTCCTAAGATAGAGATATTATTCACCCTATATATAGGGATTAGTCTTGTACATATTGACCATCGAATTCCAAATATCAATTCTCACTTTGTGTCTACAGGTTTTACTTCGATTTAAGAATTATTCTACAAAATTTGATTATTTTGTGGAACTTATTCTTTTAACTTGGTATCATCCGCCAACGGCATACGCCTCTTTTGGTTTCGATCCTCCACAAAAAATGGCCAACCAACCAAACCATATTCATGCTGCCACACATGCTTTGCCTCTTCCCGCACCCAGGAATCCCACTATGCCTGCTGTCGGGGTCCGACTCGAAGGCAATAACTACTTAGTTTGGAAGGCACGTATCGAACCTTATCTACGTGCTTCCGGTCTCTTAAGCATCCTTGACGGTTCCTATCCTTGTCCATCTGAATTCATAACGGACACCACTGAAGACGGCTCTATTGTCCGCAACTCTAATCCTGCCTATCAAGACTGGATTGTTAGAGACCAAACTGCTCGTGGCTGGATCCTGAATACCAGCAATGACAACATTGTCAGCGGTGTTGCCCAACATCCCACCTCTGCTGCAATCTGGGCTGCCCTTGCAAAAGAATTTCACACCCACAGCACGGCTCGTGCTTTCGCACTTCGACTTCGACTCCAAGCCATTAACAAAGGCCACCGTTCTGTCTCTGATTTTATGCAGGAACTTGACTCCTTGGTCGACCAACTCTGACTCATTGGTGAAACGGTCTCTGATAACGAGTATTTGACCCACGTTTTTCGTGGACTTGGGAACCCATTTGCTTCTCTTGCCACTGCCATCTCCGTTCATACCCGCACTGCCACAATCACCCGTGAAGATCTTCGTCGATTGCTGTTGAACCAAGAGGCCTAACTTGAGTTAACCGAACAGACTCTTCCGACTGCTACCTTCACCATGGAAGCTGACTCTCAATCATCCAACACCACTCCCATCTCCGGATCTGCATCAACTAGTGGACCTTCCCGCTCACAGGGCCGTCGTGGACGTACCCCACATCTGATGCCGGTAGCAAACTCCAACCGCCGCTACCTCTTTGCTCCAGCAGGTAACCCAGACCGCCGTTCACAGATCCTGTGCCAGATCTGCCGCAAACCTGGCCACCCTGCCCACCAGTGCCGATTCAGGTATGCTCCTTCAAACTCCTCTAACCATGGCCCATATGCTCGGCCTAACTCAGCCCCATCAAATCCTGAGGCCAATACTATTCTACATGGCCCCCCAAGCCCACCTAATGTGATCCACAATGAACAAGACTGGTTTCCTGACTCTGGGGCTACTACCCATATTACACCGGACCCTTATGATCTTGATAACATCATTAATTATCAAGGGGCTCAAGAAGTTACAGTTGGAGATGGAGTGGGCCTTCCAATAACTCATACAGGTAATATTCGTACACCCCACAATTTAAATTTATCAAATATTTTAGTTGTTCCTCAAATTAAAAAGAAACTACTTTCTGTTTCACAATTTACAAGGGATAATAATTGTGAATTTTTATTTTATCCCAATTTTTGTGTGGTACAGAGTTTGAGAACGGGCAAAATTCTACTCCACGGACCAATTGATCGAGGTCTATATCGCCTCAAGTTGGAGTCCCCTCAACACAAACCTATGACCTATCTTGCAATAGGAAATGATGTATCACAATGGCATTATCGTTTAGGTCATACCCATTTTGAGAATGCAATAAATTTGCTGAGAATAAACAATATTTCCTTTTGTGGCAAAATTCCTTCTTCTTGTGATTCTTGTCGTGTTTCTAAAAGCCATCGTCAGGCTCACACTTCAACACACAATATGGCTAATGCCCCTCTAGATCTTGTACACTTTGATATTTGGGGCCCCGCCCCAATTACATCATCTAATGGTAATCAATATTATATTTCCTTCATCGATGATTATTCAAAATTTACATGGTTATATTCCATGAAATCACGTGATGAATTTTTAAATACCTTTACCATATTCTCCACATTTATTGAAAATCAATTACAAACTACAATTAAAAGTATTCAAAGTGACGGGGTAAAAGAATTCCTTTCTCACCAATTCAAAACAGTTCTAGTCCACAAAGGAATATTCCACAGAATCTCTATGCCATACTCTCCTTATCAAAATGGGTCCGCCGAAAGGAAACATCGCCATATTACCGAATCTGGACTTTCTATGATTAATCATGCTCACGTTCCACTCAAATATTGGGACTATGCGTTTGAAACCGCCGTCCACATCATCAATCGCTTACCAAGCACAATTATAGAAAACAAATCCCCATGGGAACAACTTTATCATAAACCTCCATCTATCTCCCATCTAAGAATATTTGGATGCCTCATATATCCTTACCTACGTTCCTATTCCAAACATAAATTAGAAAAACGGTCTACTCCATGTGTTTTTCTTGGATATCCCACGGGTTACAAAGGATACCGATGTCTTTGTCCATCAACAAACAAATTATATATTGTCTCAGATGCATCTTTTGATGAAAGTCAATTTCCGTTTCATCAATAATACATTATTCAAAATTCATCTCCCATTACTACATCATCTACTCCACCCTCATTCCTTTCTCTCCCAATGTTTCGCAATCATTCCAATATACAAGAGCATTTGAATAATTCCTCTACTACAACAACTACAACCACCCAATCTCAGGGTGTAACCGTGGACCCTCCTACCATACCAACCATACAACCTACTCATTCTATGGTTACACGTCTACGAGGAGGTACAATACCACGTCGTACTCTCACACGCCAACAAACATATGCATTAACTGCTTCGCTACATCCTTACAATGAACCACACAATTTTACTGAAGCTTCAAAAAATTCCAATTGGCGAAAAGCAATGGCTGATGAATATACGTCTCTATTAACAAATCAAACATGGGAATTGGTTCCTCCCCCACAAAATATCACACCTATTGGATGCAAATGGGTATACAAAGTCAAACTCCACTCTGATGGTTCCCTTGAATGCTACAAGGCACGCTTAGTTGCCAAAGGATTTCACCAACGTCCTGGACTTAACTATACGGACACCTTTAGTCCCGTTGCAAAACCTGTTACAGTCCGTATTATCATCTCTCTTGCTTACACACACGGTTGGATGATTAAACAACTTGATGTGAAAAATGCATTCCTTCATGGTAATCTCGATGAAGAAGTATACATGGTCCAACCACCTGGGTTTATTAACTCCTTAAACCCCCACTATGTTTGTCGTTTAAAAAAATCTCTATATGGCCTTAAACAAGCACCCCGTGCTTGGAATCACAAACTTAGTACCTTTCTCCAAGAAATTGGGTTTTCACCCTCGAAGGCCGATTCCTCGTTATTTATATTACATAAACCTACCTATAGTGTGTTCATTTTAGTCTATGTTGATGATATCATCTTTACTGGAAGTAACGATGCACCTCTCCATCACATTCTATCTCAATTACAAAATGAATTTGATATTAAAGATCTTGGTCCTTTACATTATTTTCTTGGCATTGAAGCTCATAATACCACCACTGGTCTTTTTTTACACCAAGCTAAATTCGCCCATGATATTCTTCAACGTGCAAATATGTCAGATGCACGAGGTGTTGCTACTCCATGTACTGCGTCCCATCCACCATCTCTCACGGATGGTGAGCCTCATCCTGACCCTACTTATTATCGTAGCATCGTCGAATCTCTTCAATATCTCACATTAACTAGACCGGACATATCATACACTGTTAATACTGCATGCCAATTTATGCATGCCCCAACAACTGTCCATTGGACCTATGTCAAACGCATCTTGCGATTCCTCGCTGACACTCCACGTTATGGCATTCACTTTACTAAATCATCAACCTTTTCTCTCAATGCTTATTCTGATGCAGGTTGGGCAGGTGATCGTGATGATCGTCGCTCCACTGGGGGATATTGTATTTTTCTCGGGTCTAATCTCATCTCATGGAGCTCCTGCAAGCAAAAGACTGTTGCTCGATCAAGTACTGAAGCTGAATTCAAAAGTCTAGCAGATACAACGGTTGAGCTTATTTGGATTGAGGCTCTCCTCAACGATCTTCATGTTACACTATCCAAACCATCCACACTTTGGTGTGACAATTTATCGGCATTATATCTCTCAACAAATCCAGTTTTTCACTCTCGCACAAAGCATGTTGAGATTGATTTTCACTTCATTCGAGAGCGGATAAAGATGAAAAAGCTTGCTGTCCAATTTATCTCTTCTGTTGATCAAACGGCTGACATTCTAACCAAGGGCCTTTCCTCTACACGGTTCAAACTACTTCAATCCAAGTTGACTATCTATACCAACCAATCAACTTGCGGGGGGATGTTAAAGGAACAATCTTACCTCATCAATCAAGCAAGATTCTCGGACTCTCCACCAACCACCGAATCAAAACCTTCCAAGGAAACCTCCACCAACCACTGGATTCACAATCACTCAAATTCAAATCAAGTCAATGATTTCCAAGTTTAAAATTATCCTTATATTTCCAAAAATTTAAATTTCTTCCTAATTTGTATTAGTCTTGTATCATTTATGTGTCTTATTTTTCCTTCCTAAAATAGAGATATTATTCACCCTATATATAGGGATTAGTCTTGTACATATTGACCATCGAATTCCAAATATCAATTCTCACTTTGTGTCTACGGGTTTTACTTCGATTTAAGAATTATTCTACAAAATTTGATTATTTTGTGGAACTTATTCTTTTAACTTGACCTAATCTTACGTTTCCCACTTGTCCAAACCTTATCAAAAAACTAATTTTTATTTAAGGCAAACTAGTGTTTGGAAGTTTCCTCATGACCACTTTTTTGGAAGGAAAGCCAAGATTTTTGCTAGTGCAAAACCAATATAGAACCATCCCCAAAATCATATCCTAAGAACCATTTCAACTTTTGACATCAATGAACCAAAAAATAATATGAACAACACTTACTTCCCCAATAGGTTAGATAGGAATCTCTTTGATTTCTCTTCTAAATATGTGATAATTTATAGGAAACTATAGAATGAAGACTTTTTGAAATTCATGCTAAACAATAAGACATGCTTGTCCAAGTAAATAATAAGTATAAGTTAGAAAGTCTTAAGGCTTAACTTAAAAATGAGCTAAAAAAATTAAATGAATATTTTTTTTTATTTTTTATTTAAGTTTCATTACAAAAAAAAAATTATACTTCTAATATATGATATTTGTGTTGGACATCTCCACATGTTTAGTAACATTAGGCTCTTGAGCCCATGGGATAAAATAGATTTATCTTGGGCTTTTATATCAAATTGAAAGACCTGAAATTCAACTAAAAAGTTAACTCAATAATTAAAAAAATATTTTTTATTTAAATTTTATCACAAAAAATCATATATTTAACATGAAATATTTATCCTTGATACAATATATATATCAAAAAATTGGATGGCCCTAATTCTATACTTCTCAAAAAGGATTCTAAAATTTTAGTTATAGTTTTCTTGGATTATCTTACATTTTGATAAATCTACAATTGGCGATCACATGTTTAACAAGCTCTTCTAGGTGGTCAGCTTCTCCACTGTGAATCGTTTAATTTAAGACTAAAGTAGCTTCCTGGATATTTCCTCATGTTTTTTTTTTTTTTTTTTTTTTTTTTTTTGATGACCCAGAACCCCCACCACTTGCATGGTGGCTCAAACTGGAGGGCCCAACACTCACCCCAAAGCATTTTGCCCATTTCATGTCAAGAATGCAGCCAACAGGTTTTGAACCCAGGACCCCTACTTTGTAAGAAATCCCACACGAGCCTTTACCAGTTGAACCACACCCTTGGGGCGATATTTCCTCATGTTGACACGTTGATTCTTAAACAAATCCATTAGTAAGTTGTCTGACATTCGGCGTTATACAGACCACAGCTTTAAATTGTACCTTTCTCGAGTGGTGAACCCAAGACCATCTAGATTTCTTTATTTCTTTTAATCGAGACTGTCGGAAGAAAGGCCAAGATTTTAGGCCTCCATACGTGTGACAGCTAGATTGAAATTTGAGGGAGGGGGCAGTTGTGTTGGACTATGAACGAATTTTTCCCGTCTGTATTCAGGAATTTCGTCAATCCTTCATTTTACAATGTGAAATTGATCTTGTCTCGATAGAACAAAAGAAGGTAGTAAAAGTTGTAGTAATTGATGGTCCTTTGCATCCATCATGTGGGCGCTTTCTCAATTTTGATTTTTATTTCTACTGCCCTTTGACATCCGATTATGTCTCATTCCAGAAACCGATTATGTGAACCTAGAGCACAAAAGCAACATGAACGTAAGACTCTTGAAGCATGATTGTTGAAAACATCTTCTGAACGATGATGAGTAGTTGGGGTGGCAGCTTCCAATTGAGTGACTTTGTATTTAAGAGCGCTGATCCATGTCAAGACCATTGTGCAGATTTCAAGATCATCGACGTGGAATGTAAGGAACCTAAGTTTTTCTTAAATGGTTTTTCATTTCTTTCTTCTTCATCAAGACATTTAGCACTGATCCATGTAGCCATGATAGGAACGGAAATCTACCTACCTGCCATGCGTGAAAAGGGCATAAAGTGTATCGCAAGACACGTGAAGTTATCCTGCAAGTTGCGAAGAAATTTTCCATAACTCACTGGGAAGGGGAATCAATGGAGATATTTCGAAATTAATGGGAAACATTGAGATTTGCCCCTTGATGGGACAATCCACAGGATTTCTTGCTAGCAATGCAGATAAGAGATGGACGGCTAGATTGGAATTTGAGAGAACAGTCGACACCCAGTGTGTAAACGTCTACAAAGTTTCAACGTCAAGGACTAATTTTCTCTGCTTTTCACGGGCTTACTGCATAGAAGCACTTCGATAGAAGCTTCATTCAGGACAGCCTCTGCATCTTGGAAATTTCCTTCTTTTGAACTATTTCTTTGAAGCATTGATAGACATGAAAATTCTTGAAAGCTCATGGTGAAGAATGTGTGGTGAGCACGGATTTTCTGTAAATTGTTTTCGGCCGACATCTGTTGACAAAGTCTTGATGACCAAGCACTTTTTAACAGTAGCATCAAACAACATTATTGAATGAAAGAAAGCTAATTTTCACCCAATTTCTTGTCATATCTTACATCCTTTCTAATAAGTTATGCACTATACTATGAAAACATGATAGAACAGGAATCTAGCTAACCCACCATACACAGCAAGGTCATAAAGGACTCACAAACGCATGAAGGTGGTGCTTTGAGACAATCATATTCGAGGTCGAGAGGGGTCAAGCATAAAGCTTATCGTACATATATTAGTGATAAATATATTCATGAAAGTGAAGATGAAAGAAAAGTTTGCACTTATCTCATTCAAAAATGCAATTGTAACAATTAATTTTAGAGTTGTTTTTAAAAAACTAATATGATGTGAAGATTTTTTGTTTTGAGGTCTATAAGATCTTGTTGAAGTAACCACTTTGAGCTTTTTTTGCAATAAAAGAAGACAACCCAAAATCCAAATTGTTGGTATGTTTTAACCCAAAAAGGGGGGTTGGATTGGGTTAATCTTAATTTTAAGAAAATGTTGTTTAATTCTTTCTTTTTGCCATATGAAAGATAGACACAAAAAATAAACAAACAACAAGAAATGTTTAGGTTGTTCAACCTAATGCCCTTGGACCTACCTCCACCCCCCTTACCAATAGTAAGGAGGATCTTTTACTCAAATTTGAGAAAACGTTTTCAAATTTAGTACACCTTTAATTTCTATTCACAGAATAGAAATTATCATAGTTCACTTTGGTACACAAAAGCCACACGGCCTTGTACACCACAATAAGCCACATGGCTTTTTACACCACAATAAGCCACACAACCTTATACATCATAATAAGCCACACGGCCCAATTTGATCAAGAAGGATATTCAAAGCAATAGGCTGCAACCAATTGGAGTATGCGCAACAATCTTGATGTATTTTGCATAATGTCACAATCCAAAAAAATTCAACAATCCTTGCACTCAATATTGGAATTTCAATGGATTTAATATAGTAGGTAGAATTTTTATGTACTATGAGGCAATACAAACAATCTCAAACAAATATGAAAAAAAAATAAATTACAATTTAAAAATAATTCTACAATTCTTCAATAATCAAATTGACACGTTAAGCATAACTCAAACAACAATGAATCAATATTTAAAAAAAAAAGCTTTAGAAAAGAACAATATTACCTAATGCTATTTTATGATGGTAATGAGGAGTGTGAATCACATTTTTCTCTCAAGATAATTTGCTCAATAATTTTCTCAAAATTGTGTGCTCCATCACAACCCTAGCCTACAATATCTAGAACCATATACCATGTAAACTTAGGGAAACAAAATTCTTACCATTAAGTCATCAAAACCTTGCAAAATTTCTTTAAAAAAACTTCTCTTTTTGGCTTGATTGGAGGGAGAAGGGAGATTTCGAAATAATGATCTCAAGAGGAAAGGAGGTAGCTTGGAATACAATGAGTGAACAAAAACCAACAAAATAACCCTAGCCTTATTTCCAATTTTACCACGACATGCTGTTCTTTTACTTTTTATTTATTTATTTATTTTCACTTAGCACACACATCTCATCCATTGCATCCTTCTATCTTTAAGTCAAAATTTCAAACGAGATGTATTATTTTGTTTTCCAAACAATTTCCATATTTAATTCAATGATAGACATTAAAATTTATTTCTATTTTATCATCTATTCACACATTTATGCGTGTCACATAAGCATTTCATTTAATGTCCAGATTTAAAGAATTGATCACATGAGCACCTTTCCATTAGTAATTTAATTCAAATTATTTTTGTTTGTATTTTTCACAAAATTCACCAATAAATGACAAGATATCCAATAATGCACAACCACATATAATTTTCAAATCTTATCACAATTATATGTATATAAATATAGTTTTTAAATATTGTCAACATCAAAATGTGTTCAACATAAATATCATTAAATATTGTTTTTGGAAATGCTTAGTTAAATTTGGCAAGTAATGATCTTATCTTAAGAGAGCCAAACCCATGGTGACTATGCATTCTTCATTTTCAAACCAAATCAAACATGCCCAAATTTGTTCTTAGTTGCAAACTCATCATGAAGACTATTGCGCAAGATTATGATATTATATGAAGTGGTTTAAAACAGAGTTTCATTCAAATCATTATATCAATTCTAGGTAATGAAAATAGAGTTATTTGTTAAAGTATAAAATTTACAGTAAATATAATTAGATCATTTATTTTTAAATTAGTTATTTATTAATTTTTTGTTATTTATAACTAATAATAAATAATAAAGAGTTATGTTTGGTTATTTACTTCTTTGTGATGTTAATTGTTGAAAATATCTTTTAACATTGATAGACATAAAAATTCCTAAAAGCTTCATCTAGGTTAAGCCCTAATATCTTGGAAATTTTCTTTTTGTAAACCACACCTTCAAGATGTTGATTGTTGAAAATATCTTACAAACATCAATAGATATTAATAATCCTAAAACTCAATATCTTGAAAATTTCTTCCTCTTGAACTTCTTTTTTGCAATGTCGATTGTTGAAAACATCTTCTAAACATTAATAGACACGAAACTTCCTAGAAGTTTCATTTAGGGAAAGCCTTAACATACTAAAAATTTCCTTTGCTTTGCTACTTTTTTAAGATGTCAATTGTTAAAAATATCTTTTCAACATTGATAAACATGAAAATTCCTAAGTCTCAACATCTTGGAAATTTCCTCCTCTTGAACTACTTCATCACATCGTTGACTCTTGGAAATATCTTCTCAACATTAATAGACATGAAAATTCCTAAAAGTTTCACTTAGGGTAAGCATTAACATCATCAAATTTTCTCTTCCTAAACCACTTCTTCACAAGGTTGATGTTCAAAATATCTTTTTAACATTGATAGGCATGAAAAATCCTAGAAGTTTCATTTCATTTCCTCCTCTTGAACTACTTCTTCAAGATGCTGATTATTAGAAATATCTTTTGAACATTGATAGACATAAAAATTTCTATGCCTTAATATTTTTTAAATTTCAGCCTCTTGAACTACTTCTTCCCATCTATGATTGTTGAAAATATTTTATGAATATTAATAAACATGAAGATTCCTAGAAGTGTCATTCAAGGCAAGCCTCAACATCTTAGAAATTTTCTATTCTTAAACTATTTTTTTGCAACATGGATTGTTGAAAATATCTTCTAAACATTGATAGACTTGAAAATTCTTGAAAGTTTCATTTAAGGTAAATCTCAGCATTTTTTAAATTTCCTCTTTTTGAACTACTTCTTTATGACATTGATTGTTGAGAATCTTTTCTGCACATTGATAGACATAAAAATTCTTAAAAGTTTCATTCAGGCAAGCTTTAACATCTCAGAAAGTTTCTCTTCCTAAACTACTTTTTCATGAAGTTGATTGTTAAAAATATCTTTTGAACATTGACAAACATGGAAATTCCTAGAAGTTTATGTAAACAATATGTGATGAGAATGAGTTTTCTATAGATATTTTTTGGTTGATACTCAATTAGGAGGCAGTCTTTTTGACCAAGCACTTTGTAACAATGGTGTCAAAAAATGTTGAATGAAAGAAAGTTAATTTTCCTTAGTGTCTTGTCATCTCTTACATCTTCACGAATAGGTTCAACATTATTCTATGAAAAAATGATAGGACAAGAATCTAGCTATCCCACCATTTGCAAGAAGGTCATGAAGGACTAAAAAAAACATGACGGTAGTGTTTAAAGATAGCCAAACTAGAATTCAAGAAGGGTCAAGCGTAGAGCTTAGCCAATAGATGAACATAATACAGTCATAAACATATTCATGAAGATGAAGATGAAGATGAAGATAAAAGAAATATTTGTGTTTCACAAAATGGATAATTATTTTTTTTATAAAAATGTTTTTGATATGAATTTATTGAATTTAAAGATGAAGTTACAACTAATAATCTTAAAATAATTTTTTCGAAAAGTGATATGATGTGACAATTTTGTTTTTAGAAGTCTTTAAGGTCATGTTAAAGTGATTGCTTTGTGCTTTCTTTACAATAAAACAAAACAACTCAAAATCCAAATATCATTAAATATTTTTTTTGGTAATATTTTGTTAAATCTAGCAAACATTAGTCTTATCTTGAAAGAGCTAAACCAATAATAATTGTGCATTCTTCATTTTCAAACTAAGTCATGCATGGCCAAGTTTACCCTTAGTTGTGAACCCATCGTCTAGACCATTGTGCAAATTAGTGATAATTCATGCAATTTGGATATATGAAGTGGTTAAAAAAATCATATAAATCTTTGTACCAATTCTAGGAAATTCATTTTATTTAGGTCGAACCCAAAGTATTGAAAAAAGAAAGTGGTAATTATTATGGTCTATGTGTCGATCATGGGGACAATCTCTTGAACCAATACGCTTTCCTTCACAATGACTGGCGCAGATTAATTTCCAGCCAATTTCCAATCAAAACAGTCTCTGTTGACCAAAGACGAGATTTTGGCAGCTTACGTTATTTTCTAGAACGGTGATTTGCACAGGATTCGTTCTTTATTGTACAGCTTACGCGTTATTCTTTTAAAGCGTACAGTCACATATATCAATGGGCTTGTTGAAATTGGAATACCACAAAAGCCTTTTGACGTCTCAACCTTAGTGTCTTGTTTCTCTTTCCGTTTGTCCTCAACCAACGTTTCCTTTGCCTTCAAACAAAAGGGAACCACTTTCTATGTTCTTCTGGGGATTCAAGCTTTCAAGCTGGTTTCTAGTGAAGTCTCTCTGGAAGAAATTTGTAGTTTTTCCATCAGGTTTGCTTTTATAGATTTACAGATCTGAAGATGGGACACCGATTCACAGGTAACCAATTCTATCTACAAATCTAGATCCAATTCTAGTTTAAAGCGTCTTAACACCCAGGTTGGAACCTATTTTTACCTCCATCTGGGTTCATTTCTCAAGCTTTGTTCGGTTTGTCGTTGTTTTTAAACGAGTAAAATACAAAGTTACCTTTATACGCCAACACATGTGGGAATTAGCAACACTTGATTCCACTTGATGCCCCGAAACTCAGTTATTTCACCCTCCTGCCAGTTGCGTCTCCAGCCCTGCATCTTTTTCCCCTGGCCAGTTGGTCAAAAGAAAGTGAAAACACCAACATTTCTAATATTTTCAAGAAGTTCAAACAATGCTTTATTTCTTTAACTATTTATTCTCTTGTATCGAGTTTCGATAAATAGATTATTTTGCTTGAATCTCCAAGCTTGATTGTTTTCTAGTTCATGAACTTTGTTTTTTTTTTATTCATCTTGGCTTTGGAAATTTTTCTTTGCTTTCCTTTTTTCTTAGTGCTCAAGATGGCATCTTTATGCAAGACATTGTAAATTGTCCTTAGAATTAGAATAGATTTTAGTAATACTTCTTTTTAAAAAAATAAGTATCAAAGAGATAGGTAATTATAAACTTTATGTGCAAAGATTCTTTACTAATATCATCTTGTTAAAGTATACCTGTCTAGATGAAGAATACAATTGTAAAGAATAACTTTATAATCATTTATCAAGTTTACCATAGTAAAAAGTTAAAAATAAAAAAAAAATTTTATCAAAAAATTTATGTAATGTGGAGTTATAATCAAATTAAATCTTAGTGATATATTATTGGGACTATAGTTTGGAAAACATCAGTTTTGGATTAAATTGGTACTTTTGTCAATGACTTGTTAGAAAATTTAGCCTTAGACAAGACTCTTTTATAAGATCTAAGCATTGATCATAGAGAGAAAAGTAGGTTTCTATATATGATATAAAACAAGTCTGGAAACATACTGTATTTTTCCATTTAAGCTACCATTATAGATCAAGTCTTCCACTCTATTCTCTCCAAATATTGGCTAGATGAAATAGCCTAAAAATTGCTATGTGAAAACTAGAAAAAAGGCGACTAACAATGACTGTGTAAAAAGTCCCTTTCTACCTGCATGACCAATAGTAGTTATTTAGTGTGTATAAGTTGTGGGTTGTTAGTGAATTAATGTGCTTAGTGTTTTATGAGAGAAAGCGGCATAGTGGGTAACGTGGTGAAACCATCCTAAAGGGCCTTATCCCAAGGCCAAACACAATAAATTACAATTACATTGCTGTTTTCAAAATTTCTCCCTACAGCACCATTTAATGTATATAAACAAAAAGCAAGAGGAAGGACTTAGTCAATCAATAAATTATCCATACAAATCGTCTCACTCATCAAAGTCTATAAGATAGACAAAGGCCCACATTAGTCAGTATCATATATACAATATGGGGAATATATGTACAACATGTGTATAATTAGATGAACTAATAGAGTCAAATTGCATTATCACAAGATGGAATATTAGTTTATGCATCTTTGATATAAGCCCACATTACATGAACTCATACAATGAGCTAACATGACCTAGCAGTTGTAGCACTTTTGGACGACCCAAGCCCTTGTACTTATTGACTAATTTGTCTTCCTGTCGATTTTGAGTGTTAGTTGTAATTGTTTCACATGTCCTTTTTAAATAAGGACTTGTCTAGCGAGTATCTCCACCATTTAGACTATAGTGCACACAGTGAAATACAAATAAAACTTGCGTTTACTGCAACTAATAGTAAAATTTCCTAATGTCGACCTAGTCATGCTTTATACTTTAAGTCAAAAAATTTTAATACAATTTAATTTTGTTTAACTATTGGTTAGCTGTTTTGTGTGACTCTTATGGTGAGGCTATGCTGAATTTGTCCTAAATTGAGTTTCTAAAGCTTACAACAAATTTGCGTGACTCACCGAAGGTTTCAACATTTATACAAGATAGTGGATGTTGGTCCTATTACTGGAACAGAGCCCATCACTGATCTTATTCTTCCCAAAGTATTCCAACAACATTCTTTGATGGCAGCCATTGGTAATCTGGGTGCTACTTCTTCTTCTTTTGTTCCTCCTTCTTGGATATATGATGTTTTCCTTAGTTTTTATGGTGGAGATACCCGCAAGGGTTTTGTAGACCACCTACATGCTGCTTTAAAGAGAAAAGGGATTATTACTTTCAAAGATGATGAAAAACTACAACAGGGAAAATATATTTCTCAAGAACTTTTGCAAGCAATACAAAAATCTCAATATGCAATTGTTGTAATTTCAAAAAGGTATGCTTTCTCAAAATGGTGCTTAATGGAGTTAACCAAGATAATGGAATGTAGGAAAGAGAATGGGATGATAGTTTTGCCCATATTTTATTATGTGGTTCCTTCTGATATACGAAATCAAGAAAGAAGTTTTGCAGAAGCTTTTGCCAAACATAGCCAAAACATCGAGGTTCATGAAGAGCAAAGGAAAACATGGAAAGCAGCTTTGAAAGACATTGGTAATTTGTCCGGGTGGCATATAGATGATAGGTATAATCATCATAAATGCTACATTAAACTTTGTTTATACTCTTGTAGATTAGGATGATGAGTTTTGTTTACTTGAGAAACCAAATTGCAGCAACTTTCAAATTGGTTTTACAATTATTCTAATTTAATCTTTTTTACAGGTATGAAGCGACTATTGTTGAAAATATTAGTCGGCAAATACTTGATGGAGTGAATCATACTCCATTAAACATTTTCAAGGGTTTGGTTGGAATTAGCTCCCGAGCTTCTGAACTAATCTCTTTACTTTCTATAGGGTCTAATGATGTTCGTTTTACAGGAATTTGTGGGATGGGAGGTATTGGTAAGACAACTTTGGCAAATATCATTTATGATCGAGTTTCTTTTGAATTTGAAGCAAGGTGTTATGTTGCTGATGTTAGAGAAGTGAGTCAAAAGCATGGTGTAGTCCATTTACAAACACAACTTGTTTGTGACATACTAAATGAAAGCAACTTAAAGATATGGAATACCCATATAGGAATTGACATGATAGCAAAGTCAGTACATAATAGAAATGTTTTCATAGTCCTTGATGATGTGGATAGAGAAGACCAACTAAAAGTGTTAGTAGGAAGTCATGCTTGGTTTGGTCGAGGAAGTAGAATTATTGTAACAAGTAGGGATCATCATTTGTTGAAAAGGTATGTGGATACAATTTATGAGATCACAAAATTAAGTGACAATGAATCTTTAGAGCTTTTTTGTTGGAAAGCCTTTAAGAAGGACTATCCTGAAGAGAACTATGTGAAATTGTCCAAGGATATTGTGAATTATACTCAAGGTATTCCATTAGCTATTGAAGTTTTTGGATCCTATTTATTTGGTAGGAAGATGGATGCATGGAAAGCAGCCCGAAAACAATTAAAGGCAAATTTGAAGGTAGACATTTTAGACAAACTTCAAATAAGTTATGAAGGATTAGAAGATTCTCAAAAAAAACTATTTTTAGATATTGCTTGTTTATTAGATGGGAAGTATGATCCTAATGAAGATTATCGAAAACTGAAATGTCTTCATCACTATTTAAAGATTGATATTGAAGTTCTCAATGATAGATGTCTCATAAAATATTTTAATGGAAGGTTCAAAATTCACAATTTGCTAAAGAATATGGGTCAACAAATTGTTTATAATGAGTCTACAAATGAACCTGGGAGACGTAGTAGATTATGGCATCTTGAAGATATTGATCACGTACTGAATAATAATGTTGTAAGTATATTTTCTTGCAAAAAATATATTCTACATAATTCTTTTAAGCATTTTCTTCTCACATTACTTATAAATTTTTTGGTTTTCAGGGAACTGATGCAATTGAAGGCATTGGATTAACGTCGTCATTATTTCCAATAAAATTAAATTTGGCAGGCTTCTCAAAAATGAATAAATTGAAGATATTTTTGTGTGGTGATAAGATGTTTTATAAACATTGTAATTTGCATTGGGATGGAGATATTTCGAATTTTAAGCTAAGTAATGAGTTACGTTATTTGCAACTTATTGGATATCCTTTACAATTCTTGCCTAATGGTTTCAAGCCAAAGCATCTTATTGCACTTGAAGTGCCTGGCAACTACATTAGTCGGTTGGATGGATTGGAGGTAAGATTTTAATTAATGCAAATGTATTTTTCTCTTTCATCTTCATCTACATCTACATTTTTCTTCTCATTTTATTAATATGATTTACCTTTCTTGTTATCTATTACAGGGATTTAAGAATTTGAAATACATTGACATGCGTTTCTCCCATAATTTGACTAAGTTACCCGATGTAAGCCAAGTTCCAAACCTTAAAGGGTTAGATCTTCAACATTGTAAAAAATTGTTTGAGCTCCACCCATCCCTTGCATTTATGAAACGACTTAAGATATTGGATTTGGAAGGTTGTCGACGCCTTGAAATTCTCCCTAAAGAGATTGGCTTGGAATCCCTTACTTATTTAAATCTTGCTGGTTGTTCAAGAGTTAGAAAGTTTCCAAATATTGTTGGTAATATGACATCTTTAAAGTTTCTAGATTTGAATGGGGTTGGCATTGAGAAGTTGCCATTATCATTTCAAAGTTTATCATCCATTAAGATTCTCAATTTATGTGGTAGCTCAAGGTATAGGAGCTTTGTTGAAGGAAGGAATGGTAGATACTCCAATGCATTGTTTGATGGCAATTATACAGAGGATTTGAACAAAAAATTCTCAAAACTTTTATCGGTTCCTTGTAGTGAGGTGAGAATTATAGACATTGAAGGTAGAAGCTTAAATTTATCAAGTCTTCAGCTTCGAAATATTTTCTTAGACTTTAGCTCTTTAAAAGCTTTAAATTTGAGTTTTCTCAATCTATCAGATACAGATATTCCTAATGATTTTAGTTGTTTATTGTCAATCAAGTTATTAAATCTTTCTGGGAATAAATTTACAACAATACCAGCTAGTGTTGGTGAACTTCCCAACCTTATTAAACTTCACTTGGGTTATTGTAATAATCTTCAAATTTTGCCTAAGTCTTTATTCTCATGTTTTAGCCTTGAAACTCTAGATTTGCGTTATTGTAATCTATTGGATGGAGTGATCCCTAAATACCTTAGTTGCTTATCCTCACTTGCAAATTTAGATTTGGCTGGGAACAAATTTAAGAGCATACCCGATTTGGTCCAACTTCCCATGCTTACCGATCTTAAGTTGCAAGATTGTACTCAACTTCTAGCATTGCCAAAACTTCCATTGAGGTTGGAAAGCTTGTGGATAGATAATTGTGACTCGCTGGATATCATGCGTGCTGAATCCTACTGGGAATTGATTAATCTTTGCACTTTTCTGCGCATCGGCATTGATCTTGATGGCAGACCCTACAAGGTCCTGAAGCAATTTCCATGTACTCCAGATTTTTATTTTCGGCAGCGTATAGGGACAGTGAGTCTCTTTCCTTTGTTTTACTGTTTGATATTAGCACAAGTCATGATTACATTAGTGATTATAATACTACAACTAACGTATTCTTCTTCTCGGTTTTTATTGTACAGAATCTTGAGCTTTGTAAAATTATGGACTCTGTATTGATAACTAAAATCCCAGAGTGGTTCAATCAAAGAATCAGTAATTCCTTTGGAACAATGGAAAGTTGCTTCCAATGGTTAGATAAGGAGTGGCATGGAATTGCTTTGTTAGTTATCTATCAAGTCCATGAGCCAGGCACCTTTGAAGGAGAAAGAAAAAAGCGAAAGTTAGATGAGCATGGTAATTCAAATTACAAAATATTTGATGTCAATAATCGTGCTCCTCCCCACTTCTTTTGTCGTTTTCAGGAGAAAGGGCATGATTGGGTAGAATTCTTACCCCTTTCTGCCCCTGAAGTCCCTTCCGCTGGGTCAAATGCTTTTTGGGTGTTTATAAGCAAACCTTGCCTCGTGGATTCTGCAAAAACTTTTGAAAAAGGAGGCTGTGATAAGATAGGGAGCTATCACAGAGATTGGGGAAGCGAGGAATGGTACGATGGAGACGTTTTAAAGAAGGGCTGCCTTGATTTTTCAATCGAATCGTGCTACTTGAATGTGGAGGTGGAGTGTGGGGCGCGTGAAGTATATAAGAATGATCTTTTGGAATTATTTAAGGTTATGAGTGACATTTCCCCACATGATTTGAGTTTTGAAACTTATCAGAAATTCTTTGATCGAGGATTTTTCCCTGTCTATGGCATGGCCAAAAGATTGAATTAGCCTGCACAAGTGTGGCTTTGGCTTATGCACCAACATGACGAGGTAAAGCAGAGCAATGAATTTTTAATATTGTGTAAAAATGAAGGTAAGCATATAAACAAACTAAATATGCAATTAGTAAGTACTTTCTAATGATTTTTAACAGTTTTTTCCTCCATAAAAGTTTACAAAAAAGAAGATCATGGAAAAAATGAAATCGAGGATTTTGCATATATTAAAATTAATATGCACTATTGTGTAACAATACTCTGTTCGCGAGTTTTCTTCCTCGCTACTTCTTTCTCATTCCCATGCTGGATTCTGACCGCTCTCAAATCCTCTCTGCTCTGTTATCCGGTTATCACTCTCAATACTGGTGGCGAGTTCCTCAGGTTTCCTTGGTCCGTCTCTCACCATAGAAGGTCCTCGAATGATGGCCACCCTGAAATTTTATATTACGGTGAAAGGGCCATCTTCAAGAAAATTCATGCAAGTGGATGTTTTCATTGATAAATTAGTAGTAGTTTCAATGCTTGTTTTTTGATTGCAGGTGTTGCACTATGGAGAAATCAATAGCAGAAGATAAAGATGGATGCTGGGATACCAAACCCTACAAGACTCCTCCAATGGCTGTTTGCTCAGAGAAATGAAGAAGCCAAACAACTTGACTGCGTGGTGTACAATGTGTCGAAAGCTCTGAAAGTGGTTGCTCAAATGTCACAGAGATGAATGTAAGAATTGTTTCCCAACGTTTTAATTGGAGTTGCTTCATTATTGAACAGTTTTCTGCTTTGTTTCTCCTCATATGGTTTGAACATTGGAACCTGTGAGAAATTATTTGGTCAATCATTCCATGTCTCTGGCCCTATTAAATGTGTGAAATCCGGCTCATCTACTAGCACTTCTAACTGGCCTAGAACCGGCTCCGCTAGAGGCAAGCGTGGCTATTTCTTGTTTATTTTATTGTGTTATTTTTAATTACTTTTTGGAGCATCAAAATATAAACACAGCAAAAGATATTAGAAGATAAGCAATAAATTTTAAATATTGGTAAGGCTGATGTATTTTGTTACAGACTTTTACCTAGTAAAGTTTTAAAAAGCCAAGCTTTCAATCAAGTCTTTGAGTGCATATTAATTTCAATTTTATTTATGATAATCAGTGTATTATTAATTTTTTCTTGTTCTATAGTACAAATCGCAGATGGAAGAAATTGTTCATAGATTGTAGTGAATTTTGAAACTTCTAAAGTTTTATTTGAAAGGCCCTGCAGAGTCTGGAGCTTCAACGGAATTTTTTTGGATACCTATATTGCATTGAAAATCAGCATCTAACAACGACGGTGTTGGAGGTGGTTCTTCCTTACAGCTGATGTTTATTGCAGGAAAGAGAGATTGGGTTGGAAAAAGGTGAGAACAAACTAACTTTTGTCATTGAAATCTATAAGTTGAAATGCAAAATTGGTAGTATGTTCATACTTGAAAGATGTGCATCCTGTTTTTGCTTTTTCTTCTTGTACAACTAATATTTTCCTATTTGGAGTTAGAGTTAGTATCTTTGCACCCTGCAATTGAGTGGGTATACACTATTGATTTTCAAGGATGAATTCAAAGACTAAACCTTGCTTTTTGACTCTTTCATGTTGCTTTAGTTTTCTATTCCTTACGTGTGGGATAAGCATGTGTGAAGAACAAGAGGAATATTGGGTAGAGCAAAAGTTAAGGCTTGGCAAAGGGCTTATGCCAATAGGAATCTACTGACTCTCGGCATCAGCAATTCTGTCAAAAACGAATAGAAGGATGGTCCTTTTGTGTGTTCTTTTTCCTGTTGCTTTTCTTTCTCTTCTGCATGCTGGACTCTTCATACCGACGGGACCCTTCTTTGCTTTCCATTGTCCCTCACTCATCACTTAGTCCTTTGGCGTAGAGCAACCCTGAAACTTTTTAAGATTGTGAGAGAGCCCATGTTCAAGAGAAACCAAAGAAGTGGCGTTTTATATATTGCAATCGACTAACTTTCATGGTGTTTTTAACCTTTCAACTTTTACATCAAAAGACTCTGTCGATAAGGTCAAAATATTTTGTTCAACCTTATAACTCTTGGTCACCATTGAAGCAATTAATGCAATGGAAGTTTCTGAAAGAGGATTTTAGCAAAGATACCTAGTTTTCTCAAGGTGGGTAATCATCCTTTAAGTAAATAAACATTAATGAGGACTTAAATATTTTCCTAATGACATTAAATAAGTATGATGCATTCTTTATGTCAAGGTCTATTCCAATCCCCACTATTATTTTCAACAATTGTTTCATGATTCCAGGAGTTGCACCATAAACCATCAATGGAAGAAGTTGACGACGATGCTCACTTATGAAAAGATAGAACCTGGCAAAACTCCTGTTGGAGGAAGGTCATTCATGGGACCGATAAAAAGTTTCTACCGGTCCAGAGTTGCGTTAGTCTTGTAACCGTTTTCACCATGTATCACATTGTTGAAATAAAACAATATTACTGACGTGGAATAGCATAGTATTGGAATTGACGCCCATCTGTTGTTAATTTATATTTTACAGGGACTTCATGGTTAGTATACGGTCCCATTCAAGTATTTAGAAGCCTCCTGTGTCGTAGCTTGTAGCAGTTCGTTCAGAGGAGAGTCAGGTCCACTGAAGCAATTGATTCTTGTAGAGATCTAGATTTGAATGATGGTTTAGAGGGTTTGACACTTGTGGAAGAAAAAAGAGAAATGCTAAAGGTCCAGAAGCATGAAGTTTCAAAGTGTATAATATTTGATAGTTGAAATCCTTTCGTATCCTCAAAAGCCCTCCGTTAGGCCAAATGGGTTCTATATCTACTATCGGCCGACTGTTCAAAGGATCAGATGAAATGTTTGGATAGATGGATCACCAGGCAGCCTAGAGGTAGAGTGTGAAGTGTGTCTAATACATGATGTTTTAAGTTCAACGAAGTTCTTTGCGGCATTTCCTCACATGCACTTCTGCAGGATCAGGTGAACTTCTGCTCGGTCGCTCGAAGGAAATGTGGTGTTGGCGGTGCGTAAGTGTCGGCTCCACTCAATGTGATATAAAATTCAATCAAACAAGGAGATGTTGGTCCATCTCTCCATGCTTTATAAACTTTGCTTGGATGATTTTACTCAACTTCAAGCATTGCCAAAATTACCTTCGCCCTTAAATCCATATAGTCCCGTCTGTTGGACCAAATGGATTTTGGGTGTATGTAGGCTTTCAATGATTCAATGAACCGAGTCAATTCTGGAACCATACAGGTTTAAAGGTTGACGTTGGGGTTTCAATCACATCGTGCTGCCTGGACGTGGAGGTGAAGGAGTGCGGGGCATGTTTGGTACGGGATAATGACCATCCCAAGTTATTTGAAGTTTTATGTAACATTTCTCCACATGCTTTGCATTTAGAACATTTTAAGAAATCCTTTTCCCGTTTGCCATGCTTGGTTGTTCATTGACCTATTAAATCAAAAGGAAAGGTGGAACCAAGATGCGCTTTCTGCTTGCATGTAGGAGCAGAGAGTTTACCCATCTTGACCCCTCGTTATATTCCTTTTTAACTTTTACATCAGTCAAATGTGATGATGAGATCGAAATATTTTGCTAAACTTCACTAATAATTACAGCATTGAAACCTTTAATGCGTTAAAATCGTCGTAAGAGATTTCTAGAATTGTCATCAGTGAAACATTTAATGAGCTTAATATTGTCCTAATAACCTCCCCATAGATTTCTATAACTTCTTGAAGAAGTTTGATGCAGTGTTGGCATCAATGTCTATCACAAACATCACTGTTATCTTCACTGATTACTCCTTGACTGCAGGGATTGTAACATGGCAAGATCAATGAAAAAAGATGAGAACGATGCTCACTCTTGGAGAGTTAATAACTGGGCAATATCTCTCGGTGGCCACTTGCAAAGCAAAATGAAGAAGTCAACCATCTTATCTCTGTGGTTTAAATTTGTGGACAGGCTTCGGAGATGTTGCTGAATGTAAGGACAGTTTCCTAATACCTCATTGGAAATATTATGCAGAGGATGATGCTCAACAGAGTACCACGGAAAAAGGAGAGGATGGAGAGCATATTTTGAAGAAGTAAAGAAAGGAGAACAACATATTCTAGCGCTTTTTGCTATGCTTTTGAATGTTAACTTGATGCAGTAACAATTGTTTTCAGTAAATTTTATTTCATTTGAAGAGAAACCACCATAACGCAATCATCTCCTCAAAGATACAATTTTGGAATTAGAAGCCCGCTTCGATCACAGAGAGAATTATCGAAAGAAACGGTTTTACTTTGAATGGTTCGAAACTGTCAAATTAGCAAAAAATGCAAGATACTGCATCCAGGGTCAAGCCAACCTTCAGTCATTCATTACAACCGAACAGAAAAGATTTTAAGGTACTGCATCCGGGATTTGTAGGGAGAAGTTACATTGTGCATTGGAACAGTCCATGTAAGTAATGAACGACGACTGCTTACTGAATCTCCTCTAATCCCTTCTCCACCAATCATCATCCTCATCCCACGTGGAAGTTTGGACCCCACATACCTCCAACATCATGTCTGTTAAAATTTCATTGTTTAATTTTAAAATCAACACAAGGAAACGTTCTATAATTTAGAGAATTTTACTTATGTTTAACAATGTGAGCAATTTTATACATCCTTCACTATAACGAATAAATATCAAATCATTAATAATATCATATGTAAACTCAAAATTTAGCTATATTCAAAGAGAGATTAAGAAAAAAATTAAAGTTTTGATATCATGTTTAGAAGTTTATTATTTAATTTAAAAATTATATCATAAATTTCTTAACAATACCATCTTTCTTCCTTTTTAATTAATAACTATCTATTTTAACCTACCCAACCTTCTTTTATAACTTCATCCATGTAAGGATGGTACTTTGAGAACAACCGAAAGAAGCAATAGATGAAGGACGGCTAAATAGGAATTTGAGAGAGCGATCGGCATCCAGTGTGGAAGCGTCCAAAAAGTTTCAATGTCAAGAATAGATTTTCTCTACTTTTCAAGCTTAACGTTAATAGGAATGAAAGTTCTTTCAAGTTTCTGGGCTCTAATGCACTGAGCATAACTCGATGCAGTCTTATTAACAGGGCACAACAGTGGACTCCGTCTTCTTCGTTTTGTGGAAGCAGAGCAAACAGAGCTAACAGTGTTCTGTTTGCATGTCCTCTTCCTTTCAGCTTCTTTCTTCTCATTCCCATGATGTCCTCTTAATACTGATGGCAAGCTTCTCCGTCTCCTTGGTCCGTCTCTCATTCTTCTTTGGCCTGTGTTGAAGGGAAAACATAGAAGTGGATGTTTTCAGTCATCAGCAGTATTTTTAACCATTGTGTTTTAACTGCAGGTGTTGCACTATAGAGAAATCAATAGTAGAAGATAAAGATGAATGCTCATTTTTGAGATGCCAAACTCAGCGAAGCTCCAGTGGGTTCTTGCTCAGAAAACTGAAGAAGCCAAACATCTTTAGCAAGGTTACAATGTGCGTGAAGGCTCTAGAGGTAGTAAGGTGTATGTATGGTCATTATAATCAATGATTATTCCTTTCGTACAATCATTGGAAGACGATGTGGACGATCCTCATTGTTAAGAGACCAAACCTGGCAAGACCCCGGTGGGTACTTGCTAAGCTAAATGAAGAAGTCTAACCACCTTGGCGGGATGGTTTATAGTATGCGAAAAGGCTCTGGCGATAATAGCTTAAATGGCATGATGGTGAATTCAAGAATAGTTTCTTAACACTACACTGAAAATGCATGCGGAGGATCATGGTCATAACCACCAAATGTCAGACGGGCTACCACCAATATTTTGACGGCTTTTGGATCACTAACATTTAGACGTTAACTTACATGGTATCATGTTTATAAAATAAGCTCTTTAGTTTTCTGGATAGAAGTTAGTCTTGACTTTTGTCCATTTGCTGTCATACAAATATGATGAACATTTAAATTAATTTTGAAAACATCCAACAACTGTTCGATGTTTTTGGATAATAAAGAGAGCTTGACGTGGCAGGCCCATAATCAAATATGGGGGATGTGGCTGCCACGTTAAATGGCTCGCACGGCAACACCTAAAGGACCCTTAGCCTGTTTCTTTCTAAAGTGAGAGAACCCCCGAGCTGATTGAAGAACAAAGGCAATTCGCTGCAACTTTGGCTCCAGATCCCGCTACATCTGTTGTATGGCTTTTTCTTTAAGTTTATAACTGATTCATGTTGCTATAATTTGAGCTTCTAAACATTTTCAGGTTCATTAAAACAAGTTCCCAAAATCGTTCGTGTTTGCACATAAAAATAAACAACAATAACTTTAAGGATAGACCTTTTGTGAGGCTAGCAAGAGGTGCCTGTTAGCTTATTTTTGTTAAGCTTATCATAAGGTGGATTTATATTAATGTTGATCTAATAAAGTAAGACTGAGTTTTGAAATATGGACTAGCTAATATAGGTCATGGCTTACTAAATAGAACTGTAATGAGTAGACTTATTTGGTAGCACATAAAGTTAGGGTTAAGTCTTATCCTCTAGCTCATAGTATTTAAGCATGCTATTTAGAGCATTAGGGTTAATGAAAGATTTCATTCTTACAAATCGTAGCCCCTTAGAATGAGAAAAATATTCACCTAACATGAAGATCAATTTCCGCATTTGTAAATCTTCATAAGAAATAATACTACGCTATAATTTTTGATTTTTCATCTAATCTATTTTCATAATGTTTATATTTAGTGTTTTAAATCTGACTATGCAAATCATGAGTTTGCGATCTTATTAGAGATCGATTAGATCTTGTAGTGCCATCATCCTCCTTTTAAGAATCCGTCTACTATATTAATTGTGATTTTCAAGCTTTTCAAAGTGACAAGTATTTGTGGGAAGTTGAATATTGTCCTAATAATAATCTTAGCAGAAATCTTCATGTAGTTCTTAAAGAATTATGATGCATTCTTTGCCTTTTATGATTGCAAGTGCAGCTCATGATCCAAGAAAGGAGATGGTGACGATGCGCACTTTTGGAGAGACAAGACCTGACAAGACTCCTATTGGAGGAAGGTGGGTTTCTTCCCCCTGCTTTGATCGGTATTTATGGGCTGAACTTTCTTTGTCGCGTCACATAGTTTAAGCTTTCTTTTGGGCCTTACAACGGTAATGGGAGAGGAAAATTTATATTGTTTCACATGGGGAAATAAACTTGATATTTCTTCATTTGCTCCATCGCATGATGATATCTTGTTGTCTTGCAATTAATGCATCAAAGATATCTTTCAACTCTGGTAGCTAATTGTGAGCAAATAAAGAAGTCAACCATCTTTTTCGAATGGTTTACAAGATGTGAAAGGGCTTTGGAGAAACAGCAACGTCACTGGCATTTGGAATTTGTGTTACAAAACCATGGGCGCTTCACATGCCAAAAAAACCACAAGAATAGAAATAGATTTCATTCATCAAAGCTTGGTTGGCAAAAAGGACGCTTAAAATTGTTGCAATGAATTGTTTGTGGAGATCCATTAATTTCAAGCTAAGTAATGGTGATACGTTATTTTAATGGTTTCAATATTTGTTTGAATCTATACTAATAATTTTTAGTCAAAAAATCTTGCAAGCCTCATAATACGTTAGAGATATATCTAACAATCGGAAAGATGGATGATAACATTTTGACCTATGCAAATACATATTTTTCTTCCTTGTTTTTGTTTAACTACACTTCATTTTGTTTATTTATTTGTTTATAACAAAGCTTTGACAAATACAGCACATTGACATCAAACTTAATTGAGACGGCAAACTTTATCAAATCCTCAAATCTTGAGGAATTAAGTTTCCATTATTTTGAAAATTTCTCCAGGGTTCCCTTAGGGCTAGGTAATTGAATGTGGAGGTTGTGTGAAATCTTAGCAGACTTGAGATAAGATTAATTGGAGCTTTCTTGATTATCTTAATCTTATTGTTTGTTCAAAACTATGAAATCAATTTGAAATTTCTTGAATATCAGAATCTCGTTGGTTGCTCAAAACTCCTCAAAGTTTCAGATAGTGTGGGTAATATGTTTTCTTTTATGATCCTTAATTTGACAATAACAAAGTTATTATTGTCATTTAAGTATTTAACGTCTGTTAAACATATAAATTAAGGTGGTTGCCTAAGGTACCTGAGTGCTTTGTTTCAAACGCCGCAAGACTTCAGTGGCTTCTCGTTTAGATATAAAAAGAAGCCAATCATCTTGACATTTGAGGCGGGGGCTTAAATGGAACAATGATGAATGCAATAGTTTCTTGACGCATCATTGGAACTGCTAGAAGGAGGATGATTTGTTCTTTGGTGGTATTTGAACATCTTATTGATCATATGATGTTTAGTATCATGTTAATTAGATGGTTATGTAACAAAAAATGGTGGATGGCGTTGAATTGCAAGAACTACTTTGTATAACTAGGAATAATCCTTCAATTCAATAGAGTGGGATTGGCAAAAAGGCCAATCAATGTCCACAATAGAGGAAATGTAGATGGTTTGGTCCAGTCCAAAAACTTGTCTTAAAGTTCCTATTAGAATTCTAGTTCACGAAATCTCTTCTGCAACCCTGTATTGTATTTTCAGCTCATTTATTCTCTGAGATTAATGTTATAAAGATCCCAAAAACTAGCATATTCTTATGAAGGCCCAAATAGAAGCCAACCTGATTTAGAGAACTAAAATTCCTTTTAAGTAATAAAAAGAACTTTATGAAAACAACATCACAAGTCTGACAAGAGTTTGATTTTGTCAGATATATAATTAGAATTCCAACAGCCAACAACCTACTGCCTTTATCTTATCTGATGGCAAGAAGAACAATCGGCAAAGAACAAAATTATCGATGGTCTTTGTGTTACAATAGGCGGCAAATTTCTCACCAACTATTTGCTTCGGGTTTCTAAGATAATATCAATGTTACTTTCAAGGCTAGAAACGTACCACCCTACCATACACTAGCCGGTCAGACAATAGTGACAGATGAAGGGCCACTAGGTTGAAATTTGAGAGGTGAGGGGTCGGCACCTAGTGTGGACTCTGCAAAGTTTCAAAGTGAAGCACTGATTTTCATTACTTTCACATCACAATGTGGACCTAGCATAAAAAAGCAATATGAACGTAAGTTTCATTCAAGAATCTTGGAGCATGATTCTTGAAAACATCTTAAACATTGATGAGTTGTGGGGATGGCAGCAATCTACCAAGCGTGAAGTTACCTTGCAGGCTACCTAGAAATTTGCCGTAACTTTCTAGGCAGGGAAATAAATGGAGATATTTCAAGATTAACGGCAACCAGTGAGTGATGCATTTCTAAGAAGTTTCATTTGGTAAAAGACTAAGTCCTGAGTACAAATTCATTTTTCCAAACTCCCATCTAGACGTACACCCCTCTTATTTAGGGTGTTGGCAAGTTGGTAACCTCTTCTGTTTACATTCTATCCATTCAGCAATTCACGTGGTGGCTCCTCCCCTGTGATGGACCCCACCTTGGGCAGTTGACCCATTACGTGTAATGAGCACGTATTAGTGAGACAAGCCTTTTGGTGGGACAATCCACAGGATTTCTTGGTGGCAACGTAGACGAGAGATGGACGGCTAGATTGGAATTTGAGAGAGCGGTCGGCGCCGAGTGTGGAAGCGTCTACAAAGTTTCAACGTCAAGGACTAATATTCTTTGCATTTCACGGGCCTTGTGCACAGGAGCAATTTGCATGGAAGTTACATTCAGGGCAAGTCTATGCACCTTGGAAATTTCCTCCTTTTGAACTACTTCTTTAAGATATTAATTATTGAAAATGCCTTCTAAAAATATTAATAGACATGAAAATTCTTGGAAGTTCATGCTAAACAATTGTGGTGAGAATGGATTTTCTGTTAAAAGAAATTCGGCTGACATCCGTTCACAAAGTCTTAATGACCAAGCACTTTGTAACGTCAAACAACGTTGAATGAAAGAAAGCTAATTTTCACCTAATGTCTCCTGTCTTACGTCCTAGCACTGTTGGATGAAAACATGACAGAATAGGAATCTAGCTACCCCACCATACACGAGAAGGTCATAAAGGACTCACAAATGCATGAAGGTGGTGCTTTGAGACAACCATACTGGAACTCGAAAAGGGTCAGGTATAAAGCTAAGCCAACAGGTGTACATATAAAAATAATAAACATATTCATAAAAATGAAAATGAAAGAAATATTTGCTCTTATTTCATTCAAAAATGCCATCATAACAATTAACTTAAGAGTTATTATTTAAAAAAATAATACTATGTGAAGATTTTTTTTTAGAAGTCTTTAAGTTCTTGTTGAAGTGACCATTTTGTACTTTCTTTGCAATAAAAGAAGACAATCCAAAATTCAAATATCATTAAATATTGTTTTTGGAAATGCTTAGTTAAATCTGGTAAGTAATGATCTTATCTTAAAAGAGCTAAACCCATGGTGACTATCATTCTTCATTTTCAGACCAAGTCATACATGCCCAAATTTTTTCTTAGTTGCAAATTCATCGTGAAGACTATTGGGTAAGATTATGATAAGTCGTGCAATTTAGAGATACGAAGTGGTTAAAAACAATTTCATTAAAATTATCATCTCAATTCTAGGTAACGAAAAGAGAATTATTTTTTTGATGTATAAAATTTATAGTAACTATGATTAGAATCATTTATTTTTAAATTAACATATTTTATTCACTAAAAAATTTTTATTTAAGAAAAACCTCACCATGAACTTGAGGATAGAAGTGTTGTAAAGTTGAGGATAGACAATAAGTCACCGTAGGTGGAAAGGTCGTAGAGGACTGACAGATGGGTGAAGGTGGTGGTTAAAGATATTCATATTGGAATTTGAGAAATTACAGAAAGATTGAATGTCATGATTTTTGTTTACAAGTTTTTAAAATGTACCTAATCTTATTAACGTGATCATTTGGAGCTTTTTTTGCAAACTAAATGAGGGTATAATAATTCATGGCATTCGCTGACAATCCATGAGCAAATCAAGCGGGCAAGGCATGGGAGAACCTTTCCTTAGTTCACGAGGAAGTAAGTAGGTGTTATACGACGGCCAGACTTTATGCGGAGAGGAATTAAATGTGCAGCTTCTCTTGTGTGAATTGCATTTGGAAAAAAGAAGAGAGCTAACAAAGAGAACTAATATTTGTTGAAGACTAATGTTGACACGTTTATTCTTTAAAAAAGCCTATTAGCAAAGTGCCCTACAGTCAAAATTACAGAGACGTAGATTCATGTCTATCAATTGTGGTTTATAATTGTGATTTTCTCGAGTGGTGAGAGGAATGCTACGTATATATTTCCTAACGACCACGAGTGAAGTTGATCAGCTTTTCTGATATTTTGGCTCCTAAAAATGAATCTTTGTAGCTCTTTTAATCATTCGCGATGACTTTGGATCAAATTTTCTCTCCCATTGGGATAACGCTGTCCAAATTTCCCCAGTTTTGATCTCATACGATCGTTGTTATACAACATTTTCTATAATAATTCTGGGTAGAATACTGTTTTCCAAAATCATTAAAAAAATAAAATAAAAAGAAAAGCAGACACGCTTTGTTTTTTCTTCACTCTGATTCACGGGCCTCTTTTATTCCAGATAAGTGCCAAAAGTTTTATCGATGCAAAAGGTAAAAAGGGAAATATCCTATCTTATGTTATCCCAAATAAAAAGTTACATGTTAAAGCTAGTGACCATTTTGCGTGTCTGCGGAAATAACCACGCTTTAGGCAAGCTTTGCGTCCATTGGCACTCCAGGACTCCCTCACGTAGTTTATTCTCGCGTACGTGTGGTGGGTAGGAACATATGGGTTGACTCCTTTTTAGTTTCCATCCTAATTAAACGCGTCTGCCTTTTTATAAAGAAGATGTCTACGATGTTTTGCATCTTTTTCACCTAAAGTTCTCTGATATTCCTTAACTCAGTCCTCTCCTCGATTCGCTTCCTTCTTGGTGGGTGGCATGCCCTGCCAGTTAGCCCAAAGATTTGAATTACATGGATTTTTCCTTTTTATAAAAATAATTTTAGTCGGCCATAGTAGTAGCCAATAAGAATTGCCGGCGTGTGTTAGTTGAGGTCCCTAGAAGCCCCCAATCAAAACACCGTCGTCTTCCAGGCTGTTCCTATGTTTGTAGCGATTTGGCCCACCATTTCGTTCACCCAGTACTTCCAAGGGTCAGTGGAAGTTTTAGTAGGTGTGATTCAGCAGTCGTTGGAAGTTTAGTAGGTGTGACTCAAATATTGATTATAGTTTTGGATCTTATTAGTTTCTAATTTTAGTTCAGTTAGAAATAAGTATTACTTAGATTTCAGAATCGACGCGGTTGTGTGCGCCGTCAAAAATATTAGCAATCCGTCAATATTTCTGTGGATGTTCCATTATCTTTTCTTTCCTTTTTACGACCCCTTCTTGATGACGTGCCAAGATTTCCTCCCACAATTAGTCCTTTCTTTTGAATACTTTTCTACGGAAAAGCCCTTAGCCATGGCCCTCACACCACTCCCCCTTTCGTACGCTAACTTTTTGGCCCAAGTGGGCATTTCTAGTTAGAGCTTCGGTTTCTTCTTTTACTCATTACTTTCTTACACCATTTGTCGCTTTCCGCGAAACGATCCGTCGTTTTCCATTTTACTGCTTTAAAGAAAAAAGGCATCACTGTCTTTAGAGATGATGATGGCACCGCTGAAAAGCCACCAACCACGCTGGGGTCCCCTGGTTTTGTGCCTCAAAAGTCTAACGGCCCTCCTTTTTTGTTGCTTTCAAGGTGTAGGTTATATGCCTTGGACGTGCAACAAATGGGAAGATATTTTGAACACGTGATTTACTTCTTGGCTCCAGGACGATGGTAAATGTAGTTGAAAGATCATGCCACTATACCTTTCAAATCATTTCAATGCTATAAGTAGGATAACGAATATGTCGTAGATATCATCAAGTCTCACAAAGAAAATTTCCCCTTCCCTTCCTATCTCAGTCGCTAGCTCTGTGATTCCTATTCTCCATGGCATTGTCTCCCAGACACTCCTTAGCCTTCTTCACTCCCTCAGTAGGTTCAAGCAAAATTCCACACAAACTGACCTCTTTCAAAACTGCTGAATACAGTTGGAGCATCCCTCAAGATCACACATCTGATTCTACCCTCATAGGGCAACATAAGGAGGGCATCAGACACGATATTGTAATTGTTGTCTGTTTATTGATATTCCTCCTTCGCAAGAGCTTGAAAGATTTCATTTTCTAATAGTGACAATCTTATTCTACTGCAGGGTTGTGTTGATGTCCAACACGAACAAATTAAAGAAGTATGCAGACATGAGCTGAAGAAAACAGGAGAAGATTCATTTGGAAGTATATGCATGATTGAAGTAGTTCAACGCCTGGGCATTGACAATTACTTTAAGGAAGAAATTGAAGCAATTTTAGATAGCCATTATGTAAAATACATTGCTCAAGGTGACTGTGGTTATGAGCTTCATGAAACTGCTCTACGCTTTCGACTATTGAGACAATAGGGCTACTATGTGCCTGCCGGTGGGTATTGCTCTCCTTTACCACTATTGCAATTTAAGTTATATTAGAATTGATGATATTTATCCTTGTCCAACAGATGTATTTAACAAGTTCAAGAATAATGAGGGAAAGCTCAAGAAAGAGCTGACTGAAGACATTAATGGATTAATGGCTCTATATGAAGCTTCACAGCTAAGTATAGAAGGTGAAGACATGCTAGATGAACTTGGAAATTTCAGTGAACAGGTCCTGAATGCATGGCTTATACATCTTGACAACAACCAACTCATAGTTGTTGGGAAGACTTTGAGGAATCCTTATCACAAAAGTTTACAAAGATTCATGGTGACAAGCTTTTTAAGTGATTTTCCGGGGACAAATGGATGGACAAATGATCTACAACTATTAGCAAAAATGGATTTCAATATGGTCCAATCCATACAACAAAAGGAAATTTTTCAGATTTTTCAGTAAGTTTCATGGCTTCAATTTTTACATTCTCATTTTGAATATTATTCAACTCTAATGTCAAGCTTTATCATTGTAGATGGTGGACCAATCTTGGTTTGTCTAAGAAGCTAAAGTTTGCTAGGGACCAACCACTCAAATGGTACATTTGTTCAATGGTGTGTCTTATAGAGCCAAACTTATCAAACAAAAGGGTTGAACTCACAAAATCCATTTCCCTCATCTACATAATAGACGACATTTTTGATATATATGGAACGGTTGAGGAAGTCACTCTCTTCACAAAAGCTGTTAATAAGTATGCATTTATTAAATGATTAATTTTCACTTTCCCTAGCAACCCCTATTCATTAATAAATTGTTGATTACAGTTGGGATGTTGTTGCTTTGAATCAATCACCTGAGTACATGAAGATATGCTTCAGGACTCTTTATGATATCACCAATGAAATTAGCTCTAAGATATATCAAAGGCATGGGTGGAACCCAATAGATTCTCTTAAAAAGGTGGTATGTACCGACAACAATATCATTTGAAATGAAAAAGATTCCTTCGACTATAACCAAATCATTTTCATAAATGTTAAAAACATGCACCTACATGATTGTTGCAGTGGGCCAGTTTGTGCAACGCCTTTCTAGTGGAGACAACATGGCTTTCATCTGGGCCCTCACCGAAGCCAGAAGAGTATTTGGAAAATGCTGTTATTAGTACAGGAGTACATGTGGTACTAGTTCACACCTTCTTTCTTTTGGGACAATGTATAACGATGGAATCTGTAATTCTTGTGGATAACATGGCAGCCATCATATCTTCTCCCGCCACAATTCTTCGGCTTTGGGATGACCTGGGGACTGCCATGGTAAATGGCTACCATAACTTCATTTTTTTTAAAAGCTATGAGAGGCGGGTGTGTAGTGGGTCCAAAAGTTACTTCAAAATGTGCCGGATGGTTTTACATCAATCAATTGGCTCTAAAAGCTATTATGAAAAAGACTTTCAATAAGTTGATATTTCTTATACAAGTAACTTACATGGCAATTCGCCATTTTTATGTTCATGTAACTGCAGGATGAGGGTCAAGATGGCCGTGACGGATCATACATAGATTTTTACTTGAAAGAACACCAAGGCTCTTCAACCGAAGAGGCACGACAAAAGGTTGCCAGGATGATTTCAGGTGCATGGAAGAGCTTAAACAAAGAGTGCCTCTCTCCAAATCCATTTCCAGCAGCCTTTTCTAAGGCGTCTCTTAATGTTGCAAGAATGGTTCCCTTGCTTTATAGTTATGACGACCAACATTGCCTTACAAGTCTCCAGGAGCATGTAAAATCCGTGCTTTATGAAAGCATCTAAATCTTTTAGGTACTCGAAAAAATTAAAAATCAAGCTTTTGACTACATGTTTCTACTATACTATTGAATCTCATAAAATACTAATGATTCTAGTCTGCTAATTTTATTTCATTTAATTTTCATTCTTTTTTTCGTTTCAATCATTGATAAGAATTAAATAGCCAAGTTTAATTCAAATTAATTATTTTGATTGACTGTTTTTACGTATATTATAAGTAAAAAAGCAAGAGGAACTATAGTGAACAATGCAGTAGCCATAAGTGCGATAATATTACTTGCATAATTTCATCGTTTCAGTTTTAGTTAATTCACAATAACTTGGGATTTCATCGCATAGAGCTAATAAATCTTTTGCTTGCAAATTCAATATTCAATAGGATGAATTACATCTTGATAATATTGAATCGGAGAAATATCATGAATAACAATATCTAAGTTATCAAATTGATTCATTGTCAAGAATTAAATAGTATAACATTGGAAGATCTTCTTTCCATAACAAATTCAAATTTTTATTCCTAATCCAATCAATAATTCCTTTACTTTCTTTTCAATAACCGATGCCCCTCCTTGTACCATCATTTGATAAAATATTATATAACCATCTTTACTTTCTTCTTACATTGGTTATAAAAAAAAAATCCAAAAAATAACCAATAGAAACCAAAAAAGAAAAAGAAGTTTAGTTCTAAACCCATTTTTTAATGATCTAATATCCTTAGAAAACAAAAAAGTAATAGAGATAATAAGGGGAAGCCAACTATAAAAAATTGAGTATTCCATTAAATTCATTAAATTGTTCTTTCTTTGGCAAGACCCTTAAATTTTTTTTAAAAATATTATTCATTCCCTCAAAAAGAGAGATAGGATTCTTCTTTGAGTTTTATCTATGTAAGCTACCTATTGCTGCTAATCAAGTGCAACATTATTATATTACAATTTATCTAGTCCTTCAATCCTAAGATTGAGATCCTAGAGCATTCATTATCCAAAGAACTTCACATATTCTAATTACCATGTCTTGAGATTTTGATTTTGCTAATAATCTATAAATGATAGATTGCTTCTTTGTTTTCTATGATAGTTATGATCCCCCTAACTTGATATAAAAAATTGTAATCGAATGCTTGGACATTGCACAAGTTTAATAATTTATGTCATACTAATCTACTATCTTGAGTTCTCCCTGACAAGGAGAAAGTAATCCTAAGTCAGGACATCCTTTTAAGTTTCTTATGACTTTCATGATTGTCTCCATATGAGCTTGCTTAGGAGTATATATAAACTAATTAAAATGTTAAATTGCATTACAAATGGCAAGCCTTTTTATGGTAGATTGGTGGGTTTAGTGACTAGTCGCTAATAACTAAGATGGTCTTCTAGGGGTAGATTAGGTTTTTGGAAGGAGAAAATTTTCATTATACCCAATGGTTGTCACCTTTGTGTTCTAGTCCATGGGCATATGATAGATGGTTTATACGTAGATAGTCCAACTTTTGAGTTTATTTCATACACGTACTTTCTTTGAGCAAGTGATTTCTATTCCAAAAAATATAGAAATCCATTAAGTCTTTTATATGAAATCATGATTGCACAAATGGCCTTTGAGAGTTTTAATTGTTGACTCATTATCATTAGTCAGTATTGGTAAGTATAAAATTGTTTGAAATGGGTTAAATCTATTTCCCTGACAATGCGTCAAATAGCTCTATCTGAAAAATCTTCTGATTGTACTGTGTCTCAGCCGCGTCAAACGGCGCCTGATGAAAGGTGGATGCACAGTGGCAGAAAAGTGGATGTCTCTTGTTAATTCTTTGTCAATTCCAAAATCTTGACACTTGGCAAAGAAAAAGTCTAAAAACAAAAGGTCGAGGAGTGTGGGAATCCAAATAATGGAAAATCTGAAGCAGTCTGTTTGTCCACTTTCTTTGTGAATTTCAAGTGACTGGAGCTGCAGTAGAAAAGCCTTTAAACATTTCTATTCTTAAAGTCCCTTTTTTGCTGGGCCAAATGGATTTTGGGGGTACATAGGCCAAGGGTGGTTTTTTTGAACTTGAAGAAAAGAGGTTTTATGAAATTTTAAGTAACATTTTTCCACGTGCTTTGGATTCGGAACATTTTAAGAAAATCTTTTCCCGGTTGCTACGTTTGGTGGTCAATGGACCAATTAAATCAAAGGAGGTGAAAGAAGGACGTCATTACTCCATTGTTGAACATCAAGAGGTCGGGGCAGATGGAACCTGTTTTGGTTATCAAGTGTTAGAACCAAGGGAGTACGAAAGTTAGAGTTGCTGGTGGCTGAAACAAAACAGTAAAGGGTGAAAAACGGGAGACTATTCGAAGCCTTAAGAGATAGTGATTATGTGATGATAGAGTTTAAGCCTGGGGTTAACATATTTTTTGGAATCATTATCTTTAGTTAACATGTTTGTATGTCTTCTTTTGCCTTTATAAGTAGGACTATGTTGTATCAACTATTTGGAGCGATATAACATATTACTTTTGACTTTTATCTATTAAGTTTTCTCCATTCAAGTGTTTTTAATTAAATCCCTTTTGTTTCATATTGTTCTGTTTTTACCTTGCTGTTTAGTTTTGAACTAAGTAACGTTACAACAATTACGTATGAAAACAAAATTTTAAGATTCGAATTATTATTTATTTATTATTTAGTTGTTAAGACTTTGTATATCTCTTAAATTCAAAATGATAAGAAGTTTAGTTTAGTTAATTTTTAGTTCTTAATGGTTTGTGTTGTAAGTAGTTTTTATTTCTTATTTTTGTATGTATTAAATAACAATGATATTGTTTGAAGATTCAAATAAAATTACTCAGTTGCTTCATCTTTATATTAATGGTTTAATAGACTTCTCAAATTTCTTAGAAATTATTTCATCAAGATTGCTAGGTTGAGGGCCCTATCAACTTTGTGAAATTGATCTCAACAATAAGTGTGGCTCCACCTTTTATACTGTCACAAAGTAAAGAGGAAGAAAAACATAAAATTAAGAAGGCCTTTTGTATATTACTTTCTTGAAAAAGAATGATACACAAGTTTCTTTTTATAATGAGGAGTAACCCTATTCGAATTATACAAAGAAATCTAGTCGAATCATACAATGAATTAAAGGAAAAATATAACTTGTTATAATCAGAAAATAACTTTCTAATTAATCTACGCTATATGGAAAATATAATATGCCCAATTGAAAAATATAATACAATTATATACATGTATCTCCAACATATACCAACATGTTGAGGTAAAATTAATCAAGATGGTTTAACTTTAGTGCTCTTTCTTGTTTATTTCATTGTTTTATTGGTAGTTCTTTCCTGGAATATCAAACAAAGAATACAAGAAACGAGATGAGAAGATGAGCAATAAATTCTGAATATTGAAAAGTCAAACTTGAGCAAATTTTGGCCAGAAAAGATTTCAAAAAACGAAGCTCTCAAGCTCAATCTTTGAGTGCATATTAACGTTAATCTTACGCTTTTGGGAACCAGTCAATTGGCATATCTTCTCTGGTGCAGGCCGCCATCCTGCAGAAGGCACTCGGAAGAAGTTGGTCGCAGATTGCAATGGGCCTCGAAGTAGATAAAGTAGCTCGCAGACGGAGAAGATGCTGCTCCGACTCGTCAGACACCACAAGATGCAGCTTTGCCGCTTCTGTTCGCTTGTTGTCTTCTTTGCCACTTCTGTCTCATTCTCCCGCCGGTTCCTCCCCACTCTCAAGCCCTCTCTGTTGCGTCACCCGCCGGTCCTCTGCTCTCCATGCTCTCCCTCTTACCATTAGAACTCTTTGAATGGAGAGCAATCCTGATATTTTATTTGACCACAGTAGGGTCAATGTTGAGGATGTAAAAACAGAGATGGAAGTACCAGAACAGATTGTAGACAAGGAGAAGTGTGAGGATCGTGCAAGGGGTTGTGAGAATCGTGTTCTGTGTTGGATGTAATTGGGTATTTTAGTTGTAATGGCAGTCCTAGGTGAGTTTGGGCGTGGCGTTTTGACTTCTTTCTACCTACTTTAGAGTAGTTAAGTTTTACTTATAATCTAAAGAACACTGAAGACCACAAGCATCAGAGAAGGATGCAAGCATCTGTGAAAGTTGCAATGAACAGACTTTTCCCTTCTTGTTCCGCACCCAGAAAATAAACAGAGAAGTCACTAGAGAGACTGCAGAACAGATTCTTTCCCACGCTTCACTACACAGGCCTGTTCCCTAACTTCACAAAACGGGCTACCACAAACCCCTTCAGCGCAATACATGTTTACAAGTCCACAATAACATCACCGCAACTCCAGAATTACGAAAGGCCAATACATTCCTACAAGATGACCCGTCACAAGAAGAAGGAACAGAGAGAGGAAAAATTCTGGCTTTTGGTTTTATTTCTGCTTGTCCTTTTCCTTGAGAGAGAAGAAATATTTATCCTGGTTGGCAATGCCCATGCTTGTACTGAAGGGGTGGTTTCTTCGTTGTTTTGATTTCAAATAGCGGCCTTCCGAGTGGGTACAAGCCGAAGGTGCAGATCCTGAGTAGCTGACGTAGGTGACGTGGGTGTTTATCCTGTGAAAAATAGTAGTGAATGTTTTTGATCATTAATAGTATTTTCAAAGATTTTCTTTTTCTTTTTTCTTTTTAGCTGCAGGTGTGACACTGCAGAGAAGTCAATAGCAGAATATGAGGAGGATACATACTTTTGAGAGATCAAACCGGCAAGACTCACAGTGGCTTCTTGCTAAGGGAAAGGCAAAGCCAAGGTTTCATTCTTGACAACAATTGCGACCTCATCCTTGGTCCATGAAAAGCGAAGTTTGGTGTTCCTTGGTTTTAGGACATATTTTCCAGGTCATTCGGTTGTTATTAACTCAATCTTGTGCTTAATTTTTGGCTAATGATTTTCTTTCCTGTAATCAGTTGTAGTCCCCAGCTTCTTACGTGATTGTATAATTATGTGGTTCAGACCGACTGTTTCTATGAAGGCAAAGGCTAAGGTTCGACAAATGCGTTTAGTTCATAACAAGAGACGTTTTAGGCGCTCGTTCTCTGTTTGGAGGATATGTGGGGAAGCCAGTGAGCTAAAAGTTGAGTTCTAAGAGAGAACCCCAAATGCAAAAGAGAAAAACATGAAGAAATTTAGTTAGATCAAGTTTTTCGTCATTCTTCTTCTTCTTCATTTGGTGATGATCTAAACCTTTTTCTTGTTTTGTTTTCCGTGTCATTGCATTTGCCACTTTAATTTTCTTGGTTGATGACTTTCAGGCATTGATTTTTCTATAAAAGAATAACAAACTAGTGGAGTTTAAATGTCTGTTGGAGCTAAAACGTAATGAAATTACATCATAGTAATAAATCAGTTGCCCTTGGTTCGATGAAGTTTATGAACATGGGTAACGTTACTTGAACAACTTTCTGTTTGCCCCCTTTTCCCCCCTTCCATCTTGTTATTTGCTCAAAGTGGTTTTTTCCTGGTTCTGAAATATATTAAAATTCATCAAATTATAAGTAAGTCATTTTGTTAAATACACTATTTGCACTTATTTTCAATTGCATTAATTTCTTCTTCTTTCAATGTGGACATGGATAAGTTAAAATTTCCCGCAAGACATTTAGATTCTATTTTAATTTAATGCTTCAAATTTCACCGGTTGTTTGTTCTTTAATTTTTTCTTTGGTTTCAACTCCTTAAAAGAACTAATTTTAGTAATTTCAGTTCATCAAACAAAAATTCTTAGTGTCTTAATTGTTTTTTCTTCAATCAAATTTTAAATATATCTAGAAACAAGTTGACAACAAGCCCATATAGCATCCATCAACTTTCCAACCTTCATGCACTTCACTTAAGAGCACTATATGAGGGTTATTGTAGTTTACAAGACGGAATGGTCCGCAATTACCTTGGTTGCTAATTCTTAGATAAAGCTTTTAGTCTATATGGAACCAAATTTATATGAATACCAAAATTTGGCCAACTTTACTTAAACGATTGTACTGAGCTTCAAGCCTTAACAACATTACAATTGAGTTTAAAGGAATTGAGTCTAAAATATTGCTCATCTATTGAGTTTTTTGATATTGGAATAGATTCATGTATTTCAAGGAAACTCTTGTCGATCAGTGATTACTATTTTGTGGTTGTTTGTATTTTTTTTCTGGAGGCAGAGTTTAAAGAACCTACATCTGCATTCACCAAGTCCATTGATTACATCAAACGTGAGTCTCTCTCCACTTTTAATATACACGTATTCCATTGTTGAATTACAAAACTTGGGTGAAAGCGTAAAGCACTGCGCACACATTTCTCTTCTTGATTTATATTCAATAGCGTCATAGGTTTGATACAATGATAGGCACCTGCGTTGGCATCTGGAATCGAAGATCGGTTTGACCGACGAATCACAATTTCCTTTGGAACGATTGAACGTTGCGTGCAACTGTATTGGTTTGCACGGCATGGTGGTGCTCTGTTAATTTTTTTCAAAGTCCACGAGTGTAGGAATTCAAATTCGTGAATACTTTATGGTAGCAATCCTGTTCTTTCCCTTTTTGTGAATTTCAAGTTGATGGAACTACTCTAAAAGAACCCTTGATGCTTTGTTTCCCTGAAATCTCTTTCTTTCCAGATGGGTTTTGGGTATACATAAGCATTTGTTGGTTCACAAATATATCGAGAGGATTTACATTTTTTTTTTTGGATGGAAATGTAAATTAAATTAATAAATAGTAAAGTTCATAAATACATAGGTATGTTTTAGCATTACAGAAATTTCCATATCTATGAAAAAATGGAGGTTAAAAGTCTCCAAATTTCACTCAAAATTATCTTTTCTTGGGAAGGTTTTATATTTTTAAACAAAGAAGTTCTTCCTCATACTACTCTCTTTATTTTTATTAAAAAAATAGGAATATTAATTATTTTTTCTTAAAAATATATTTTATTTCTTTTAGCCCATATACAATAGATACAAGTTAAGAAGGATATCTTGAAAAGTTTAACAGTTAAAATCCTTATTTTTAATAGGTTTAATCACCTATTGTAGTTCTTTATTCTATTATCTAATGTCATATCTGATTCCATTCTATATGAAAATAATTTTTAAAATAATGCTTGTCTGTACACATTGGAAAAAGAGTTGACTTATATTTTTCACAAAATGATTTACAAAGCATTTTTGAAGAGGATTTAAAGTTGGTGGCTTAATAACTTTAAAGGGTACTTTGATACTTTAATTGCCTAACGCTACCTGAATGTGGAGGTTACGGAGTTTGGGGTAGTGAAATAGATCAAGATGATCTTTAAGAGTTACCCGAGTTATAAGTAACATTTCTCTAAATGCTTTGGATTTAGAAAATTTTAAGCATTGCTCTTCTTTGGTGTTGGGTCTCAATGTCTTGGGCCCTATTCAACAAGATATAATGTTGAAACATTTGGGCCCTATTCAACAAGATGCTCTTCTATTGACAGTGTAGAACTGTGGGCCTCTTCTTCCATATCCCTTTTAAAAGGTCAATTCAATCAAAAAAGATGTTGCCCCGATTTGTGCTTCTGATGGACGATAATGGCGCAATATGAGGATGGTACTCACTCATGAGAGACATAACTTGGCAATACTTAGGTAGCTACAACCTAAGGAAGGTTGTCGCATGTGATATTAATAACGTTATTTTCTACTTCAAATCAATTTATAAGAACAAATAATTTTATTCTCTTTTGTTGATGCTTTAATGACAAGTATTGCGACATTTTAACCGTTAAGATATGCACCTCTCTCAGATAAAGACGATAATGGTTCCACCATAGAAAGAAAGGAAAGACCCTTCCACGGCATTAAGTTGATAGAATTGTTCAGCGGTCATCCATAAGTCATTTGATCTTTATCGTAACCAAATAATTTTAAAATCATTTATCTGAAAATGAGTGGGTTTAAAGATTTCTGTTTAAAAGTCTTCATGCATTATTTGGTCTTATTAATGGTCAGATTTTAAATAAAGAGATTGGTGTATTGTTTCCTCCAAAATATTGAATTGCGTACAATAATTGTGCTTCAAACACATCTACTGTTGGGCCCCAGAGAGAAAACTAAATGGCATAAAGTGTTAAAGTCTTGATGAATTGGAAAAATTATCTCACCTAATTAAATATATATTCATATTTTTCATAAGTAAAGTTTCATGACATTGAGTATAGAAATAAAATGTGTAATGATATATCTAATTCGATTAATTAAGAACTGAATAATTCAAGTGTTGAAAATTTAAAGAATAGGTAATGAAATACTGCATAATAGGAAGATTATCTTCTTCTTGAATCCATCATCATGTAATAACATGTTGGATATTCTTAAAATACCGAGGGGCCTAATGAAACGCTAACAACTAATATTACATAAAAATTTCCTTACGTTGAGTAGTTTGTCTCCATGCGAAAAGGTGGCGAATCTCTTGCATATATTAATAAGCCAACCTGCCCGAGTCTTGTTAGAGATTAATTTTAATTTGCTACTATAGTGTGCATTAATAATTCAATGGTGCACATCCAACTTCCTTCTTGGATTTACATGAGGACAGCAGCCATTCAAAATGAACACATTACTACTTGATCACTGGAAGCGTTTGTCATACGCATGAAGAATCTGTCAAATATTAGCCAAATTGGAATTAAATAAGGGTATTAGGTGAACTACTTCTCCAAAGATTAGCTAAATTGAAATTAAATAAGGGTATTAGGTGAACTACTTCTCCAAAGATTAGCTAAATTGAAATTAAATAAGGGTATTAGGTAAACTACTTCACCAAAGATTAGCCAAATTGAAATTAAAGAAGGGTATTAGGTGAACTACTTCTCCAGAAACATCTCCGATGTTGCTGCTTGAAACATATCTATCTACCTTGAAAATTTGTGACATTGAAATTTGGAAATAAAAAATGTGTGGTAATGTGGAATCAAATTAAACTAAAACGACAAAGTGTTCAAAGTTTAAGATTATTCAATAAAGCATTCCATAACAAGACAAGAATTCATTTCAACCAAATAAAAATTTATTCTACTTTAGTGTAAGTGAAGTTTTGAGGACTCATGCAACGATGTGGAATCCAATTAAGTTAAAAACTAAACGACACAAGTGATAAAAGTTAAATAGCAGCTTAGTAACGTGTATGCATTTAAATGATATAAAATAATGTGCATCCATAAATTAATGGTACGGATCAACCTTCTTTCTTGGAGTCATATCAGGATGCCGGCCATCAAAACGAACGCATTCATGCATGATCCCCGGAAGTGTTTCTCATACGCGTGAAGAATGCGTCAAAGACCAACCAAATTAAAATTAAAGAATGGTATTAGGTGAACGACTTCTGTGGAAACCTCTTTGACGTTGCTGCTTTAAACATATTTATCTAGTTTGAAACTTCGTGACATTGAACTTTGGAAATAAAAAATGTTTATTGATGTATAATCAAATTAAACTACAAATTAAACAATAAAGTACCCAAAGTTTGAGAATTAGTCAAAAAAAAAAACAATCCACAACAAGACAACTCTCCTATTCAACCAAATACAAATGCTTAATATTTTAGTGTAGGCGGGATTTTGAGGGCTCTTGCAATGATGTGTAACCTGACTAAACTATAGACTAAACGACATAAATTAAAGTTATCTTTTGCAAGTAGAATGCTTATATTTTTGGATCTTCGTGCATTGAAAAAGCTAAACAAAGTAGGTGTTGAAAGTTCCATAAAAAGACAACAAAGTAATATATAGCAGGAAATTCTCTTATTGAGATTAAATGTACGATGCTCTTGTTTATGGAGCTTCGTGACCTCAAGCTTTGGAAATAAAATGAGGAATCCAATCAACTAAAAAAATTGTATATAAAAGCATTGGAAATTCGAGAATATATATCACACTATATATATAAAATTAAACATGATGGAAAAATTATCTTATTCAATTAGATATGCATACTTATCTTCATGTAGGTTCCTGACATTAAGCTTTGGGGACAAAAGCATGTGTGGTGTAAGTAAACTAAAAACTCATCGATACAAGCGTTGGAAGTTCAAGGAATAGGCACAGACCGAATATTTTCTCATGTTCACATCTTTTCACATTGGAAACAAGTCCCTCAAATACGAGCAATAAACCCAAAATGCATGCACAATCCTCCTACCGAAAATGTCCTTATGTTTTTGACCTAGTCGCGCATTACACTTCGCATCAAATATCGGTACCGGATGACATTTTGGGCAACTCAATGCCTTTTTTATTCTTTACTCTTTTCAGTAAGTTCAATAACGCTCTAATTCTTTGATGCTTTAAATATGTCTACCTTTAGGCTCTAGAAAGAAATGAAGCAACCTAACAATATTTTTTTTGATAAAAATATATGTTTATATTAATTAAAATTAGTATATAAATATAAAAAAGCATATTCTAATATTACAAAACTTATGAAAGTTATAAAAAAATTAAGATTAAAAGCCTTTAAATTTTACTCAAAATAACATTTTCATGAGAAGATTTTATATTTTGAAATAAAAAAGTTTCTCTCAAATAATTTTTCTTATTTTGGTCAACAAAATTGGAATATCAATTATTTTTTTTAAAAAATATTTTTATTATGTTTAAATTATATATAATAAATTCAAATAAAAAAAATATCTTGAATATTTTTACAACTAAATCATTTTGTTTTGTTACTTTAATCATTTATTACATTTCTTTATTCTATCTTCTAATATGACATTAGATTCTATTATAAATGAAGATAGTTTTCTAAATTATTTTTGTACCTAATATATAATTTTTATTGATGTGTAATCCTATTAAATTAAAAAATAAATAACATGAGTGTTGAAATTTTGAAAAATTAGATAAATACCTTATATGATTAAATATACATGATTATATTTTAATGTCGGTATATTTTTTACGAAAATAAAATATGTTCAATAAAATGGTGAGGACGGATCCTACGTACATTTTTTTTCCTGCCAATTGACTACTTTTTTCACAGAGTCAAGTCACTGGAAAGCTCCTTTGGAATATTAGATTATTCACGCATTTTAGATAGACATAAAAATTTCCAAGCCTTAATATTTTTAAAATTTCAGCCTCTTGAACTACTTCTTCCCATCTATGATTGTTGAAAATATTTTATGAATATTAATAAACATGAAGATTCCTAGAAGTGTCATTCAAGGCAAGCCTCAACATCCTAGAAATTTTCTCTTCTTAAACTATTTTTTTGCAACATGGATTGTTGAAAATATCTTCTAAACATTGATAGACTTGAAAATTCTTGAAAGTTTCATTTAAGGTAAATCTCAGCATTTTTGAAATTTCCTCTTTTTGAACTACTTCTTTATGACGTTGATTGTTGAGAATCTCTTCTGCACATTGATAGACATAAAAATTCTTAAAAGTTTCATTCAGGTAAGCCTTAACATCTTAGAAATTTCTTCTTCCTAAACTACTTTTTCATGAAGTTGATTGTTAAAAATATCTTTTGAACATTGACAAACATGGAAATTCCTAGAAGTTTATGTAAACAATATGTGATGAGAATAAGTTTTCTATAGATTTTTTTTGGTTGACATTCAATTAGGAGGCAATCTTATTGACCAAGAACTTTGTAACAATGGTGTAAAAAAATGTTGAATGAAAGAAAGTTAATTTTCTTTAGTGTCTTGCATCTCTTACATCTTCACGAATAGGTTCAACATTATTCTATGAAAAATGATAGGACAAGAATCTAGCTATCCCACCATTTGCAAGAAGGTCATGAAGGACTGAAAAAAACATGAAGGTAGTGTTTAAAGATAGCCAAACTAGAATTCAAGAAGGGTCAAGTGTAGAGCTTAGCCAATAGCTGAAAATAAAACAGTCATAAACATATTCATGAAGATGAAGATAGAAGAAATATTTGTATTTCACAAAATGGATAATTAAATTTTTTTATAAAATTTTTTTTGATATGAATTTATTGAATTTAAAGATGAAGTTACAATGAATAATTTTAAAATAATTTTTTGGAAAAGTGATATGATGTGACAATTTTTTTTTAGAAGTCTTTAAGGTCATGTTAAAGTGATTTCTTGGTGCTTTCTTTGCAATAAAACAAAACAACTCAAAATCCAAATATCATTAAATATTGTTTTTGATAATGCTTTGTTAAATCTAGCAAACATTAGTCTTATCTTAAAAGAGCTAAACCAATAATAATTGTGCATTCTTCATTTTCAAACTAAGTCATGCATGGTCAAGTTTACCCTTAGTTGTGAACCCATTGTGCAAAATAGTGATAATTCACGCAATTTGGATATATGAAGTGGTTAAAAAATCATATAAATCTTTTTATCAATTCTAGGAAATTCATTTTATTTAGGTCGAACCCAAAGTATTAAAAAAAGAAAGTGGTAATTATTATGTTCTATGTGTCGATCATGGGGACAATCTCTTGAACCAATACGCTTTCTTTCACAATGACACGCGCAGATTAATTTCCAGCCAATTTCCAATCAAAACAGTCTCTGTTGACCAAAGACGAGATTTTGGCAGCTTACGTTATTTTCTAGAACGGTGATTTGCACAGGATTCGTTCTTTATTGTACAGCTTACGCGTTATTCTTTTAAAGCGTACAGTCACATATATCAATGGGCTTGTTGAAATTGGAATACCACAAAAGCCTTTTGACGTCTAAACCTTAGTGTCTTGTTTCTCTTTCGGTTTGTCTTCAACCACGTTTCCTTTGGCTTCAAACAAAAGGGAACCGCTTTCTATGTTCTTCTGGGGATTCAAGCTTTCAAGCTGGTTTCTAGTGAAGTCTCTCTGGAAGAAATTTGTAGCTTTTCCATCAGGTTTGCTTTTATAGATTTACAGATCTGAAGATGGGACACCGATTCACAGGTAACCAATTCTATCTACAAATCTAGATCCAATTCTAGTTTAAAGCGTCTTAACACCCAGATTGGAACCTATTTTTACCTCCATCTGGGTTAATTTCTCAAGCTTTTTTCGGTTTGTCGTTGCTTTTAAACGAGTAAAATACAAAGTTACCTTTATACGCCAACACATGTGGGAATTAGTAACACTTGATTCCACTTGATGCCCCGAAACTCAGTTATTTCACCTCCCTGCCATTTGCGTCTCCAGCCCTGCATCTTTTTCCCCTGGCCAGTTGGTCAGAAGAAAGTGAAAACACCAACATTTCTAATATTTTCAAGAAGTTTAAACAATGCTTTATTTCTTTAACTATTTATTCTCTTGTATCGAGTTTCGATAAATTGATTGTATCGAGTTTCGATAAATTGATTGTTTTACTTGAATCTCCAAGCTTGATTGTTTTGCTTGAATCTCCAAGCTTGATTGTTTTCTAGTTCTTGAACTTTTTTTTTTTTTTTTAATCATCTTGGCTTTGGAAATTTTTCTTTGCTTTGCTTTTTTCTTAGTGCTGGAGATGGCATCTTTATGCAAGACATTGTAAATTGTCCTTAGAATTAGAATAGATTTTAGTAATACTTTTGTTTTTAAAAATAAGTATCAACGAGATAGGTAATTATAAACTTTATGTGCAAAGATTTTTTACTATTATCATCTTGTTAAAGTATACTTGTCTAGATGAAGAATACAATTGTAAAGAATAACTTTATAATCATTTATCAAGTTTACCATAGTAAAAAGTTAAAAATAAAAATGATTTTCTATCAAAAAATTTATGTAATCAAATTAAATCTTAGTGATATATTATTGGGACTATAGTTTGGAAAACATCAGTTTTGGATTAAATTGGTACTTTTATCAATGACTTGTTAGAAAATTTAGCCTTAGACAAGACTCTTTTACAGGATCTAAGTATTGATCATGGAGAGAAAAGTGGGTTTCTATATATCATATAAAACAAGTCCGGAAACATGCTGTATTTTTCCATTTAAGGTGCCATTATAGACCAAGTCTTCCACTCTATTCTCTCCAAATACTGACTACATGAGACAGCCCAAAAATTGTTATGTGAAAACTATAAAAAAGGCGACTATCAATGACTACGTAAAAAGTCCCTTTCTACTTGCATGAACAATTGTAGTTATTTAGTGTGTGTGAGTTGTGGGTTGTTAGTGAATTAGTGTGCTTAGTGTTTTATGGGAGAAAGCGGCATAGTGGGTGACGTGGTGAAACCATCCTAAAGGGTATTATCCTATGGCCAAACGCAATAAATTACAGTTACATTGTTGTCTCTAAAATTTCTCCCTACAGCAATATTTAATGTATATAAACAGAGAGCAAGAAGAGGGACTTAGTCAATCAATAAAGTGTTCATACAAATCGTCTCACTCATCAAAGTTTATAAGATGGACAAAGGCCCACACCAGTTAGTACTATATATGCAATAAGGAAAATATATGTATAATATATGTATAATTAAATGGACCAATAAAATCATATTGCATTGTCACAGTAGGAAATATTAGTTTATGCATCATTGATATAAGCCCACATTATATGAACTCATACAATGAGTTAACATGACCTAGCAGCTGTAGCACTTTTGGATGACCCAAGCCCTTGTACTTATTGACTAATTTGTCTTCTTGTCGATTTTGAGTGTTAGTTGTAATTGCTTCACATGTCCTTTTCAAATAAGGACTTGTCTAGCGAGTATCTCTACCATTTAGACTACAGTGCACACAGTGAAATACAAATAAAACTTACGTTTACTGCAACTAATAGTAAAATTTCCTATTTTCGACCTAGTCATGCTTTATACTTCAAGTCGAAATTTTTTAATACAATTTAATTTTATTTAACTATTTATTAGTTGTTTTGTGTGACTCTTATGGTGAGGCTATGCTGAATTTGTCCTAAATTGAGTTTCTAAAGCTTACAACAAATTTGTGTGACTCACCGAAGGTTTCAACATTTATACAAGATAGTGGATGTTGGTCCTATTACTGGAACAGAGCCCATCACTGATCTTATTCTTCCCAAAGTATTCCAACAGCATTCTTCGATGGCAACCATCGGTAATCTGGGCGCTTCTTCTTCTTCTTTTGTTCCTCCTTCTTGGATATATGATGTTTTCCTTAGTTTTTATGGTGGAGATACCCGCAAGGGTTTTGTAGACCACCTACATGCTGCTTTGAAGAGAAAAGGGATTATTACTTTCAAAGATGATGAAAAACTACAACAGGGAAAATATATTTCTCAAGAACTCTTGCAAGCAATACAAAAATCTCAATATGCAATTGTTGTAATTTCAAAGAGGTATGCTTTCTCAAAATGGTGCTTAATGGAGTTAACCAAGATAATGGAATGTAGGAACGAGAATGGGATGATAGTTTTGCCCGTGTTTTATTATGTGGATCCTTCTGATATACGAAATCAAGAAAGAAGTTTTGCAGAAGCTTTTGCCAAACATAGCCAAAACATCGAGGTTCATGAAGAGCAAAGGAAAACATGGAGAGCAGCTTTGAAAGACATTGGTAATTTATCCGGGTGGCATATAGATGATAGGTATAATCATCATCAATGCTACATTAAACTTGATCTATACTCTTGTAGATTAGGATGATGAGTTTTGTTTACTTGAGAAACCAAATTGCAGCAACTTTCAATTTGGTTTTACAACTATTCTAATTTAATCTTTTTTACAGGTATGAAGCGACTATTGTTGAAAATATTACTCGGCAAATACTTGATGGAGTGAATCGTACTCCCTTAAACATTTTCAAGGGTTTGGTTGGAATTAGCTCCCGAGCTTCTGAACTAATCTCTTTACTTTCTATGGGGTCTAATGATGTTCGTTTTATGGGAATTTGTGGGATGGGGGGTATTGGTAAGACAACTTTGGCAAATATCATTTATGATCGAGTTTCTTCTAAATTTGAAGCAAGCTGTTTTGTTGCTAATGTTAGAGAAGTGAGTCAAAAGCATGGTGTAGTCCATTTACAAACACAACTTGTTTGTGAGATATTAAATGAAAGCAACTTAAAGATATGGAATACCCATACAGGAATTGACATGATAGCAAAGTCAGTACATGGTAGAAATGTTTTCATAGTCCTTGATGATGTGGATAGAGAAGACCAACTAAAAGTGTTAGTAGGAAGTCATGTTTGATTTGGTCCAGGAAGTAGAATTATTGTAACAAGTAGGGATCATCATTTGTTGAAAAGGTATGTGGATACAATTTATGAGATCACAGAATTAAGTGACGATGAGTCTTTAGAGCTCTTTTGTTGGAAAGCCTTTAAGAAGGATTATCCTGAAGAGAACTATGTGAAATTGTCCAAGGATATTGTGAATTATGCTCAAGGCATTCCATTAGCTATTGAAGTTTTTGGATCCTATTTATTTGGTAGGAAGATGGATGCATGGAAAGCAGCCCGGAAACAATTAAAGGCAAAATTGAAGGTAGACATTTTAGACAAACTTCAAATAAGTTATGAAGGATTAGAAGATTCTCAAAAAAAACTATTTTTAGATATTGCTTGTTTATTAGATGGGAATTATGATCCTAATGAAGATTATCGAAAACTGAAATGTCTTCATCACTATTTAAAGATTGATATTGAAGTTCTCAATGATAGATGTCTTATAAAATATTTTAATGGAAGGTTTAGAATTCACAATTTGCTAAAGAATATGGGTCAACAAATTGTTTATAATGAGTCTCCAAATGAACCTGGGAGACGTAGTAGATTATGGCATCTTGAAGATATTGATCACGTACTGAATAATAATGTTGTAAGTATATTTTTTTGAAAAAAATATATTCCACATAATTCTTTTAAGCATTTTCTTCTCACATTACTTTTAAATTTTTTGGTTTTCAGGGAACTGATGCAATTGAAGGCATTGGATTAACAACGTCATTATTTCCAATAAAATTAAATTTAGCGGGCTTCTCAAAAATGAATAAATTGAAGATATTTTTGTGTGGTGATAAGATGTTTTATGAAAGTTGTAATTTGCATTGGGATGGAGATATTTCGAATTTTAAGCTAAGTAATGAGTTACGTTATTTGCAACTTGTTGGATATCCTTTACAATTCTTGCCTAATAGTTTCAAGCCAAAGCATCTTATTGCACTTGAAGTGCCTGGCAACTACATTAGTCGGTTGGATGGATTAGAGGTAAGATTCTAATTAATAGAAATGTATTTTTCTCTTTCATCTTCATCTATATTTTTTTTCTCATTTTATTAATATGATTTACCTTTCTTGTTATCTATTACAGGGATTTAAGAATTTGAAATACATTGACATGCGTTTCTCCCATAATTTGACTAAGTTACCCGATGTAAGCCAAGTTCCAAACCTTAAAGGGTTAGATCTTCAGCATTGTAAAAAATTGTTTGAGCTCCACCCATCCCTTGCATTTATGAAACGACTTAAGATATTGGATTTGGAAGGTTGTCGACGCCTTGAAATTCTCCCTGAAGAGATTGGCTTGGAATCCCTTACATATTTAAATCTTGCTGGCTGTTCAAGAGTTACAAAGTTTCCAAATATTGTTGGTAATATGACATCTTTAAAGTTTCTAGATTTGAATGGGGTTGGCATTGAGAAGTTGCCATTATCATTTCAAAGTTTATCATCCATTAAATTCTCAATTTATGTGGTAGCTCAAGGTATAGGAGCTTTGTTAAAGGATGGAATGGTAGATACTCCAATTCATTGTATGATAGCAATTCTACAGAGTATGTGGACAAAAAATTCTCAAAAATTTTCTCGTCTCCTTCTAGTGAGGTGAGAATTATAGACATTGAAGGTGGAAGCTTAAATTTATCTAGTCTTCAACTTCAAAATTTATTCTTAGATTTCAGCTCTTTAAAAGCTTTAAATTGAAGTTTCCTCAATCTATCGGATGCCGATATTCCTAGTGATTTTAGTTGTTTATCGTCAGTCAAGTTATTAAATCTCTCTGGGAATAAATTTACAACAATACCAGCTAGTGTTGGTGAACTTCCCAACCTTATTAAACTTCATTTGGGTTATTGTAGTAATCTTCAAATTTTGCCTAAGTCTTTATTCTCATGTTTTAGTCTTCAAACTCTAGATTTGCGTTATTGTAATCTATTAGATGGAGTGATCCCTGAATACCTTAGTTGCTTATCCTCACTTGAAAATTTAGATTTGGCTGGGAACAAATTTAAGAGCATACCCGATTTGGTCCAACTTCCCATGCTTACCAATCTTAAGTTGCAAGATTGTACTCAACTTCTAGCATTGCCAAAACTTCCATTGAGGTTGGAAAGCTTGTGGATAGATAATTGTGACTCGCTGGATATCATGCGTGCTGAATCCTACTGGGAATTGATTAATCTTTGCACTTTTCTGCGCATCGGCATTGATCTTGATGGCAGACCCTACAAGGTCCTGAAGCAATTTCCATGTACTCCAGATTTTTATTTTCGGCAGCGTATAGGGACAGTGAGTCTCTTTCCTTTGTTTTACTCTTTGATATTAGCACAATTCATGATTACATTAGTGAGTATAATACTACAACTAACGTATTCTTCTTCTCGGTTTTTATTGTACAGAATTGTGAGCTTTGTAAAATTATGGACTCTGTATTGATAACTAAAATCCCAGAGTGGTTCAATCAAAGAATCAGTAATTCCTTTGGAACAATGGAAAGTTGCTTCCAATGGTTAGATAAGGAGTGGCATGGAATTGCTTTGTTAGTTATCTATCAAGTCCATGAGCCAGGCACCTTTGAAGGAGAAAGAAAAAAGCGAAAGTTAGATGAGCATGGTAATTCAAATTACAAAATATTTGATGTCAATAATCGTGCTCCTCCCCACTTCTTTTGTCGTTTTCAGGAGAAAGGACATGATTGGGTAGAATTCTTACCCCTTTGTGCCCCTGAAGTCCCTTCCGCTGGGTCAAATGCTTTTTGGGTGTTTATAAGCAAAACTTGCCTCGTGGATTCTGCAAGTACTTTTGAAAAAGGAGGCTGCTATAAGATAGGGAACTATCACAGAGATTTGGGAAGCGTGGAATGGTACGATGGAGACGTTTTGAAGAAGGGCTGCCTTGATTTTTCAATCGAATCGTGCTACTTGAATGTGGAGGTGGAGTGTGGGGCGCGTGAAGTATATAAGAATGATCTTTTGGAATTATTTAAGGTTATGAGTGACATTTCCCCACATGATTTGAGTTTTGAAACTTATCAGAAATTCTTTGATCGAGGATTTTTCCCTGTCTATGGCATTGCCAAAGGATTGAATTAGCCTGCACAAGTGTGGCTTTGGCTTATGCACCAACATGACGAGGTAAAGCAGAGCAATGAATTTTAATATTGTGTAAAAGTGATGGTAAGCTTATAAACAAACTAAATATGCAATTAGTAAGTACTTTCTAATGATTTTTAACAGTTTTTTCCTCCATAAAAGTTTACAAAAAAGAAGATCATGGAAAAAAATGAAATTGAGGATTTTGCATATATTAAAATTAATATGCACTATTGTGTAACAATGCTCTGTTCGCGAGTTTTCTTCCTCGCTACTTCTTTCTCATTCCCATGCTGGATTCTCACCGCTCTCAAATCCTCTCTGCTCTGTTATCCGGTTATCACTCTCAATACTGGTGGCGAGTTCCTCAGGTTTCCTTGGTCCGTCTCTCACCATAGAAGGTCCTCGAATGATGGCCACCCTGAAATTTTATATTACGGTGAAAGGGCCATGTTCAAGAAAATTCATGCAAGTGGATGTTTTCATTGATAAATTAGTAGTAGTTTCAATGCTTGTTTTTGATTGCAGGTGTTGCACTATGGAGAAATCAATAGCAGAAGATAAAGATGGATGCTGGGATACCAAACCCTAGAAGACTCCTCCAATGGCTGCTTGCTCAGAGAAATGAAGAAGCCAAACAACTTGACTGCGTGGTGTACAATGTGTCGAAAGCTCTGAAAGTGGTTGCTCAAATGTCACAGGTGAATGTAAGAATTGTTTCCCAACGTTTTAATCGGAGTTGCTTCATTATTGAACAGTTTTCTGCTTTGTTTCTCCTCACATGGTTTGAACATTGGAACCTGTGTGAAATTATTTGGTCAATCATTCCATGTCTCTGGCCCTATTAAATGTGTGAAATCCGGCTCATCTACTAGCACTTCTAACAGGCTTAGAACAGGCTCCGATAGAGGCAAGCGTGGCTATTTCTTGTTTATTTTATTGTGTTATTTTTAATTACTTTTTGGAGCATCAAAATATAAACACAGCAAAAGATATTAGAAGATAAGCAATAAATTTTAAATATTGGTAAGGCTGATGTATTTTGTTACAGACTTTTACCTAGTAAAGTTTTAAAAAGTCAAGCTTTCAATCAAGTCTTTGAGTGCATATTAATTTCAATTTTATTTATGATAATCAGTGTATTATTAATTTTTTCTTGTTCTATAGTACAATTGCAGATGGAAGAAATTGTTCATAGATTGTAGCGGATTTTGAAACTTCTAAAGTTTTATTTGGAAGGCCCTGCAGAGTCTGGAGCTTCAACAGAATTTTTTTGGATACCTGTATTGCATTGAAAATCAGGATCTAATGACGACGGTGTTGGAGGTGGTTCTTCCTTACAGCTGATGTTTATTGCAGGAAAGAGAGATTGGGTTGGAAAAAGGTAAGAACAAACTAACTTTTGTCATTGAAATCTATAAGTTGAAATGCAAAATTGGTAGTATTTTCATACTTGAAAGATGTGCATCCTGTTTTTGCTTTTTCTTCTTGTACAACTAATATTTTCCCATTTGGAGTTAGAGTTAGTATCTTTGCTCCCTGCAATTGAGTGGGTATACACTATTGATTTTCAAGGATGAATTCAAAGACTAAACCTTGCTTTTTGACTCTTTCATGTTGCTTTAGTTTTCTATTCCTTCCGTGTGGGATAAGCATGTGTGAAGAACAAGAGGAATATTGGGTAGAGCAAAAGTTAAGGCTTGGCAAAGGGCTTATGCCAAGAGGAATGTACTGACTCTCGGCTTCTGCAATTCTGTCAAAACGAATAGAAGGATGGTCCTTTTGTGTGTTCTTTTTCCTGTTGCTTTTCTTTCTCTTCTGCATGCTGGACTCTTCATACCGACGGGACCCTTCTTTGCTTTCCATTGTCCCTCACTCATCACTTAGTCCTTTGGCGTAGAGCAACCCTGAAACTTTTTAAGATTGTGAGAGAGCCCATGTTCAAGAGAAACCAAAGAAGTGGAGTTTTATATATTGCAATCTACTAACTTTCATGGTGTTTTTAATCTTTCAACTTTTACATCAAAAGACTGTCGATAAGGTCAAAATATTTTGTTAAACCTTATAACTCTTTGTCACCATTGAAGCAATTAATGCAATGGAAGTTTCTGAAAGAGGATTTTAGCAAAGATACCTAGTTTTCTCAAGGTGAGTAATCATCCTTTAAGTGAATAAACATTTATGAGGACTTAAATATTTTCCTAATAACATTAAATAAGTATGATGCATTCTTTACGTCAAGGTCTATTCCAATCCCCACTATTATTTTCAACAATTGTTTCATGATTCCAGGAGTTGCACCATAAACCATCAATGGAAGAAGTTGACGACGATGCTCACTTATGAAAAGATAGAACCTGGCAAAACTCCTGTTGGAGGAAGGTCATTCATGGGACCGATAAAAAGTTTCTACCGGTCCAGAGTTGCGTTAGTCTTGTAACCGTTTTCACCATGTATCACATTGTTGAAATAAAACAATATTACTGACGTGGAATAGCATAGTATTGGAATTGACGCCCATCTGTTGTTAATTTATATTTTACAGGGACTTCATGGTTAGTATACGGTCCCATTCAAGTATTTAGAAGCCTCCTGTGTCGTAGCTTGTAGCAGTTCGTTCAGAGGAGAGTCAGGTCCACTGAAGCAATTGATTCTTGTAGAGATCTAGATTTGAATGATGGTTTAGAGGGTTTGACACTTGTGGAAGAAAAAAGAGAAATGCTAAAGGTCCAGAAGCATGAAGTTTCAAAGTGTATAATATTTGATAGTTGAAATCCTTTCGTATCCTCAAAATCCCTCCGTTAGGCCAAATGGGTTCTATATCTACTATCGGCCGACTGTTCAAAGGATCAGATGAAATGTTTGGATAGATGGATCACCAGGCAGCCTAGAGGTAGAGTGTGAAGTGTGTCTAATACATGATGTTTTAAGTTCAACGAAGTTCTTTGCGGCATTTCCTCACATGCACTTCTGCAGGATCAGGTGAACTTCTGCTCGGTCGCTCGAAGGAAATGTGGTGTTGGCGGTGCGTAAGTGTCGGCTCCACTCAATGTGATATAAAATTCAATCAAACAAGGAGATGTTGGTCCATCTCTCCATGCTTTATAAACTTTGCTTGGATGATTTTACTCACCTTCAAGCATTGCCAAAATTACCTTCGCCCTTAAATCCATATAGTCCCGTCTGTTGGACCAAATGGATTTTGGGTGTCTGTGGGCTTCCAATGATTCAATGAACCGAGTCAATTCTGGCACTATACAGGTTTAAAGGTAGACGTTGGGGTTTCAATTACATCGTGCTGCCTGGACGTGGAGGTGAAGGAGTGCGTGGCATGTTTGGTACGGGATAATGACCATCCCAAGTTATTTGAAGTTTTATGTAACATTTCTCCACATGCTTTGCATTTAGAACATTTTAAGAAGTCCTTTTCCCGTTTGCCATGCTTGGTTGTTCATTGACCTATTAAATCAAAAGGAAAGGTGGAACCAAGATACGCTTTCTGCTTGCATATAGAAGCAGAGAGTTTACCCATCTTGACCCCACGGTATATTCCTTTTTTAGCTTTTACATTAGTCAAATGTGATGATGAGATCGAAATATTTTGCTAAACGTCATTAATAATTACAGCATTGAAACCTTTAATGCGTTAAAATCGTCGTAAGAGATTTCTAGAATTGTCATCAGTGAAACATTTAATGAGCTTAATATTAATGTCCTAATAACCTCCCCGTAGATTTCTATAACTTCTTGAAGAAGTTTGATGCAGTGTTGGCATCAATGTCTATCACAAACATCACTGTTATCTTCACTGATTACTCCTTGACTGCAGGGATTGCAACATGGGAAGATCAATGAAAAAAGATGAGAACGATGCTCACTCTTGGAGAGTTAATAACTGGGCAAGATCTCTCGGTGGCCACTTGCAAAGCAAAATGAAGAAGTCAACCATCTTATCTTTGTGGTTTAAATTTGTGGGCAGGCTTCGGAGATGTTGTTGCTGAATGTAAGGACAGTTTCCTAATACCTCATTGGATATATTATGCAGTGGATGATGCTCAACAGAGTACTACGGGAAGAGGACAGGATGGAGAACATATTTTCAAGAAGTAAAGAAAGGAGAACAACATATTCTAGCGCTTTTTGCTATGCTTTTGAATGTTAACTTGATGCAGTAACAATTGTTTTCAGTAAATTTTATTTCATTTGCATATTTCTTTCTGAAAATTTTCAAATGATAGCCTCCAGGATTAGAAGAGAAACCACCATAACGCAATCATCTCCTCAAAGATACAATTTTGGAAGTAGAAGCCCGCTTTGATCACAGTGAGAATTATCAAAAGAAATGGCTTTACTTTGAATGGTTCGAAACTGTCAAATTAGCACAAAATGCAAGATACTGCATCCAGGATCAAGCTAACCTTCAGTCATTTATTACAACCGAACAGAAAAGATTTTAAGGTACTGCATTCGGGATCTGTAGGGAGAAGTTACATTGTGCATTGGAACAGTCCATGTAAGTAACGAACGACGACTGCTTACTAAATCTCCTCTGATCCCCTCTCCACCAATCATCGTCCTCATACCACGTGGAAGTTTGATATCCAAATTCCTCTAACATCATGTCTGCTCAAATTTTATCGTTTAATTTTAAAATCAACACAAGGAAACGTTCTATAATTTAGAGAATTTTACTTATGTTTAACAATGTGAGCAATTTTATACATCCTTTGCTATAATGAATAAATATCAAACATTAATAATATTATATGGTAAGCTCAAAATTTAGCTATATTCAAAGAGATATTAAGAAAAATTTTAAGTTTCGATATCATGTTAAGAAGTTTGTTATTTAATCTAAAAATTATATCATAAATTTCTTAACAATAACATCTTTCTTCCTTTTTTAATTAATAACTATCTATTTTAACCTACCCAACCTTCTTTTATAACTTCATCCATGTAAGGATGGTGCTTTGAGAACAACGGAAAGAAGCAATAGATGAAGGACGACTAAATAGGAATTTGAGAGTGCGATGGCATCTAGTGTGGAAACGTCCAAAAAGTTTCAATGTCAAGAGTAGATTTTCTCTACTTTTCAAGCTTAACATTAATAGGAATGAAAGTTCTTTGAAGTTTCTGAGCTCTAATGCACTGAGCATAACTCGATGCAGTCTTATTAACAGGGCACAACAGTGGACTCCGTCTTCTTCGTTTTGTGGAAGCAGAGCAAACAGTGCTCTGTTTGCGTGTCCTCTTCCTTGCAGCTTCTTTCTTCTCATTCCCATGATGTCCTCCTAATGCTAATGGCAAGCTTCTTTGCTTTCCTTGGTCTGTCATGTTGTAACATTTGGGCTCCGCATGCACTAACCACACACAATAACGAGGAACATAGATCAAGGCGCACACAAGATTTTAAAGTTATTAGGCCAATGTTGCTTATGTCCACTATCACTACATTGTGCGGCCCCTTGACCTTTGTATTATCATTAGAATAAGATTACATGACTATTCAAGTTGCTGGAGCTACAATGTCATTGGTAATGGAGAGCTCTCTGCACTCTATCTAAACTCAACTCTCACACACGTGAAAACAGTTTCTACAGTGTCCTTTTACGGCACTCACCAACAGCAACTGACTCACACACTCACTCCATTCAATTACTGCATGAAACCCACTCACTTCGTTCAGTTATTGCACATTCTAGCACACACCCACAACACACGTGGGTCCTAAGGATTGTGAGGACAAAAAATTCCTCACCAATTTTACAAATATCCAACACGTCTCTCATTCTTCTTTGGCCTATTTGAAGGGAAAACATAGAAGTGGATGTTTTCAGTCATCAGCAGCATTTTTAACCATTGTGTTTTAACTGCAGGTGTTGCGCTATAGAGAAATCAATAGCAGAAGATAAAGATGAATGCTCATTTTTTGAAGCTCAACGAAGCTCCAGTGGTTTCTTGCTCAGAGAAATGAAGAAGCCAAACATCTCTTGGTAGAATGGTGAATGTATGGTCATTATAATCAATGATTATTCCTTGCGTACAATCATTGGAAGACAATGTGGACGGTCCTCATTGCTAAGAGACCAAACCTGGCAAGACCCCGGTGGGTACTTGCTAAGCTAAATGAAGAAGTCTAACCACCTTGGCGGGATGGTTTATAATATGCGAAAAGGCTCTGGCGATAATAGCTTAAATGGCATGATGGTGAATTCAAGAATAGTTTCTTAACACTACATTGAAAATGCATGCAACGAGGATCATGATCATAACCACCAAATGTCAGACGAGCTACCACTAATATTTTGACGGCTTTTGGGTCACTAACATTTAGACGTATTGTGGGAATTTCTCTCTATTGAATTACTGCAATACTTACAATGTGTACAAGGAGTCTTTATATAGACCTATTACAAAACTATACAAGGAAATAACAATTATGGAAATATTTACATATCAATTTAACCTAATATTCCATAACACTCCCCCTCAAGCCGGAGATTTGAACAAGTCAAATACTCCGAGCTTGGAGAGAAGGTGCCAATGCTGCCTGTTACAAAGTGCCTTAGTGAATAAATCTGCAGGTTGTTCTTTGGTAGAAATGTGACGCGTTGCAATGATTCCTTGTTGTAGCTTTTCTCGTACATAATGGCAGTCAACTTCTATGTGTTTCGTTCTCTCATGAAAAATCAGGTTGGCTGCAATTTTCTCGGCTGCTTCATTATCACAAAACAACAGTGCTGGTTGTCTCAGGTAAAAACCAAAATCTTTGAGTAATCCCATAATCCATACAATTTCACAGGTTGTGACCTGCATCGCTCGATATTCAGATTCAGCAGAGGAAAGAGAGACAGTGGGCTGTTTCTTCGAACGCCATGAAATTAAGGAGTCCCCAAGCATGATACAGAAACCAGTGGTGGACCGTCGAGTCATGGGACATGTGCTGTAATCTGAATCACAGAAGGCTCGTAATTCTAATTTTGAAGATGAAGGAAACAAGAGGCCTAGCCCTGGACAACTTTTAAGGTATCTGATCACTTTCAAGGCTGCCTCCATGTGTGATTGTTTCGGAGCATGCATGAACTGACTAAGTAATTGAACTGGGAAGGTGATGTCGGGTCTCGTGAGTGTCAGGTAGATCAATCGGCCAACTAATCTTTGATATGTCGAAGGATCATCAAGTGGTGGATCATGACTTTCTTCCTTAGAACTGGTATCATACTCAATACTGGTGAATTTCTTGTTTTGCTCCATAGGGATGATCGAGGGTTTAGAGCCAGCGAGCCCTGCTTCAGAGATGAGCTCCAAAGTATATTTCCGCTGACTCAAAGAAATGCCATGTGGGGAACGAGCAATCTCTATGCCAAGAAAGAACTTAGATTGCCCCAGATCCTTCATAGAAAAAGCAGAATTCAAATATGCCTTCAGATCAGAAATGACATTTGAATTATTTCCTGTGATCAAGATGTCATCAACATAAATGAGTAAAGCAACAAAGGTACTTCCCTGAGATCTGGTGAAAAGAGAATAGTCATGCCAAGACTGTCGAAAACCATAGCCAAGGAGAGATGTAGTGAACTTAGCATTCCACTGCCTAGATGCTTGCTTCAAACCATAGAGGGATTTTCGCAATCGACATACTAGACCCTTCCCCCTGATTGCGAAATCTGGGAGGAAGCTCCATATAAACCTCCTCTGAAAGATCACCATGTAGGAAAGCATTTTGCACGTCCATCTGAAAAAGGGGCCAATGATGGACGGCAACAATGGTGACAAGAAGACGAACAGTGACATGCTTGGCAGTGGGAGAAAAAGTATCTTGATAATCAAAACCTTCCCGTTGACTGTATCCTTTGGCCACCAAACGGGCCTTATAACGTTCAATAGAGCCATCCGCATGATATTTCACCTTATAAACCCATTTACAACCAACTGGACGACGACCTGGGGGTAAAGGAACCACGTCCCAAGTATGATTGGCCTCAAGAGCAGCAAGTTCAGTATCCATGGCAGTGACCCAGTGGGGGTCACGAATGGCCTCATGAAAGAAATAGGGTTCAGGTATAGTAGAAATGGAAGCAACAAAATGTTGGTAGTGAGGGGTACAGTGGTCAAGGGAAACGTAGTTGGAAATCGGGTAAAGGGAAGTAGAAGAAGTAGAAGGCAAAGAGGGGCAAAGGTAGTCAGTGGTCCAAATAGGAGGTTTGGTAGGGCGACTAGAACGGCGGATGGCCTCAACCGGAGCAGGGTCGGAGGGTGGAGAGATAGGTGCATCATCAGAAGGTGGAGAGGGATCGAGGGTGGAAAGTGGGGGCGGAGGTGTTGAAGGAATGGGTGGTGTAGGAGGGAGAGGGGAAAGTGTATGGTTAAGAGGGTCTATATCAGGTATGGTGGGGTCATCAATGGGTAAAGAGGAGGGTGAGTAGTCTTCCAAGGGCAGTATGATGGGAGCTGATGAGGCGGCCTGACTGTCGGGGGACACGGACGAAGGAGACGCAAAAGGGAAAGTGTCTTCCCTAAAGATGACATCACGACTGACAAAAAATTTTCCTAAAGCAGATCAAAAAGTTTATAGCCCTTTTGATAGGAAGGATAACCCATGAAGACACAAGGGATAGCTCGAGGACTAAACTTGTCACGGACACCTAAGACGGTGGCATAACATTGACAACCAAAGACACGTAAGTGATCAAGTAAAGGAGGAACACCAAAGAGACGCTCGTAAGGTGTAAGCCCACCGAGAGGAGAAGAGGGGAGATGGTTAATAAGGTAAGTGGCGGTCAAAATGCATTCGCCCTAGAAACGAGGTGGAAGATGAGCCTGGAAAAGCAAAGCACGGGCGACATCTAAAAGATGGTGATGTTTGCGTTCCACAACACCATTTTGTTGAGGGGTGTGAACGCAAGAACTCTCATGAAGTATGCCTTGGGAAAGAAGGAAGGAAGAACACTCAGAGGAAAAAAATTCAGTCCCATTATCAGAACGAAGACGTTTAACAGTGGTATTGAACTGAGTGCGAACCATGGAGATGAAAGTTTGAATGTTGGAGAAAACTTGGCTCTTGAATTTGAGTAAAAAAGTCCAAGTGGCACGGGAAAAATCATCGACAATGGTCAAGAAATAACGGGCCCCATCATGATTAGGATGGCGATGAGGGCCCCAGACATCCATGTGAACGAGTTCAAAAATTGAGGTAGTGGCAGATGTACGTGAGGGAAACGGTGCACGAGCTTGTTTGGCAAGGGGACAAATGTCGCAAGAAAAGTGATTGGGGCAAGATATGGTCTTGCCATGGGCAAAAAAGGACTTAAGCGAAGAGTGGCCAAGACGCTTATGCCAAAGAGAATAATCATTATTTAAAATAGAATTGCAAATAGGATAGTGATTGGGAGTACACGGCAAAGTTGGAATGGAAGACAAAAAATTGGAAAAAACATTGGTGAAATCTTTAGGAATGACAGAACAAAGAAAATAGAGTCCCCCTTCAGCCTTGCCGAGCCCGATCAGCGCCCCAGTTGTACGGTCCTAAAAGACACAAAATTCAGCAAAAAAGATAGCCACACAGTAGTTATCGCGGGTTAGCTTGCGAATGGACAAAAGATTATGGCGAAAATTGGGGGCAAATAAGACATTTTTCAAAGTTAAATTAGGATTAGGGTGAAAATGGCCAATATGAGTAACTGGGCTACGGGATTGATCGGGCAATCGGATGGATAGAGGTGTAACACATTTAAAATGAGAATTTAATAAATTTAAATTACATGTAACGTGGTCACTAGCCCCAGAGTCGATAATCCATTTAGTGGAAAAATGAGTTAAAGATGGAGAAATACCTGTAAAATTGGCACTTGGTTCAGAAGGGCCCATTTGATTGAGTAGGGTGAGGAGCTTCTATTGTTGGTCAGCAGAGAGGTTGAGACTCGTAGATCCACCAAAGGTGGTTCCTGGGCTTGGAGAAGCAGGCCCAAGTATACCTAGGGTAGAGGGCCCATGAAAGGATGAGGGCTCAGGGAGGGGCCCATGAGGGGAGGCCTGATCCATGGGAGATGGATAAAAATTAGCCTCGGTGGAGGCTTGGTGGGCTGCAGGTCCAGCGGGCTTGCGAAGGGGGGCGCCCCCTTGCTATCTGGGCCAGTGATAACTCTATTTTATATAGAGTTATTTTGATTATTTTAGGTTATATTTAATATAGTTTTTATTAAATTATATTTGTATTTAATTATATTTAATTATATTTTGTTATTTTATGCAGTAAACCCAAAATAGAAGAAAAAGAAGAAAAAGGAGTAGAAAACCATGAAAAAAGAATATAAAAGAAAATAAGTTATGCACGTGGAAACGTGGAAGCATGTGAGGAAAGAAAAGGACTTGAATAGAAAGGATGGAGCTTCACGAACAAGGCAAAAGGAAGTCAAACAAATGAAGAAACATGTGGGACCCGTGAGGTTATTGTAGGTTCTTGGTTGGCAACGCAAATGACAACATAAAAGAAGAAAAGTCAAACAAAGAGGAGGAATGGTGAGTGGAAAACATGCGGGACCAAGGAAGGGATTGATTATCGGGCATTTATCGGTGTGGAGTGGACAACTAAGACCGTGAATAAAAAAAAAAAAAAAAAAGAATTATCGCGTGGGACCGCAGAAAACGCGTGAGGCTTTTATCCAGTATTGTCGGACAAGAGAAAGGAGGAAGACGGAGAGAAGGAGAGAAGATTATCGCAGAGACGAGGGAGACCGGAGAGAAGAAACCCGAAAGAGGAGAGAAGAAAAGAGGGAACCAGTCGGGTCTCTGCTGGAAACCTGACCGCGCGCGACAGCACGGGTCGTGGAGAACGTCCGACGGTCGTGCGACAGCAGGCCGTTGAGTTCTTTTCCGGCAGAGACCCAACCCACTTGTGTTTCCGACAGTTTTCTAGTGTTTTCTAGCAAGGAAAGAGTGGATCTGCAACCCTGGTGTGTTTTCCGGTCATTCTGCGGCAGCTGCAGGCGATTTTCGGCGGTTTTCTGGTGAAGAACGGCGAACGCCTTTCAAGCCTTTTCCGTCAGATCTACGCCGTTCGGTGGTGATTCAGCGCAAATTCTTTGCAGATTGGCACTCCAGGGACCTCGATCTACATTTTCCGGCAATTTTCGTGAAGAATGGCGGCGGCGCGTGGCAGCTCACGGCAGCGCGTGACCGGCGACTGACCGGCGCGTGGCGGCAGCGCGTGAAAGCGCGTTTCAGCCCCTTTTCGTCCCCTTTTTTAGACAGAAACTCCTTCTCCCCCTTATGTGCAGATTTATGCAGCCTTTTTGTGATTTGAAGACATTTTTGGTGACAGCTTAATGTTTTTAATTTACAGAATGTGTTGTTTAATTTCTTGCACTGATTTCTGTTGTGTAAATATGATATTTTAATTTATTGTGTTAGAGCTATGATGAAACTTGATTATGATGTATGAATGATGTGATTGTTTGTGTTTTGTGAGATATTTTATGAATGTGACGTTGCATATTACGGAGTTTAATGCTTTTAGGTGATTAGCTACCACTTAAATGATATGATTTACATGTTTGAGACCGACAGGAGATGACATGTAGTTGTTTCATGTAATTTGTAACCATAGATTAATATGGATAGAAATATACCATATGATTTGTGTGGCTTTAGGTGCAAACTGGAATATTCACATATCTTAATGCACTTGGTTCATTTAATTCAGATGTAGAGATACAGTGGATTAATGAGTTAAGTAGGTTCGCTACACCTAGACATAGGGTAGTGAATAAATTAGGAAATTCCGCCATCACATGAGTAGAATTAATCTTGCAAGCATAAATGACCAACATTTGTACTGAGTAATTAGGTGAAATCGGAAGCTCTAGCACATTTCGTTTATTAAGTTTAGAATTAATTTTGTTATTAAATTCACATTTTACCATTTTAAGTTGCTAGATAAACTTTAGAGTCTATTCACCATTAGTAATTAATTAGTTTAGTAAACACCAATCTTTGTGGGACAATATCTGTACTTATCATTATATTACTTGTTCGACATGTACACTTGCATGTAGAATTTTACCGAACAAGTTTTTGGCGCCGTTGCCGGGGATTGGTTGTTTTACTGCTGATTAATATTAATACCGAATAGCTTCTTAGTTTAATCTAGCTTTTATTGCTTTTATTTTACTTTATTTTTATTTTCTTACAGATGGAGAATAATGATGGTACACGTAGACTCATAAGAGACTATGCTGCACCAACATTCTGGAATGCCACATCAAGTTTTCAAAGGCCTGAAATTCAGGCAAACTACTTTGAGATCGAGCCAGCACATAATGCAAATACCCTCGCCGACGCACGTGCTGAATGGGAAATGTTCCTGAGAAATAGATCATGTGAATTTTGTGGAGGAGCACATGAGAGCACGGGATGTCAAGTAGGTAACCCCTATGTTCATTATAATGATTATGCTAATTTTGTTGGAATTCCTAGCAGGTCACAAATTGACTATTACTCCGACTCGTACAATCCGGGATGGTACAACCATCAAACTTGTACATGGGGTAATCCAAATGAGATGAGACCGCAACCAACATTTTGGCAACCAGAAGAGGTTAAACCTAGCTTAGAGGAAATGATTAGCGAGATGGCCAACACCTCACAGAACATTACAGAGAGGATGGAAGCAAGCTTTGATAGACAAGAAGCTTCATTCCGAAGATTAGAGGTGCAAATGAGTCAGCTAATCAGCATGATCTCAGAGAGTCAGGAGGGTCAATTGCCGTGCGACATGGAGAAAAGCACTATAGATACTGCAGAGGCAATAACCCTGACATGTTGCAACCAAGTAGGAGAAGATGATGCTGACAATGAAATTTTCGAAGAAATAGATAAAGATGTCAGCATACAACCAGAGGAGGCACCTAGGAACAACCTTGCTCTAGTAATTCATGAGTCCTTTATGCCTCCAACTCCATCTAGCCAAAGATTCCAGCAACGCGTTAAAGATAAGCAATTTTTAGAATTCATAGATATATCTTTAAAACTGCACATTAACATTCCTTTTGCAGATACTCCAGTTCAAATGCTTAACTGTGCAAAACTTTTGAAAGAGATACTGGAGAACAAAAGGAAGCTGGAAATATATGAGACAGTTGTGCTCATTGAAGAATGCACAACCATCAAACGACACAAACTGTCTCCGAAACTGTTGGAGTTTCATCCTCCTTGAACAATGTGGAGGATAGTTTGGCTGAAAACTATAAAGCAAGCGCTTCTTGGGAGGCAACCCAAGTACTTTATGGTCTTTTAGTTAGAAATCTTTTGTTAGCAGTTTGGTGTGAAGGCTGTCACCATATGCTCATCACAGCTCCATTTTGACAACTTGCAATCAGGGGAGTTTTCCTTGTTCCTTCCTTACTATTGCTTCATTTTCTTTTAACATTGAGAAGTATGCTTCATTTAAGTTTGGGGGTGCTGCTATTGTTGGAAGTAAGTTGTTTTGTTGGGTTGTGTTAGAGGTTGTGTCTGTAGTAGATGTGGTAGTTGTGGAAGTATATTGGGAGTGTATTGGAAGTGTTTTTATGTTTTGTTGGAAGTGTTGTGTTAAAATTTTCTGTTTTGTATTAGAAAGTCTATTTTTTTTTTGTGTAAAAACTTTTTCTTGTGTTGGACCATGATTTCTATGATTAGATTCTTTATTGTGCATTCTTGGTGATTCTTAGGGAGATGTAGATTTTGTTCAAACTTGCAATTGTGGTATGAGTTAAGTGTGATTCTGATTATGTTGATTCACTTATTGAGCACTAAAAGTCTGCATTTTCTTGAAATTGTGTGTATCTCTAGAGAACATTCATGTGAAGTGTGTGATTTTTTTTTGGATCTCACCCGGATCTTAGAATTTGCTTGATTTCCTCTTGAGGCGAAATCCTAGGTTGCATCTGACTAAGAAAATGATTTAGGCCATCTTTGGATCGATTGAGCCTTTCAAGCTAACCTTATTTACTTATCCCCAGTCACCCCGCTGAGCCTTGTTCTTATCTTGATTTTGTTGAATGACACCTGCACATATATCTCTTAGCCTTTTAATCAATTTTCTTCATTGTCTTTTTCTCATGAACATATTGACTTTTGGTGTGTACAAGTTGATTTGAGCATGAGAGAAGTCAAAGGGAAGGATGTAATATGGGAAGAAGTTGATTGAAATGATTGTGTGTTGTACAACTTGTAAATGCAAAAAAAAAAAAAAAAAAAAAAAAAAAAAAAAAAAAGAAGAAGAAGAAGAAGAAGCATTTGCTTTAGGATGAAATAATCTTATTCTCTTTTGTTAGTATAAGTGCTTTTGTTTTTGTTTTACTGTTGCACACATGATTATGGCTGTTATTAATGTCAAAGCATTGTTGGACAAGAAAGCACAAGAATGAGTGGTGGTAGAAAGATCATCTTCATGAAGTAAAAAGGTAGCAAGGAGCTAAAGTTTCGATGAGATCCTAGAAAGTAGTGTGTTCATGGGTTATTTGAGCTTAAAATGACTTTTCACCTTACCCTTAACCCAGCCTTATATTACAAGCTTATAAAAGTCCTATTGATTCTTAGTTAGATGATTGGCCTACATTAGTGGAGAGAGGAATGAAAAGCAAACTTATGAGGTTTGGTTAGAGATTTTGAGAGGTTGTATATTAATGTGAATCTATTTGGAGTGCATGTAATTGAGACAAAATGCGGACTTATACACACACACACGTGGTTAACATAGTTAAGAGTTTATCTTTTCTTATAAACCAATTGCAATGTTTGGATGAAAGTTATATTTTTCTTTGAATTGTTAAGTTGAACAATTATGGAAGAATATCATGGAAGGATTGGTTATATGTTTTGTTTAGTTCTTTTGCTCGAGGACGAGCAAAATTTTAAGTTTGGGGGTGTGGCATTGTTGTTTTGAAAAATATTATGGAGTGATTGGTGGTGTTAGAATATGTTGTTTAGTGCTTTTTACGAGTAAATTTTTTGTGCTTTTTGTGAGTAAATTTTTTTTTTTTTATTTTTTTTTTATTATCATTTTATGTTGTTTAGAGCTTGTTTAATGTTTTTTGTGTAAACTTTGTTTTTGTTTTGTGTTGTTATAATGTGTTGTTTCGTTCTTTTGCTCGAGGACGAGCAAAATGTCAAGTTTGGGGGTGTTGATAACTCTATTTTATATAGAGTTATTTTGATTATTTTAGGTTATATTTAATATAGTTTTTATTAAATTATATTTTTATTTAATTATATTTAATTATATTTTGTTATTTTATGCAGTAAACCCAAAATAGAAGAAAAAGAAGAAAAAGGAGTAGAAAACCATGAAAAAAGAATATAAAAGAAAATAAGTTATGCACGTGGAAACGTGGAAGCATGTGAGGAAAGAAAATGACTTGAATAGAAAGGATGGAGCTTCACGAACAAGGCAAAAGGAAGTCAAACAAATGAAGAAACATGTGGGACCCGTGAGGTTATTATAGGTTCTTGGTTGGCAACGCAAATGACAACATAAAAGAAGAAAAGTCAAACAAAGAGGAGGAATGGTGAGTGGAAAACATGCGGGACCAAGGAAGGGATTGATTATCGGGCATTTATCGGTGTGGAGTGGACAACTAAGACCGTGAATAAAAAAAAAAAAAAAAAAAGAATTATCGCGTGGGACCGCAGAAAACGCGTGAGGCTTTTATCCAGTATTGTCGGACAAGAGAAAGGAGGAAGACGGAGAGAAGGAGAGAAGATTATCGCAGAGACGAGGGAGACCGGAGAGAAGAAACCCGAAAGAGGAGAGAAGAAAAGAGGGAACCAGTCGGGTCTCTGCTGGAAACCTGACCGCGCGCGACAGCACGGGTCGTGGAGAACGTCCGACGGTCGTGCGACAGCAGGCCGTTGAGTTCTTTTCCGGCAGAGACCCAACCCACTTGTGTTTCCGACAGTTTTCTAGTGTTTTCTAGCAAGGAAAGAGTGGATCTGCAACCCTGGTGTGTTTTCCGGTCATTCTGCGGCAGCTGCAGGCGATTTTCGGCGGTTTTCTGGTGAAGAACGGCGAACGCCTTTCAAGCCTTTTCCGTCAGATCTACGCCGTTCGGTGGTGATTCAGCGCAAATTCTTTGCAGATTGGCACTCCAGGGACCTCGATCTACATTTTCCGGCAATTTTCGTGAAGAATGGCGGCGGCGCGTGGCAGCTCACGGCAGCGCGTGACCGGCGACTGACCGGCGCGTGGCGGCAGCGCGTGAAAGCGCGTTTCAGCCCCTTTTCGTCCCCTTTTTTAGACAGAAACTCCTTCTCCCCCTTATGTGCAGATTTATGCAGCCTTTTTGTGATTTGAAGACATTTTTGGTGACAGCTTAATGTTTTTAATTTACAGAATGTGTTGTTTAATTTCTTGCACTGATTTCTGTTGTGTAAATATGATATTTTAATTTATTGTGTTAGAGCTATGATGAAACTTGATTATGATGTATGAATGATGTGATTGTTTGTGTTTTGTGAGATATTTTATGAATGTGACGTTGCATATTACGGAGTTTAATGCTTTTAGGTGATTAGCTACCACTTAAATGATATGATTTACATGTTTGAGACCGACAGGAGATGACATGTAGTTGTTTCATGTAATTTGTAACCATAGATTAATATGGATAGAAATATACCATATGATTTGTGTGGCTTTAGGTGCAAACTGGAATATTCACATATCTTAATGCACTTGGTTCATTTAATTCAGATGTAGAGATACAGTGGATTAATGAGTTAAGTAGGTTCGCTACACCTAGACATAGGGTAGTGAATAAATTAGGAAATTCCGCCATCACATGAGTAGAATTAATCTTGCAAGCATAAATGACCAACATTTGTACTGAGTAATTAGGTGAAATCGGAAGCTCTAGCACATTTCGTTTATTAAGTTTAGAATTAATTTTGTTATTAAATTCACATTTTACCATTTTAAGTTGCTAGATAAACTTTAGAGTCTATTCACCATTAGTAATTAATTAGTTTAGTAAACACCAATCTTTGTGGGACGATATCTGTACTTATCATTATATTACTTGTTCGACATGTACACTTGCATGTAGAATTTTACCGAACAGCCAGCCAGGTGGGTAGCCCACCAGAAGGAAGCAAGACTCCTTCAAATGGCCAGCCCGCTTGCAATGTGTGCAAGTGGGCCGCGACCCATAGGACGAGCGGGTTAAGAGACCTGTCGGGCCGCGAGAGGACCCAAGGCCAGAGTGCTGGGCAGGCTTGCGGGGTTGGCCCAAGCTAGAGCCAGAACGAGAATTCTGGCCTGGTCCAGTGGAGCCCGTGCGAGAAGTGTCCTGCCACGGGGAGGAACCAGTGTCGCCGAGGCCATAGCGAAGGCCGGTGAAGGCGGCGGGGTCGCCGGAAAAATGGCTCTGCCGTTGGTGGAGCTCTTGTTTGGCCATGGAATACATCCCCTCCAGGGACGGGAAGACCTCACGGGAGAGAACCTGCGTTCGCAGGTTCTGGAACTCGTCCGGCAACCCCATGAGAAATCTCATGGATTGCTCCTCCTGCTCGCGAGAACGAAGACGTTCGTTGATCTTGCAGGTGCAAAGGCCACATTCACAGCGAACAAGAGGGTGTTGAGTCTGTAAATCGCCCCAGAGAGCCTTGAGGCGAACGAAGAACGTGGTAAGTTCTTCGTTCGAGCAGCCGGAGGTGAGGCGGAGATCGCCGATGGCCTGGCGGAGACCGTAGATCTGCGGGCCGCTGGATTTGTCGAAGGACTCCCGGAGAAGTTCCCAAATCTCGGTCACATATTTGGGATGGGAGACGAGGGGCTCGAGCTCGGGTTCAACAGAGTTGATGAGCCAAGTGCGCATGGCGGCGTGAACCTGGTCCCAAATCGCCGCCGCATCGAGTTCAAGCGGACGGGGAAGGCAGCCGGTGAGGAAGCCTAATTTGTTGCGGGCAAGACAGACGTTCCGAATCTGGTCCGCCCAAAGCCGGTAGTTGGATTCGCCAGCGAGGCGACGGGGAACGATGCTACCCGATTGTAAATCTGCCGCAGTGAGGTGGTAAGGGTCACGGGTGATGGCGGCAGAAGGCGCGGTAGGTTGGGGATTAGGATTATTTGGGATATTTGCGGCCATTGAAGCTGCGGCGGAGGTATTTTCGGCCATGGAGACGGCGGCGAACGGTGGTCGGAAAAGAAAAGGTGGCGGCTAGGGTTTGAGTGGCAAGACTGTAATTCGAAAAGGGGCAAAGGGTAGATCGGGAAAAAATTAATTGGGCGGTGGCTAGGGTTTGAGGATAAAATTGGAAATATGAGGAATAAGTGAGGGTATTTAGGGAAGAGAGAGAATATAGAGGCGGCTAGGGTTTGGAGGGCAAAAAGGTAAATATGAGAAATAGGGAAGGGTATGTAGGGAAGAGAGAAAATATAGTGGCGGCTAGGGTGTGGAGGGCAAAAGAAAATAAATATGAGGAATAGGTGAGGGTATTTAGGGAAGAAATAAAATTGAGTGGCGGTTAGGGTTTGGAGGGCAAAAAAGTAACTATGAGGAATAGGTGAGGGTTTTTTTAGGGAAGAAAAGGAGAGGAACGACGGCTAGGGTTGGCAAAATGGTAAATAGGTGGGGTAAGTGAGGATTGCAGTGAGAAAACGAATGAGTGGGGTGGGATAAAAGATGGATGAACCCCGATTGTGAAAAAAGGTTAAGAAGGATGAGAGAAAAACACCCGAGAAAAAAAAAATGGCGGAAGCGTAAGGATCTTAAAAGGCTCTGGATACCATATCACAAAATGAGAGCCAGTATTGTGGGAATTTCTCTCTATTGAATTACTGCAATACGTACAAGGAGTCTTTATATAGACCTATTACAAAACTATACAAGGAAATAACAATTATGGAAATATTTACATATCAATTTAACCTAATATTCCACAACACTAACATTTAGACGTTAACTTACATGGAATCATGTTTATAAAATAAGCTCTTTAGTTTTCTGGATAGAAGTTAGTGTTGACTTTTGTCCATTTACTATCATACAAATATGATGAACATTTAAATTAATTTTGAAAACATCCAATAATTGTTGGATGTTTTTGGATAATAAAGAGAGCTTGACGTGGCAGGCCCATAATGAAAGATGGGACATGTGGCTGCCACGTTGGATGTCTCGCACGGCAGCACCTAAAGGACCCTTAGCCTGTTTCTTTTTAAAAATGAGAGAACCCATGACCGGATTGAAGAACAGAGGCAATTCGCTGCAACTTTAGCTCCAGATCCCGCAACATTTGTTGTATTTTCTTTAAGTTTATAATTGATTCATGTTGCTATAATTTGAGCTTCTAAACAATTTTCATATTCATTAAAACAAGATCCCAAAATCGTTCGTGTTTGCACGTAAAAATAAACAACAATAACTTGAAGGGATAGATTTTGTGGTGCTATCAAGAGCTGCTATCACCCCCCTTCGAGAATCCGTCTACTATATTAATTGTGGTTTTCCAAGCTTTTCAAAGTGAAAAGTATTTGGGGGAAGTTAAATATTGTCCTAATAATCTCAGCAAAAATATTGCAAGTGCAGCTCATGATCCAAGAAAGGAGATGGTGACAATGCTCACTTTTGGAGAGACAAGACCTAACAAGACTCCTATTGGAGGAAGGTGGTTTGTTCCCCCTGCTTTGATCCGTATTTATGGGCTGACCTTTCTTTGTCGCGTCACATTGTTTCGCTAGTTTAAGTTTTCCTTTGGGCCCTGCAACTGTAATGCGAGAAGAAAATTTATATTGTATCACAATGGGGAAATAAACTTGATATTTCTTCATTTGCTCTTTCGCATGATGATATCTTGTTGTCATGCAATTAATAGATCAAGATATCTTTCAACACTGGTAGCTAATTGTGAGCAAATAAACAAGTCAACCATCTTTTTCGAATGGTTTACAAGATGTGAAAGGGCTTTGCAGAAGCAGCAAAATCACTAGCATCTGTAATTTGTGTTACAAAACCATGGGCACTTCACATGCCAAAAAAACCCAAGAATAGAAATAGATTTCATTTATCAACGCTTGGTTGGCAAAGAGGACACTTAAAATTGTTGCAATGAATTGTCTATGGAGATCCATTAATTTCAGGCTAAGTAATGGTGATAAGTTATTTTAATGGTTTCAATATTTGTTTGAATCTATGCTAATCATTTTTAGTTAGAATATCTTGTTAGGCTCATAATATTTTAGAGATATATCAAACAATGGGAAAGATGGATGAGAACATTTTGACCTATGCAAATACATATTTTTCTTCCTTGATTTTGTTTAACTACACTTCATTTTGTTTATTTATTTGTTTATAACAAAGCTTTGACAAAAACAGCACATTGACATCAAACTTAATTGAGACGGCAAACTTTAGCAGATCCTCAAATCTTGAGGAATTAAGTTTCCATTATTTTGAAAATTTGTCCAGCGTTCCCTTGGCGCTAGGGAATTGAATGTGGAGGTTGTGTGAAATCTTAACAGACTTCAGATAAGATTAATTGGAGCTTTCTTGATTATCTTAATCTTATTGTTTGTTCAAAATTATGAAATCAGTTTGGGATTTCTTGAATATTATAATCTCGTTAGTTGCTCAAACTCAAAGTTTCAGATAGTGTGGGCAATATGTTTTCTTTTATGATCCTTAATTTGACAGCAACAAAGTTATTATTGTCATTTAAGTATTTAACTTCTCTTAAATATCTAAATTAAGGTGGTTGCCTAAGGTACCTGAGTGCTTTGTTTCAAACGCCGCGAGACTTCAGTGGCTTCTCGTTTAGAGATATAAAAAGCCAATCATCTTGACATTCGGGGGTTTAAATGGAACTGTTAGAAGCCTACAACAGGTCAAGTGTCATGTGTCTGCCACGTTAGCCTTAGGTTTGATCAAATTTAGTTTTGAATTTAAATAAAGAGTTTGGAATTCAGTTTTTGAAAGTTTGTTAAAGTTAAATGTAGAGTTTTGAATTGAATTTTTAAAAGTTTGTTGAATTCAAATGTAGAGTTTTGAATTCAATTTTTGAATATGTATAGAACTCTTTATAAATAGAGCATCACTATAATTCATTATGAAGTTTATTAATCCCAAGTTAGGGTTTGTTTTCATTTGGAGATTTCATATTCTAGTTATAGATCCTGTTGGAATTAACCTTTCTTTCAGGAACAATAATGAATGCAATAGTTTCTTGACGCATCATTGAAACTGCTAGGAGGATGATTTATTCCTTGGAAGTATTTTAGCATCTTATTGACTATATGACATAGTTATGTAACAAAAAATGGTGGTGCGTTGAAGTGCAACAACGACTTTTTATAACTGGGAATGATAATTCAATGCAGTAGAGTAGGATTGGCAAAAAGGCCAATCAATGTCCACAATACAGGAAATGCAGATGGTTTGGTTTGGTCTAAAAACTTGTCTTAAAGTTCTTATTAGAATTCTTGTTCGCGAACTCTCTTTTGCAGTCCTATACTGTGTTTTCAACTCATTTATTCCCAAAAACTAGTATATTTCTATAATGGCCTAGATAGAAGCCAACATGGTTGAGAGATAAAATTCCTTTGAATTAATAAAAGAACTTTATGAAGACAGCATCGCAAGTCTGACAAGAGTTTGATTCTATCAGATATATAATAAGAATTCCAACAGCCAACAGCCAACAGCCTACAGCCTACAGCCTTTATCTTATCTAATGAGAAGTCGAACAATCGGCAAAGAACATAACTATCGATGGTCTTTGTGTTACAATAGGTTTCTCACCAACTAAGTGCTTTAGGTTTCTAAGATCATATCAATGTTACTTTCAAGGCTAGAAACGTATCCACCCTACCATACACTAGCCGGTCAGACAATAGTGATAGATGAAGGGCCACTAGGTTGAAATTTGAGAGATGAGGGGTCGGCACCTACTGTGGACCTGTCACAATGTAGACCTAGCGCAGAAAGTTTCAAAGTGAAGCACTGATTTTCGTTACTTGCACATCACAATGTGGACCTAGCATAAAAAAGCAATATGAACGTAAGTTTCGTTCGAGAATCTTGGAGCATGATTCTTGAAAACATCTTAAACATTGATGAGTTGTGGGGATGGCAGCAATCTACCAAGCGTGAAGTTACCTTGCAGGCTACCTAGAAATTTGCCGTAACTTTCTAGGAAGGGAAATAAATGGAGATATTTCAAGATTAACGGCAACTAGTGAGTGATGCATTTCTACGAAGTTTCATTTGATAAAGGACTAAGTCTTGAGTACAAATTCATTGTTCCAAACTCCCATCTAGACGTACACCCCTCTTATTGAGGATGTTGGCAAGTTGGTAACTTCTTTTGTTTACATTCTCTCCATTCAGCAATTCACGCCATGAATTATTAGTGAGATATGCCTTTTGGTGGGACAATCCACAGGATTTCTTGGTAGCAACATAGATGAGAGATGGACGGCTAGATTGGAATTTGAGAGAGCGGTCGGCACCGAGTGTGGAAGCGTCTACAAAGTTTCAACGTCAAGGACTAATATTCTTTGCATTTCACAGGCTTAGTGCTCAGAAGCAATTTGCATGGAAGTTACATTCAGGACAAGTCTATGCACCTAGGAAATTTCCTCCTTTTGAACTACTTTAAGATATTAATTATTGAAAATACCTTCTAAAAATATTAATAGATATGAAAATTCTTGGAAGTTCATGCTAAACAATTGTGGTGAGAATAGATTTTCTGTTAAAAAAAATTCGGCTGACGTCCGTTCACAAAGTCTTAATGACCATGCACTTTATAACGTCAAACAACGTTGAATGAAAGAGAGCTAATTTTCACCTAATGTCTCCTGTCTTACGTCCTAGCACTGTTGGATGAAAACATGACAGAATAGGAATCTAGCTACCCCACCATACACGAGAAGGTCATAAAGGACTCACAAATGCATGAAGGTGGTGCTTTGAGACAACCATACAGGAACTCGAGAAGGGTCAGGCATAAAGCTAAGCCAACAGGTGTACATATAAAAATAATAAACATATTCATAAAAATGAAAATGAAAGAAATATTTGCTCTTATTTCATTCAAAATGCCATTATAACAATTAACTTAAGAGTTATTATTTTAAAAAATAATATGATGTGAAGATTTTTTGTTTTTAAAGTCTTTAAGATCTTGTTGAAGTGACCATTTTGTGCTTTCTTTGCAATCAAAGAAGACAACCCAAAATTCAAATATCATTAAATATTTTTTTTGGAAATGCTTAGTTAAATCTGGTAAGTAATGATCTTATCTTAAAAGAGCTAAACCCACGGTGACTATGCATTCTTCATTTTCAAACCAAGTCATACATGTCCAAATTTTTTTCTTAGTTGCAAATTAATCGTGATGACCATTGGGCAAGATTATGATAATTTGTGCAATTTAGAGATACGAAGTGGTTAAAAAAAATTTCATTAAAATTATCATCTCAATTCTAGGTAACAAAAATAGAATTATTTTTTGATGTATAAATTTATAGTAACTATGATTAGAATAATTTATTTTTAAATTAACATATTTTATTCACTGAAAGCTTTTTATTTAAGAAAACCTCACCATGAACTTGAGGATAGAAGTGTTGTAAAGTTGAGGATAGACAATAAGTCACCGTAGGTGGAAAGGTCGTAGAGGACTAACAAATGGGTGAAGGTGGTGGTTAGAGATAACCGTATTGGAATTTGAGAAATTACTGAATGATTGAATGTAATGATTTTTTTTTTTATGAATATGTGAGTTTATTCATCGAAGAATAAAAGGTAATACAAGAGCTTAGGGGCATACCCCAGCATTACAATTCATCTAGGAAAAGATAGAGTTTGGAATTCTCCAACTAAGACTCAACAAAACATTTGCTTGGGAGAGTTTAATATTTCTAAATAAGGAAGCTCTTCCACGGACTACTCTCTTGATTTTAGCTAACAACATTGAAATATCAATAGACTTATTCTGAAAACGTCTACGATTACGTTCTAACCATATACAATAAAGACACGCTAAGAAAGAAAGCTTGAGAAGTTTTGCGGCTAGATCCTTTCCCTTAGTTGCTTTAATCATCCATTGCAATTCAGATTCCCAATCAAGGATGACCTTACGAATACCTTGTTGAGCTAAAATACTTCTCCAAACCTGGTTAGTCCAAGTGCACTGAAAGAACAGATGAGATCTATTTTCATAGTTAGATCCACAAAAATCACAATGCAAATCAATTGAGGGAAGCCATCGGGAAACCACTGCAGCCGTAGGTAGTTTGTCTCTACATATGAGCCACCCAATGAAGTTATGTTTACTGATTCCTCCTGACCAGATCAAATTATACCATTCAACCTCAGAGCTCACTTGACGTAACTCCTTGTACGTTTCCTTACAGGAATAGGAAGGCTTGGATAGAGTAGAGGTTAAAGTTTGGCGTAACTTTAGAAGACCTCTCCAACTCCATGCCATAGTTCCCTTAATGTCAAGATCCATAATTGAATTTCCCCTGCATTTAGTACTATGAATCCACTTACTCCATAAAGATGAATTAGGGCAATTTATGAGATTCCAGAGAGATCGCCCCAACAAAACTTTATTCCATACTTTAAGGTTTAGTAATCCAAGACCCCCTTCCTTTTTTGGTGAACAAACAACTTGCCAAGCAACCTTATGAGTTTTATGATCTTCTGAGTGGCCTGCCCAAAGAAAGTGTCTTATCTTCTTCTCAATCTCATAGATGGTTTGTTTTGGGAGAAGGAACATTTGCATCCAAAAAGTACAGATAGAAGTAAGAACTGTTTTAGCCAATTGTAGTCTTCCTGCATAGCTAAGGTATTTCATTCCCCATCCATCAATTCTTGCCATGATTTTCTCTGACAAAACTTTGCAATCCGTGTAGGTAAGTCTTCTTGTGATAAGAGGAACACCAAGGTATCTAATAGGGAGTCTACCTTCGGAGAAGGGGATATGGTCTAGTATCAAAAGCTTTTCTTGTTCAGTAATCCCTGAAAAAAATATCTGACTTTTGCTTGGATTATACTGCAATCCTGTGAGTGTTGCAAATTCCTCCAAAGCTTCAGTGAGACATAGTACTGAATTAACATCCCCATGAGCAAATAAAAACAAATCATCTGCAAAACAAAGGTGAGTGATTCTCTCTTCCTTACATCTCCAATGATATTTGAAAGTAGAGGTGGAAACTTTCTCAATAATTATCCTATTAAGGATCTCCATGACAAGCACAAACAGATAAGGAGATAAAGGATCTCCCTACCTTAATCCATTAGTACCCTCAAAATAACCTACATGCTCACCATTGAAATTCACAGAGAATCTAGTGGTAGTGATGCATTGGCTAACCAGTTCAAGTAAGGTTTGAGGAGTGTGAATAGCTTGGAGAACCCCCAATATAGCATCCCATTTAACCATATCATAAGCTTTCATAAGATCGATCTTAATGGCAACACGCTTTCCTTTATCTCCTTTGTGGTAATTACGAAGCAATTCTTGACAAAGCATAATATTTTCAGAGATTTGACGACCCCTGATAAAAGCAGTTTGGTTTTGGCTAATCACTTCAGGGAGAATAAGACTTATCCTTTCAGCAAGTAGTTTTGAGATCACTTTATATAACACATTACAGCAGGCAATTGGTCTAAAGTCCTTCATGCAACTTGGGTTACGGATTTTGGGAACTAGGCAGAGCAAAGTAGCATTGATAGCTTTCAGTAGTTTCTTGGATGAGAAAAAATCTAGCACCGCATCTTCTATATCATGCCCGATAATTGACCAAGCTTTCTTGTAAAAGAGACTATTGTATCCATCAGGACCAGGAGCTTTGAAATCATGAAAACCCCAAAGAACTCTCTTTACATCAGCGCGTTCAATAGCAGGTAGATTCAACATTTCATTCACATTCTCATGGAATAAGGAAGAATACCTTCCAGTGAAAAGGTTATTTGAATGAGAATTTCCAAGTACATTCTGGTAATAAGTAGTGATAGCTATCCTCAAGGCTTCATCATCATAAATAGTAGATCCATCTTCTAGAACTAGATGAGAGATTCTATTTTGAGCTCTTCTACACATTAAAGATGAGAAGAACATTCTACTATTATTATCTCCCTCTTTCAGCCAGATATTTCTCGATTTTTGTTTTAAAAGAATTTCTTCATATTTACTCAGAGCAATCAATTTTTCCATTTTCATTCTTTCCTCAATACGCATATCTGTATCAAAGGGGTCATCTTGTAACTTGAGTTGAGCTTGCTGTAATTGTTCTCTCGCCACCTTAACCTTCTGATGCAAATCACCAAATTGGGCTAAATTTAGCTTTCTAAGGGGTAACTTTAATGCCTTTAATTTCTTCACAACTTTGTACATTTTAGTACCACTGATTTCTTGCTGCCAAACATGATTAACAGTTTCCATAAAGTCTGGACTAGTTGTCCAAAAATTAAAGAATCTGAAAGGTTCTTTTTTCCTTTTATGAGTGGTATCTAGCTTAACCAAGGAAGGAGAATGATCCGATAACATAGGGGGCAAAAACTCAATCGAAAGTTTATCAAATTTGAGAATCCCTTCTGGAATGTAATGATTTTTGTTTACAAGTTTTTAAAATGTACCTAATCTTATTAACGTGATCATTGGAGCTTTTTTTTGTAAACTAAATGAGGCTATAATAATTCATGGCATTCGCTGACAATCCATGAGCAAATCAAGCGGGCAAGGCACGGGAGAACCTTTCCTTTGTTCACGAGGAAGTAAGTAGGTGTTATACAACGGCCAGACTTTATGTGGAGAGGAATTAAATGTGCAGCTTCTCTTGTGTGAATTGCATTTGGAAAAAAGAAGAGAGCTAACAAAGAGAACTAATTTTTGTTGAAGACTAATGTTGACACGTTTATTCTTTAAAAAAGCCTATTAGCAAAGGCCCTACAGTCAACATTACAGAGACATAGATTTCATGTCTATCAATTGTGATTTATAATTGTGATTTTCTCGAGTGGTGGGAGGAATGCCACGTATATATTTCCTAACGACGAGGAGTGAAGTTGATCAGCTTTTCTGATATTTTGGCTCCTACAAATGAACATTTGTAGCTCTTTTAATCATTCGCGATGACTTTGGATCAAATTTTCTCACCCATTGGGATAACGCTGTCCAAACTTCCCAACTTTTGATCTCATACGATCTTTGTTATACAAGATTTTGTATAATAATTCTCCGTAGAATATTGTTTTTTGAAATCATTGAGAAGAAAAAAAAATAAGCAGACACGCTTTGTTTTTTTCTTCACTCTGATTCACGGGCCTCTTATATTCCAGATAACTGCCAAAAGTTTTATCGATGCAAAAGGTAAAAAGGGAAATATCCGATCTTATGTTATCCCTAATAAAAAGTTACATGTTAAAGCTAGTGATCATTTTGCGTGTCTGCGGAAATAACCACGCTTTAGGCAAGCTTTGCTACAGAAATTGAACATCTCACAAGCTTTGCGTCCATTGGCACTCCAGGACTCCCTCCCGTTTCTTCTTCTCCTCCTCCTTCTTCTTCCTTGCCTTCTTCGTCTTCACAAAAGATGTACGACGTTTTCCTCAGTTTCTATGGAAAAGATACCCGCTAAAGTTTCACAGACCATCTACATACTGCTTTAAAGAAAAAAGGCATCACTGTCTTTAGAGATGATGTTGGCACTGCTGAAAAGCCACACTAACTCGTGAACCACGCCGAGGTCCCCTGGTTTTGTGCCTCAAAAGTCTAACGGGCCTCCTTTTTTGTTGCTTTCAAGGTGTAGGTTATATGCCTTCGACGTGCAACAAATGGGAAGATATTTTGAACACGTGATTTACTTCTCGGCTTCAAGACGATGGTAAATGTAGTTGAAAGATCATGCTACTATACCTTTCAACTCATTTCAATGCTATAAATAGGATAACGAATACGTCGTAGGTATCATCAAATCTCACAAAGAAAATTTCCTCTTCCCTTCCCGTCTCAGTCGCTAGCTCTGTGATTCCTATTCTCCATGGCATTGTCTCCCAGACACTCCTTAGCCTTCTCCACTCCCCCAGTAGGTCCGAGCAAAATTCCACACAAACTGACCTCTTTCAAAACTGCTGAATACAGTTGGAGCATCCCTCAAGATCACACATCTGAATCTACCCTCATAGGGCAACAGAAGGAGGGCATCAGACACGATATTGTAATTGTTGTATGTTTATCGATATTCCTCATTCGCAATAGCTTGAAAGATTTCATTTTCTAATAGTGACAATCTTCGTCTACTGCAGGGCTATGTTGATGTCCAACACAAACAAATTAAAGAAGCATGCAGACATGAGCTGAAGAAAATAGGAGAAGATTCATTTGGAAGTATATGCATGATTGATGCAGTTCAACGCCTGGGCGTTGACAACTACTTTAAGGAAGAAATTGAAGTAATTTTGGATAGCCATTATGTAAAATACATCGCTCATGGTGACTGCGGTTATGAGCTTCATGAAACTGCTCTACGCTTTTGACCATTGAGACAACAGGGCTACTATGTGCCTGCCGGTGGGTATTGCTCTCCTTTACCATTATTGCAATTTAAGTTATATTAGAATTGATGATATTTATCCTTGTCCAACAGATGTATTTAACAAGTTCAAGAATAAGGAGGGAAAGCTCAAGAAAGAGCTGATTGAAGACATTAATGGATTAATGGCTCTATATGAAGCTTCACAGCTAAGTATAGAAGGTGAAGACATGCTAGATGAACTTGGAAATTTCAGTGAACAAGTCCTGAATGCACGGCTTATACATCTTGACAACAACCAGCTCAGAGTTGTTGGGAAGACTTTGAGGAATCCTTATCACAAAAGTTTGCAAAGATTCATGGTGAAAAGCTTTTTAAGTGATTTTCCGGGGACAAATGGATGGACAAATGATCTACAACTATTAGCAAAAGTGGATTTCAATATGGTCCAATCCATACAACAAAAGGAAATTTTTCAGATTTTTGAGTAAGTTTCATGGCTTCAATTTTTACATTCGTATTTTGAATATTATTCAACTCTAATGTCAAGCTTTATCATTGTAGATGGTGGACCGATCTTGGTTTGTCTAAGAAGCTAAAGTTTGCTAGGGACCAACCACTCAAATGGTACATTTGTTCAATGGTGTGTCTTATAGAGCCAAACTTATCAGACGAAAGGGTTGAACTCACAGAATCCATTTCCCTCATCTACATAATAGACGACATTTTTGATATATATGGAACTGTTGAGGAACTCACTCTCTTCACAAAAGCTGTTAATAAGTATGCATCTATTAAATGATTAATTTTCACTTTCCCTAGCAACCCTTATTCATTAATAAATTGTTGATTGCAGTTAGGCTGTTGCTGCTTTGGATCAATCACCTGAATACATGAAGATATGCTTCAGGGCTCTTTATGATATCACTAATGAAATCAACTCTAAGATATATCAAAAGCACGGGTGGAACCCAATAGATTCCCTAAAAAAGGTGGTATGGCCCGATAACAATATTATCTGAAATGAAAAAGATTCCTTCAACTATAACCAAAGCATTTTCATAAATGTTAAAAACATGCACCTACATGATTGTTGTAGTGGGCCAGTTTGTGCAATGCCTTTCTAGTGGAGACAACATGGCTTTCATCTGGGCCCTCACCGAAGCCAGAAGAGTACTTGAAAAATGCTGTTATTAGTACAGGAGTACATGTGGTGCTAGTTCACACCTTCTTTCTTTTGGGACAATGTATAACGATGAAATCTATAATTCTTGTGGATAACATGCCAGCCATCATATCTTCTCTGGCCACAATTCTTCGGCTTTGGGATGATCTAGGGACTGCCATGGTAAATGGCTACCGTAACTTCATTTTTTTTTTAAAGCTATGAGAGGCGGGTGTGTAGTGGATCCAAAAGTTACTTCAAAATGCGTCGGATGGTTCTACGTCAATCAATTGGCTCTAAAAGCTATTATGAAAAAGACTTTCAATGACAAGAACTCAGCCTAGCAAGTAGATATTTCTTATACAAGTAACTTAAATGGCAATTTGCCATTCTTATGGTTCATGTAACTGCAGGATGAGGGTCAAGATTGTCGTGACGGATCATACATAGATTTTTACTTGAAAGAACGCCAAGGCTCCTCAACTGAAGAGGCACGACAAAAGGTTGCCAGGATGATTTCAGGTGCATGGAAAAGCTTAAACAAAGAGTGCCTCTCTCCAAATCCATTTCCAGCAGCCTTTTCTAAGGCATCTCTTAATGTTGCAAGAATGGTTCCCTTGCTTTATAGTTATGACGACCAACATTGCCTTACAAGTCTCCAGGAGCATGTAAAATCCGTGCTTTATGAAAACGTCTAAATCTTTTGGGTACTCCGAAAAATTAAAAATCAAGCTTTTGACTACATGTTTCTACTATACTATTGAATCTCATAAAATACTAATGATTCTAGTCTGCTAATTTATTTCATTTAATTTTCATTCTTTTTTTCGTTTCAATCATTGATAAGAATTAAATAGCCAAGTTTAATTCAAATTAATTATTTTGATTGACTGTATTTACGTATATTATAAGTAAAAAAGCAAGAGGAACTATAGTGAACAATGCAGTAGCCATAAGTGCGATAATATTACTTGCATAATTTCATCGTTTTAGTTTTAGTTAGTTCACAATAACTTGGGATTTCATCGCATAGAGCTAATAAATCTTTTGCTTGCAAATTCAATATTCAATGGGATGAATTACATCTTGATAATATTGAATCAGAGAAATATCATGAATAACAATATCTAAGTTATCAAATTGATTCATTGTCAAGAATTAAATAGTATAACATTGGAAGATCTTTTATCCATAACAAATTCAAATTTTTATTCCCAATCCAATCAATAATTCCTTTACTTTCTTTTCAATAACCGATGCCCCTCCTTGTACCATCATCTGATAAAATATTATATAACCATCTTTACTTTCTTCTTACATTGGTTATAAAAAAAAAAAATCCAAAAAATAACCAATAGAAACCAAAAAAGAAAAAGAAGTTTAGTTCTAAACCCCCTTTTTAATGATCTCATATCCTTAGAAAACAAAAAAGTAATATAGATAATAAGGGGAAGCCAACAATAAAAAATTGAGTATTCCATCAAATTCATTAAATTGTTCTTTCTTTGGCAAGACCCTTAAATTTTTTAAAAAAATATTATTCATTCCCTCTAAAAGAGAGATAGGATTCTTCTTTGAGTTTTATATATGTAAGCTACCCTATTGTTGCTAATTAAGTGCAACATTATTATATTACAATTTAGCTAGTCCTTCAATCCTAATATTGAGATCCTAGAGCACTCATTATCCAAAAAACTTCACATATTCTAATTACCATGTCTTAAGATTTTGATTTTACTAAAAATCTATAAATGATAGATTGCTTCTTTGTTTTCTATGATAGTTATGATCCCCCTAACTTGATATAAAAAATTGTAATCAAATGCTTGGACACTGCACAAGTTCAATAATTTATGTCATAATAATCTACTATCTTGAGTTCTCCCTGACAAGGAGAAAGTAATCCTAAGTCAGGACATTCTTTTAAGTTTCTTATGACTTTCATGATTGTCTCCATATGAGCTTGCTTGGGAGTATATATAAACTAATTAAAATGTTACATTGCATTACAAATATCAAGCCTTTTTATGGTAGATTGGTGGGTTTAGTGACTAGTCGCTAATAACTAAGATGGTCTTCTAGTGGTAGATTAGGTTTTTGAAAGGAGATAATTTTCATTATACCCAATAGTTGTCACTTTTGTGTTCTAGTCCATGGGCATATGATAGATGGTTTATATGTAGATAGTCCAACTTTTGAGTTTATTTCATACACATACTTTCTTTGAGCAAGTGATTTCTATTCCAAAAAATATAGAAATCCATTGAAATCTTTTATATGAAATCATGATTGCACAAATGGCCTTTGAGAGTTTTAATTGATGACTTATTATCATTAGTAACTATTGGTAAGTATAAAATATGTTTGAAATGGGTTAAATCTATTTCCCTGACAATGCGTCAAATAGCTCTTTCTGAAAAATCTTCTGATCGATCGCGTAAATTTCTTTGCGCTGAATATCCTATCGAGGGTCCTGTTGACCTCGTGCTGTGTCTCAGCCGCGTCAAACGGCGCCTGATGAAAGGAACTTGCACAGTGGCAGAAAAGTGGATGTCTCTTGTTAATTCTTTGTCAATTCCAAGATCTTGACACTTGGCAAAGAAAAAGTGTAAAAACAAAAGGTCGAGGAGTGTGGGAATCCAAATAATGAAAAATCTGAAGCAGTCTTTTTGTCCACTTTCTTTGTGAATTTCAAGTGACTGGAGCTGCAGTAGAAAAGCCTTTAAACATTTCAATTCTTAAAGTCCCTTTTTTGCTGGGCCAAATGGATTTTGGGGGTACATAGGCCAAGGGTGGTTTTTTTGAACTTGAAGAAAAGAGGTTTTATGAAATTTGAAGTAACATTTTTCCACGTGCTTTGGATTCAGAACATTTTAAGAAAATCTTTTCCCGGTCGCTACGTTTGGTCGTCAATGGACCAATTAAATCAAAGGAGGTGAAAGAAGGACGTCATTACTCCATTGTTGAACATCAAGAGGTCGGGGCAGATGGAACCTGTTTTGGTTATCAAGTGTTAGAACCAAGGGAGTACGAAAGTTAGAGTTGCTGGTGGCTGGAACAAAGCAGTAAAGGGTGAAAAACGGGAGACTATTCAAAGCCTTAGAGATAGTGATTATGTGATGATAGAGTTTAAGCCTGGGGTTAACATATTTTTTGGAATTATTATCTTTAGTTAACTTGTTTGTATGTCTTTCTTTTGCCTTTATAAGTAGGACTATGTTGTATCAATTATTTGGAGCGATATAACATATTACTTTTAACTTTTATCTATTAAGTCTTCTCCATTCAAGTGTATTCAATTAAATCCCTTTTGTTTTATATTGCTCTGTTTTTACCTTGTTGCTTAGTTTTGAACTAAGTAAAGTTACAACAATCATGTATGAAAATAAAATTTTGAGATTCAAAATTATTATTTATTTATTATTTAGTTGTTAAGAGTTTGTATATGTCTTAAATTCAAAATGATAAGAAGTTTAGTTTAGTTAATTTTTAGTTCTTAATGGTTTGTGTTGTAATTAGTTTTTATTTCTTATTTTTGTATGTATTAAGCAACAATGATATTTTTTGAAGATTCAAATAAAATTACTTAGTTGCTTCATCTTTATATTAATGGTTTAATGGACTTCTCAAATTTCTTAGAAATTATTTCATCAAGATTGCTAGGTTGAGGGCCTATCAACTTTGTGAAATTGACCTTAACAGTAAGTGTGGCTCCACCTTTTATATTGTCACAAAGTAAAGAGAAAAAAAGACATAAAATTAAAAAGGCCTTTTACGTATTACTTTATTGAAAAAGAATAATACATAGGGTCTCATTTTATAATAAGGAGCAACCCTATTCGAATTATACAAAGAAACCTAGTCAAATCATACAAAGAATTAAAAGGAGAATATAACTTGTTATAATTAGAAAATAACTTCCTAATTAATCTACGCTATATGAAAAATATAATCTGCTTAATCGAGGAATATAATACAATTATACATATGTATCTCCAATATATACCAACATGCTGAGGTAAAATTAATCAAGATGGTTTAACTGTAGTGCTCTTTCTTGTTTATTTTATTGTTTTATTGTTAGTTCTTTCCTGGAATATCAAACAAAGAATACAAGAAACGAGATGAGAAGATGAGCAATAAATTCTGAATATTGAAAAGTCAAACTTGAGCAAATTTTGGCCAGAAAAGATTTCAAAAGACCAAGCTCTCAAGCTCAATCTTTGAGTGCATATTAACGTTAATCTTACGCTTTTGGGAACCAGTCAATTGGCATAACTTTTCTGGTGCAGGCCGTCATCCTGCGGAAGGCACTCGGAAGTTGGTCGCAGATTACAATGGGCCTCGAAGTAGATAAAGTAGCTCGCAGACGGAGAAGATGCTGCTCCGACTCGTCAGACACCACAAGATGCAGCTTTGCCGCTTCTGTTCGCTTGTTGTCTTCTTTGCCACTTCTTTCTCATTCCCCCGCCGGATCCTCCCACTCTCAAGCCCTCTCTGTTGCGTCACCCGCTGGTCCTCTGCTCTCCGTGCTCTCCCTCTCACCATTAAAACTCCTTGAATGGAGAGCAATCCTGATATTTTATTTGACCACAGTAGGGTCAATGTTGAGGATGTAAAAACAGAGATGAAGTACCAGAAAGGATCGTAGACAGGAGAAGTGTCAGGATCGTGCAAGGGGTTGTGAGAATCGTGTTCTGTGTTGGATGTAATTGGGTATTTTAGTTGTAATGGCAGTTCTAGGTGAGTTTGGGCGTGGCGTTTTTGTGACTTCTTTCTACCTACTTTAGAGTAGTTAAGTTTTGCTTATAATCTAAAGAACACTGAAGACCACAAGCATCAGAGAAGGATGCAAGCATCTGTGGAAGTTGCAATGAACAGACTTTTCCCTTCTTGTTCCGCCCCCAGAAAATAAACAGAGAAGTCACTAGAGAGACTGCAGAACAGCTTCTTCCCCAAGCTTCACTACACGGGACTTCCCCTAACTTCATAAAACGGGCTACCACAAACCCCTTCAGCCCAATACACGTTGACAAGTCCACAATAACATCATCACAACTCCAGAATTACAAAAGGCCAGTACATTCCTGCAAGATGACCCGTCACAAGAAGAAGGAACAGAGAGAGGAAAAATTCTGGCTTTTGGTTTTATTTCTGCTTGTTCTTTTCCTTGAGAGAGAAGAAATATTTATCCTGGTTGGCAATGCCCATGCTTGTACTGAAGGGGTGGTTTCTTCGCTGTTTTCATTTCGAATAGTGGCCTTCCGAGTGGGTACAAGCTGAAGGTGCAGATCCTGCGTAGCTGACGTGGAGGTGTTTTGTGACGTGGGTGTTTATCCCGTGAAAACATAGTAGTGAATGTTTTTGATCATTAATAGTATTTTCAAAGATTTTCTTTTTCTTTTTTCTTTTTAGCTGCAGGTGTGACACTGCAGAGAAGTCAATAGCAGAATATGAGGGGGATACATGCTTTTGAGAGATCAAACCGGCGAGACTCACAGTGGCTTCTTGCTAAGGGAAAGGCAAAGCCAAGGTTTCATTCTTGACAACAATTGCGAGCTCATCTGCCATCGTTGGTCCATGAAAAGCGAAGTCTGGTGTTCCTTGGTTTTAGGACATATTTTCCAGGTCATTTGGTTGTTATTAACTCAATCTTATGCTTAATTTTTGGCTAATGATTTTCTTTCCTGTAATCAGTTGTAGTCCCCAGCTTCTTACGTGATTGTATAATTATGTGGTTCAGACCGACTGTTTCTATGAAGGCAAAGGCTAAGGTTCGACAAGTGCGTTTAGTTCATAACAGACGTTTTAGGCGCTCGTTCTCTGTTTGGAGGATATGTGGGGAAGCCAGTGAGCTAAAAGTTGAGTTCTAAGAGAGAGCCCCAAATGCAAAAGAGAAAAGCATGAAGAAATTTAGTTAGATCAAGTTGTTGGTTATTCTTCTTCCTCTTCATTTGTTTTCCGTGTCATTGCATTTGCCACTTTAACTTTCTTGGTTGATGGGTTTCGGGCATTGATTTTTCTATAAAAGAATAACCGACTAGTGGAGTTTAAATGTCTATAGGAGCTAAAACGTAAAGAAATTACATCATAGTAATAAATCAGTTGCCCTTTGTTCAATGAAGTTTATGAACATGGGTCACGTTGTTTGAACAACTTTCTGTTTGCCCCTTTTTCCCCCCTTCCATCATGTTATTTGCTCAAAGTGGTTTTTTCCTGATTCTGAAATATATTAAAATTCATCAAATTATAATTAAGACATTTTGTTAAATACACAATTGAAGACATTTTGTTCATATAATTGAAGACATTTTGTTAAATACACTATTTGCACTTATTTTCAATTGCAATATTTTTTTCTTCTTAGTATCATTTAGTCTCTTCTCTTTCAATATGGACATGGACAGTTGTTTGTTCTTGATTTTTTTCTTTGGTTTCAACTCCTTAAAAGAATTACTTTTAGTAATTTCAGTTCATCAAACAAATATTCTCAGTGTCATAATTGTTTATCCTCAATCAAATTTTAAATATATCTAGAAACAAGTTGACAACAAGCCCACATAGCATCCATTAACTTTCCAACCTTCATGCACTTCAGTTAAGAGCACTATATGAGGGTTATTGTAGTTTACAAGACGGAATGGTCCGCAATTACATTGGTTGCTAATTCTTAGATAAAGCTTTTAGTCTATATGGAAACAAATTTATATGAATACCAAAATTTGGCCAACTTTACTTAAACGATTGTACTGAGCTTCAAGCCTTAACAATATCACAATTGAGTTTAAAGGAATTGAGTCTAAAATATTGCTCATCTATTGAGTTTTTTTATATTGGAATAGATTCATGGATTTCAGGGAAAATCTTGTCGATCAGTGATTACTATTTTGTGGTTGTTTGTATTGTTTCTGTAGACAGAGTTTAAAAGAACCTACATCTGCGTTCACTAAGTCCATTGATTACATCAAACGTGAGTCTCTCTCCACTTTTAATATACACGTATTCCATTGTTGAATTACAAAACTTGGTTGAAAGCTTAAACCACTGCGCAAACATTTCTCTTCTTGATTTCTATTCAATAGCGTCATAGGTTTGATACAATGATAGGCACCTGCGTTGGCATCTGGAATCGAAGATCGGTTTGACCGACGAATCACAATTTCCTTTGGAACGATTGAACGTTGCGTGCAACTGTATTGGTTTGCACGGCATGGTGGTGCTCTGTTAATTTTTTTCAAAGTCCACGAGTGTAGGAATTCAAATTCGTGAATACTTTATGGTAGCAATCCTGTTCTTTCCCTTTTTGTGAATTTCAAGTTGATGGAACTACTCTAAAAGAACCCTTGATGCTTTGTTTCCCTGAAATCTCTTTCTTTCCAGATGGGTTTTGGGTATACATAAGCATTTGTTGGTTCACAAATATATCGAGAGGATTTACATTTTTTTTTTTGGATGGAAATGTAAATTAAATTAATAAATAGTAAAGTTCATAAATACATAGGTATGTTTTAGCATTACAGAAATTTCCATATCTATGAAAAAATGGAGGTTAAAAGTCTCCAAATTTCACTCAAAATTATCTTTTCTTGGGAAGGTTTTATATTTTTAAACAAAGAAGTTCTTCCTCATACTACTCTCTTTATTTTTATTAAAAAAATAGGAATATTAATTATTTTTTCTTAAAAATATATTTTATTTCTTTTAGCCCATATACAATAGATACAAGTTAAGAAGGATATCTTGAAAAGTTTAACAGTTAAAATCCTTATTTTTAATAGGTTTAATCACCTATTGTAGTTCTTTATTCTATTATCTAATGTCATATCTGATTCCATTCTATATGAAAATAATTTTTAAAATAATGCTTGTCTGTACACATTGGAAAAAGAGTTGACTTATATTTTTCACAAAATGATTTACAAAGCATTTTTGAAGAGGATTTAAAGTTGGTGGCTTAATAACTTTAAAGGGTACTTTGATACTTTAATTGCCTAACGCTACCTGAATGTGGAGGTTACGGAGTTTGGGGTAGTGAAATAGATCAAGATGATCTTTAAGAGTTACCCGAGTTATAAGTAACATTTCTCTAAATGCTTTGGATTTAGAAAATTTTAAGCATTGCTCTTCTTTGGTGTTGGGTCTCAATGTCTTGGGCCCTATTCAACAAGATATAATGTTGAAACATTTGGGCCCTATTCAACAAGATGCTCTTCTATTGACAGTGTAGAACTGTGGGCCTCTTCTTCCATATCCCTTTTAAAAGGTCAATTCAATCAAAAAAGATGTTGCCCCGATTTGTGCTTCTGATGGACGATAATGGCGCAATATGAGGATGGTACTCACTCATGAGAGACATAACTTGGCAATACTTAGGTAGCTACAACCTAAGGAAGGTTGTCGCATGTGATATTAATAACGTTATTTTCTACTTCAAATCAATTTATAAGAACAAATAATTTTATTCTCTTTTGTTGATGCTTTAATGACAAGTATTGCGACATTTTAACCGTTAAGATATGCACCTCTCTCAGATAAAGACGATAATGGTTCCACCATAGAAAGAAAGGAAAGACCCTTCCACGGCATTAAGTTGATAGAATTGTTCAGCGGTCATCCATAAGTCATTTGATCTTTATCGTAACCAAATAATTTTAAAATCATTTATCTGAAAATGAGTGGGTTTAAAGATTTCTGTTTAAAAGTCTTCATGCATTATTTGGTCTTATTAATGGTCAGATTTTAAATAAAGAGATTGGTGTATTGTTTCCTCCAAAATATTGAATTGCGTACAATAATTGTGCTTCAAACACATCTACTGTTGGGCCCCAGAGAGAAAACTAAATGGCATAAAGTGTTAAAGTCTTGATGAATTGGAAAAATTATCTCACCTAATTAAATATATATTCATATTTTTCATAAGTAAAGTTTCATGACATTGAGTATAGAAATAAAATGTGTAATGATATATCTAATTCGATTAATTAAGAACTGAATAATTCAAGTGTTGAAAATTTAAAGAATAGGTAATGAAATACTGCATAATAGGAAGATTATCTTCTTCTTGAATCCATCATCATGTAATAACATGTTGGATATTCTTAAAATACCGAGGGGCCTAATGAAACGCTAACAACTAATATTACATAAAAATTTCCTTACGTTGAGTAGTTTGTCTCCATGCGAAAAGGTGGCGAATCTCTTGCATATATTAATAAGCCAACCTGCCCGAGTCTTGTTAGAGATTAATTTTAATTTGCTACTATAGTGTGCATTAATAATTCAATGGTGCACATCCAACTTCCTTCTTGGATTTACATGAGGACAGCAGCCATTCAAAATGAACACATTACTACTTGATCACTGGAAGCGTTTGTCATACGCATGAAGAATCTGTCAAATATTAGCCAAATTGGAATTAAATAAGGGTATTAGGTGAACTACTTCTCCAAAGATTAGCTAAATTGAAATTAAATAAGGGTATTAGGTGAACTACTTCTCCAAAGATTAGCTAAATTGAAATTAAATAAGGATATTAGGTAAACTACTTCACCAAAGATTAGCCAAATTGAAATTAAAGAAGGGTATTAGGTGAACTACTTCTCCAGAAACATCTCCGATGTTGCTGCTTGAAACATATCTATCTACCTTGAAAATTTGTGACATTGAAATTTGGAAATAAAAAATGTGTGGTAATGTGGAATCAAATTAAACTAAAACGACAAAGTGTTCAAAGTTTAAGATTATTCAATAAAGCATTCCATAACAAGACAAGAATTCATTTCAACCAAATAAAAATTTATTCTACTTTAGTGTAAGTGAAGTTTTGAGGACTCATGCAACGATGTGGAATCCAATTAAGTTAAAAACTAAACGACACAAGTGATAAAAGTTAAATAGCAGCTTAGTAACGTGTATGCATTTAAATGATATAAAATAATGTGCATCCATAAATTAATGGTACGGATCAACCTTCTTTCTTGGAGTCATATCAGGATGCCGGCCATCAAAACGAACGCATTCATGCATGATCCCCGGAAGTGTTTCTCATACGCGTGAAGAATGCGTCAAAGACCAACCAAATTAAAATTAAAGAATGGTATTAGGTGAACGACTTCTGTGGAAACCTCTTTGACGTTGCTGCTTTAAACATATTTATCTAGTTTGAAACTTCGTGACATTGAACTTTGGAAATAAAAAATGTTTATTGATGTATAATCAAATTAAACTACAAATTAAACAATAAAGTACCCAAAGTTTGAGAATTAGTCAAAAAAAAAAACAATCCACAACAAGACAACTCTCCTATTCAACCAAATACAAATGCTTAATATTTTAGTGTAGGCGGGATTTTGAGGGCTCTTGCAATGATGTGTAACCTGACTAAACTATAGACTAAACGACATAAATTAAAGTTATCTTTTGCAAGTAGAATGCTTATATTTTTGGATCTTCGTGCATTGAAAAAGCTAAACAAAGTAGGTGTTGAAAGTTCCATAAAAAGACAACAAAGTAATATATAGCAGGAAATTCTCTTATTGAGATTAAATGTACGATGCTCTTGTTTATGGAGCTTCGTGACCTCAAGCTTTGGAAATAAAATGAGGAATCCAATCAACTAAAAAAATTGTATATAAAAGCATTGGAAATTCGAGAATATATATCACACTATATATATAAAATTAAACATGATGGAAAAATTATCTTATTCAATTAGATATGCATACTTATCTTCATGTAGGTTCCTGACATTAAGCTTTGGGGACAAAAGCATGTGTGGTGTAAGTAAACTAAAAACTCATCGATACAAGCGTTGGAAGTTCAAGGAATAGGCACAGACCGAATATTTTCTCATGTTCACATCTTTTCACATTGGAAACAAGTCCCTCAAATACGAGCAATAAACCCAAAATGCATGCACAATCCTCCTACCGAAAATGTCCTTATGTTTTTGACCTAGTCGCGCATTACACTTCGCATCAAATATCGGTACCGGATGACATTTTGGGCAACTCAATGCCTTTTTTATTCTTTACTCTTTTCAGTAAGTTCAATAACGCTCTAATTCTTTGATGCTTTAAATATGTCTACCTTTAGGCTCTAGAAAGAAATGAAGCAACCTAACAATATTTTTTTTGATAAAAATATATGTTTATATTAATTAAAATTAGTATATAAATATAAAAAAGCATATTCTAATATTACAAAACTTATGAAAGTTATAAAAAAATTAAGATTAAAAGCCTTTAAATTTTACTCAAAATAACATTTTCATGAGAAGATTTTATATTTTGAAATAAAAAAGTTTCTCTCAAATAATTTTTCTTATTTTGGTCAACAAAATTGGAATATCAATTATTTTTTTTAAAAAATATTTTTATTATGTTTAAATTATATATAATAAATTCAAATAAAAAAAATATCTTGAAAATTTTTACAACTAAATCATTTTTTTTGTTACTTTAATCATTTATTGTATTTCTTTATTCTATCTTCTTATATGATGTTAGATTCTATTATAAATGAAGATAGTTTTCTAAATTATTTTTGTACCTCATATATAATTTTTATTGATTTGTAATCCTATTAAATTAAAAAATAAATAACATGAGTGTTGAAATTTTGAAAAATTAGATAAATACCTTATATGATTAAATATACATGATTATATTTTAATGTCGGTATAGTTTTTACGAAAATAAAATATGTTCAATAAAATGGTGGGGACGGATCCTACGTACATTTTTTTTCCTGCCAATTGACTACTTTTTTCAGAGAGTCAAGTCACTGGAAAGCTCCTTTGGAATATTAGATTATTCACGCATTTTAGATAGACATAAAAATTTCTAAGCCTTAATATTTTTAAAATTTCAGCCTCTTGAACTACTTCTTCCAATCTATGATTGTTGAAAATATTTTATGAATATTAATAAACATGAAGATTCCTAGAAGTGTCATTCAAGGCAAGCCTCAACATCCTAGAAATTTTCTCTTCTTAAACTATTTTTTTGCAACATGGATTGTTGAAAATATCTTCTAAACATTGATAGACTTGAAAATTCTTGAAAGTTTCATTTAAGGTAAATCTCAGCATTTTTGAAATTTCCTCTTTTTGAACTACTTCTTTATGACGTTGATTGTTGAGAATCTCTTCTGCGCATTGATAGACATAAAAATTCTTAAAAGTTTCATTCAGGTAAGCCTTAACATCTTAGAAATTTCCTCTTCCTAAACTACTTTTTCATGAAGTTGATTGTTAAAAATATCTTTTGAACATTGACAAACATGGAAATTCCTAGAAGTTTATGTAAACAATATGTGATGAGAATAAGTTTTCTATAGATTTTTTTTAGGTTGACATTCAATTAGGAGGCAATCTTATTGACCAAGCACTTTGTAACAATGGTGTCAAAAAATGTTGAATGAAAGAAAGTTAATTTTCTTTAGTATCTTGTCATCTCTTTCATCTTCACGAATAGGTTCAACATTATTCTATGAAAAAATGATAGGACAAGAATCTAGCTATCCCACCATTTGCAAGAAGGTCATGAAGGACCAAAAAAAACATGAAGGTAGTGTTTAAAGATATCCAAACTAGAATTCAAGAAGGGTCAAGTGTAGAGCTTAGCCAATAGCTGAACATAAAACAGTCATAAACATATTCATGAAGATGAAGATAGAAGAAATATTTATGTTTCACAAAATGGATAATTAAATTTTTTTATAAATTTTTTTTGATATGAATTTATTGAATTTAAAGATGAAGTTACAATGAATAATTTTAAAATAATTTTTTGGAAAAGTGATATGATGTGACAATTTTTTTTTAGAAGTCTTTAAGGTCATGTTAAAGTGATTTCTTGGTGCTTTCTTTGCAATAAAACAAAACAACTCAAAATCCAAATATCATTAAATATTGTTTTTGGTAATGCTTTGTTAAATCTAGCAAACATTAGTCTTATCTTAAAAGAGCTAAACCAATAATAATTGTGCATTCTTCATTTTCAAACTAAGTCATGCATGGCCAAGTTTACCCTTAGTTGTGAACCCATCGTCTAGACCATTGTGCAAAATAGTGATAATTCACGCAATTTGGATATATGAAGTGGTTAAAAAAATCATATAAATCTTTTTATCAATTCTTGGAAATTCATTTTATTTAGGTCGAACCCAAAGTATTAAAAAAAGAAAGTGGTAATTGTTATGGTCTATGTGTCGATCATGGGGACAATCTCTTGAACCAATACGCTTTCTTTCACAATGACGCGCGCAGATTAATTTCCAGCCAATTTCCAATCGAAACAGTCTCTGTTCACCAAAGACGAGATTTTGGCAGCTTACGTTATTTTCTAGAACGGTGATTTGCACAGGACTCGTTCTTTATTGTACAGCTTACGCGTTATTCTTTTAAAGCGTACAGTCACATATAGCAATGGGCTTGTTGAAATTGGAATACCACAAAAGCCTTTTGACGTCTCAACCTTAGTGTCTTGTTTCTCTTTCCGTTTGTCCTCAACCAACGTTTCCTTTGCCTTCAAACAAAAGGGAACCACTTTCTATGTTCTTCTGGGGATTCAAGCTTTCAAGCTGGTTTCTAGTGAAGTCTCTCTGGAAGAAATTTGTAGTTTTTCCATCAGGTTTGCTTTTATAGATTTACAGATCTGAAGATGGGACACCGATTCACAGGTAACCAATTCTATCTACAAATCTAGATCCAATTCTAGTTTAAAGCGTCTTAACACCCAGATTGGAACCTATTTTTACCTCCATCTGGGTTCATTTCTCAAGCTTTGTTCGGTTTGTCGTTGCTTTTAAACGAGTAAGATACAAAGTTACCTTTATACGCCAACACATATGGGAATTAGCAACACTTGATTCCACTTGATGCCCCGAAACTCAGTTATTTCATCCTCCTGCCATTTGCGTCTCCAGCCCGGCATCTTTTTCCCCTGGCCAGTTGGTCAGAAGAAAGTGAAAACACCAACATTTCTAATATTTTCAACAAGTTCAAACAATGCTTTATTTCTTTAACTATTTATTCTCTTGTATCGAGTTTCGATAAATAGATTATTTTGCTTGAATCTCCAAGCTTGATTGTTTTCTAGTTCATGAACTTTTTTTTTTTTTAATCATCTTGGCTTTGGAAATTTTTCTTTGCTTTCCTTTTTTCTTAGTGCTGCAGATGGCATCTTTATGCAAGACATTGTAAATTGTCCTTAGAATTAGAATAGATTTTAGTAATACTTTTGTTTTTAAAAATAATTATCAACGAGATAGGTAATTATAAACTTTATGTGCAAAGATTCTTTACTAATATCATCTTGTTAAAGTATACTTGTCTAGATGAAGAATACAATTGTAAAGAATAACTTTATAATCATTTATCAAGTTTACCATAGTAAAAAGTTAAAAATAAAAATAATTTTCTATCAAAAAATTTATGTAATGTGGAGTTATAATCAAATTAAATCTTAGTGATATATTATTGGGACTATAGTTTGGAAAACAACAGTTTTGGATTAAATTGGTACTTTTATCAATGACTTGTTAGAAAATTTAGCCTTAGACAAGACTCTTTTATAGGATCTAAGCATTGATCATGGAGAGAAAAGTGGGTTTCTATATATGATATAAAACAAGTCCGAAACCATACCGTATTTTTCCATTTAAGCTACCATTATAGACCAACTCTTCCACTCTATTCTCTCCAAATATTGGCTAGATGAGACAACCCAAAAATTGCTATGTGAAAACTAGAAAAAAGGCGACTAACAATGACTGTGTAAAAAGTCCCTTTCTACCTGCATGACTAATAGTAGTTATTTAGTGTGTGTGAGTTGTAGGTTGTTAGTGAATTAGTGTGCTTAGTGTTTTATGAGAGAAGCGGCGTAGTGGGTAACGTGGTGAAACCATCCTAAAGGGCCTTATCCCATGGCCAAACACAATAAATTACAATTATATTGTTGTCTTCAAAATTTCTCCCTACAGCAACATTTAATGTATATAAACAGAGAGCAAGAGGAAGGACTTAGTCAATCAATAAATTGTCCATACAAATCGTCTCACTCATCAAAGTCTATAAGATAGACAAAGGCCTACACTAGTCAGTATCATATATGCAATAAGGGGAATATATGTACAACATGTGTATAATTAAATGGACCAATAGAGTCAAATTGCATTGTCACAGGAGGGAATATTAGTTTATGCATCTTTGATATAAGCCCACATTACATGAACTCATACAATGAGCTAACATGACCTAGCAGCTGTAGCACTTTTGGATGACCCAAGCCCTTGTACTTATTGACTAATTTGTCTTCCTGTCGATTTTGAATGTTAGTTGTAATTGCTTCACATGTCCTTTTCAAATAAGGACTTGTCTAGCGAGTATCTCTACCATTTAGACTACAATGCACACAGTGAAATACAAATAAAACTTGCCTTTACTGCAACTATTAGTAAAATTTCCTAATGTCGACCTAGTCATGCTTTATACTTCAAGTCAAAAATTTTTAATACAATTTAATTTTATTTAACTATTGATTAGCTGTTTTGTGTGACGCTTATGGTGAGGCTATGCTGAATTTGTCCTAAATTGAGTTTCTAAAGCTTACAACAAATTTGCGTGACTCACCGAAGGTTTCAACATTTATACAAGATAGTGGACGTTGGTCCTATTGCTGGAACAGAGCCCATCACTGATCTTATTCTTCCCAAAGTATTCCAATAACATTCTTCGATGGCAGCCATAGGTAATCTGGGCGCTACTTCTTCTTCTTTTGTTCCTCCTTCTTGGATATATGATGTTTTCCTTAGTTTTTTTTGTGGAGATACCCGCAAGGGTTTTGTAGACCACCTACATGCTGCTTTGAAGAGAAAAGGGATTATTACTTTCAAAGATGATGAAAAACTACAACAGGGAAAATATATTTCTCAAGATCTTTTGCAAGCAATACAAAAATCTCAATATGCAATTGTTGTAATTTTAAAGAGGTATGCTTTCTCAAAATGGTGCTTAATGGAGTTAACCAAGATAATGGAATGTAGGAAAGAGAATGGGATGATAGTTTTGCCCATATTTTATTATGTGGATCCTTCTGATATACGAAATCAAGAAAGAAGTTTTGTAGAAGCTTTTGCCAAACATAGCCAAAACATCGAGGTTCATGAAGAGCAAAGGAAAACATGGAGAGCAGCTTTGAAAGACATTGGTAATTTGTCCGGGTGGCATATAGATGATAGGTATAATCATCATAAATGCTACATTAAACTTGGTTATACTCTTGTAGATTAGGATGATGAGTTTTGTTTACTTGAGAAACCTAATTGCAGCAACTTTCAATTTGGTTTTACAATTATTCTAATTTAGTCTTTTTTATAGGTATGAAGCAACTATTGTTGAAAATATTAGTCAGCAAATACTTGATGGAGTGAATTGTACTCCATTAAACATTTTCAAGGGTTTGGTTGGAATTGGCTCCCGAGCTTCTGAACTAATCTCTTTACTTTCTATGGGGTCTAATGATGTTTGTTTTATAGGAATTTGTGGGATGGGAGGTATTGGTAAGACAACTTTGGCAAATATCATTTATGATCGAGTTTCTTTTGAATTTGAAGCAAGGTGTTATGTTGCTGATGTTAGAGAAGTGAGTCAAAAGCATGGTGTAGTCCATTTACAAACACAACTTGTTTATGAGATACTAAATGAAAGCAACTTAAAGATATGGAATACCCATATAGGAATTGACATTATAGCAAAGTCAATACATAATAGAAATGTTTTCATAGTCCTTGATGATGTGGATAGAGAAGACCAACTAAAAGTGTTATTAGGAAGTCATGCTTGGTTTGGTCCAGGAAGTAGAATTATTGTAACAAGTAGGGATCATCATTTGTTGAAAAGGTATGTGGATACAATTTATGAGATCACAGAATTAAGTGACGATGAATCTTTAGAGCTCTTTTGTTGGAAAGCCTTTAAGAAGGACTATCCTGAAGAGAACTATGTGAAATTGTCCAAGGATATTGTGAATTATGCTCAAGGTATTCCATTAGCTATTGAAGTTTTTGGATCCTATTTATTTGGTAGGAAGATGGATGCATGGAAAGCAGCTCGAAAACAATTAAAGGCAAATTTGAAGGTAGACATTTTAGACAAACTTCAAATAAGTTATGAAGGATTAGAAGATTCTAAAAAAAAAACTATTTTTAGATATTGCTTGTTTATTAGATGGGAAGTATGATCCAAATGAAGATTATCGAAAACTGAAATGTCTTCATCACTATTTAAAGATTGATATTGAAGTTCTCAATGATAGATGTCTTATAAAATATTTTAATGGAAGGTTCAGAATTCACAATTTGCTAAAGAATATGGGTCAACAAATTGTTTATAATGAGTCTACAAATGAACCTGGGAGACGTAGTAGATTATGGCATCTTGAAGATATTGATCACGTACTAAATAATAATGTTGTAAGTATATTCTCTTGCAAAAAATATATTCCACATAATTCTTTTAAGCATTTTCTTCTCACATTACTTATAAATTTTTTGGTTTTCAGGGAACTGATGCAATTGAAGGCATTGGATTAACATCGTCATTATTTCCAATAAAATTAAATTTGGCAGGCTTCTCAAAAATGAATAAATTGAAGATATTTTTGTGTGGTGATAAGATGTTTTATAAACATTGTAATTTGCATTGGGATGGAGATATTTTGAATTTTAAGCTAAGTAATGAGTTACGATATTTGCAACTTATTGGATATCCTTTACAATTCTTGCCTAATAGTTTCAAGCCAAAGCATCTTATTGCACTTGAAGTGCCTGGCAACTACATTAGGCGGTTGGATGGATTGGAGGTAAGATTCTAATTAATGCAAATGTATTTTTCTCTTTCATCTCCATCTACATTTTTCTTCTCATTTTATTAATATGATTTACCTTTCTTGTTATCTATTACAGGGATTTAAGAATTTGAAATACATTGACATGCGTTTCTCCCATAATTTGACTAAGTTACCCGATGTAAGCCAAGTTCCAAACCTTAAAGGGTTAGATCTTCAACACTGTAAAAAATTGTTTGAGCTCCACCCATCCCTTGTATTTATGAAACGACTTAAGATACTGGATTTGGAAGGTTGTCGAGGCCTTGAAATTCTCCCTAAAGAGATTGGCTTGGAATCCCTTACTTATTTAAATCTTGCCGGTTGTTCAAGAGTTAGAAAGTTTCCAAATATTGTTGGTAATATGACATCTTTAAAGTTTCTAGATTTGAATGGGGTTGGCATTGAGAAGTTGCCATTATCATTTCAAAGTTTATCATCCATTAAGATTCTCAATTTATGTGGTAGCTCAAGGTATAGGAGCTTTGTTGAAGGAAGGAATGGTAGATACTCCAATGCATTGTATGATGGCAATTATACAGAGGATTTGAACAAAAAATTCTCAAAAATTTTATCGGTTCCTTGTAGTGAGGTGAGAATTATAGACATTGAAGGTAAAAGCTTAAATTTATCAAGTCTTCAGCTTCGAAATATTTTCTTAGACTTTAGCTCTTTAAAAGCTTTAAATTTGAGTTTTCTCAATCTATCGGATGCCGATATTCCTAGTGATTTTAATTGTTTATCATCAGTCAAGTTATTAAATCTCTCTGGGAATAAATTTACAACAATACCAGCTAGTGTTGGTGAACTTCCCAACCTTATTAAACTTCACTTGGGTTATTGTAGTAATCTTCAAATTTTGCCTAAGTCTTTATTCTCATGTTTTAGCCTTGAAACTCTAGATTTGCGTTATTGTAATCTATTAGATGGAGTGATCCCTGAATACCTTAGTTGCTTATCCTCACTTAAAAATTTAGATTTAGCTGGGAACAAATTTAAGAGCATACCCGATTTGGTCTAACTTCCCATGCTTACCGATCTTCAGTTGCAAGATTGTACTCAACTTCTAGCATTGCCAAAACTTCCATTGAGGTTGGAAAGCTTGTGGATAGATAATTGTGACTCGCTGGATATCACGCGTGCTGAATCCTCCTGGGAATTGATTAATCTTTGCACTTTTCTGCGCATCGGCATTGATCTTGATGGCAGACCCTACAAGGTCCTGAAGCAATTTCCATGTACTCCAGATTTTTTTTTTCGGCAGCGTATACGGACAGTGAGTCTCTTTCCTTTGTTTTACTGTTTGATATTAGCACAAGTCATGATTACATTAGTGATTATAATACTACAACTAACGTATTCTTCTTCTCGGTTTTTATTGTACAGAATCTTGAGTTTTGTAAAATTATGGACTCTGTATTGATAACTAAAATCCCAGAGTGGTTCAATCAAAGAATCAGTAATTCCTTTGGAACAATGGAAAGTTGCTTCCAATGGTTAGATAAGGAGTGGCATGGAATTGCTTTGTTAGTTATCTATCAAGTCCATGAGCCAGGCACCTTTGAAGGAGAAAGAAAAAAGCGAAAGTTAGATGAGCATGGTAATTCAAATTACAAAATATTTGATGTCAATAATCGTGCTCCTCCCCACTTCTTTTGTCGTTTTCAGGAGAAAGGACATGACTGGGTAGAATTCTTACCCCTTTGTGCCCCTGAAGTCCCTTCCGCTGGGTCAAATGCTTTTTGGGTGTTTATAAGCAAAACTTGCCTCGTGGATTCTGCAAGAACTTTTGAAAAAGGAGGCTGTTATAAGATAGGGAACTATCACAGAGATTTGGGAAGCGTGGAATGGTACGATGGAGACGTTTTAAAGAAGGGCTGCCTTGATTTTTCAATCGAATCGTGCTACTTGAATGTGGAGGTGGAGTGTGGGGCGCGTGAAGTATATAAGAATGATCTTTTGGAATTATTTAAGGTTATGAGTGAAATTTCCCCACATGATTTGAGTTTTGAAACTTATCAGAAATTCTTTGATAGAGGATTTTTCCCCGTCTTTGGCCTTGTCAAAGATTGAATTAACCTGCGCAAGTGTGGCTTTGGCTTATGCACCAGCATGACGAGGTAAAGCAGAGCAATGAACTTTTAATATTGCGTAAAAGTGAAGGTAAGCATATAAACGAACTAAATATGCAATTAGTAAGTACTTTCTAATGATTTTTAACAATTTTTTCCTCCATAAAAGTTTACAAAAAAGAAGATCATGGAAAAAATGAAATTGAGGATTTTGCATATATGGGGGGTATATTCCTCCGTCCTTCGTGAACATAATGAAAAAAGTTGCTCTTCAGTACGATGTTCGTTGGAAATTATCCCTAATCACTTAAAATTGTATGTTTCTTCTTTTAATTTGTTTTTTTTTAAATTGTATATTTTGTTTCTGGTGTTCATAAATTACTAAGGAACTTGCTGCTTTTCAATCCCACAATTTATGGTATGGAGTTTGAGCGGCCTTTAGAAGTAAAGATTTCAAAAATTAAGGCTCTTAATCTCAATCCTTGAGTGCATATTAATTTTAATTGTAGTTATTGTGTAGGTTACTATTGTGTAACAATGCTCTGTTCGCGAGTTTTCTTCCTCGCTACTTCTTTCTCATTCGCATGCTGGATTCTCACCGCCCTCAAATCCTCTCTGCTCTGTTTTCCGGTTATCACTCCAAATACTGGTGGCGAGTTCCTCAGGTTTCCTTGGTCCGTCTCTCACCATAGAAGGTCCTCGAATGCTGACTACCCTGAAATTTTATCTTACGGTGAAAGGGCCATGTTCAAGAAAATTCATGCAAGAGGATGTTTTCATTGATAAATTAGTAGTAGTTTCAAAGCTTGTTTTTTGATTGCAGGTGTTGCACTATGGAGAAATCAATAGCAGAAGATAAAGATGGATGATGGGATACCAAACCCTACAAGACTCCTCCAATGGCTGCTTGCTCAGAGAAATGAAGAAGCCAAACAACTTGACTGCGTGGTGTATAATGTGTCGAAAGCTCTGAAAGCGGTTGATCAAATGTCACAGTGCTGAATGTAAGAATTGTTTCCCAACGTTTTAATTGGAGTTGCTTCATTATTGAACAGTTTTCTGCTTTGTTTCTCCTCACATGGTTTGAACATTGGAACCTGTGAAAAATTATTTGGTCAATCATTCCATGTCTCTGGCACTATTAAATGTGTGAAATCCGGCTCATCTACTAGCACTTCTAACAGGCTTAGAACCGGCTCCGCTAGAGGCAAGCGTGGCTATTTCTTGTTTATTTTATTGTGTTATTTTTAATTACTTTTTGGAGCATCAAAATATAAACACAGCAAAAGGTATTAGAAGATAAGCAATAAATTTTAAATATTGGTAAGGCTGATGTATTTTGTTACAGACTTTTACCTAGTAAAGTTTTAAAAAGCCAAGCTTTCAATCAAGTCTTTGAGTGCATATTAGTTTCAATTTTATTTATGATAACCAGTGTATTATAAATTTTTTCTTGTTCTATAGTACAAATCACAGATGGAAGAAATTGTTCATAGATTGTAGTGGATTTTGAAACTTATAAAGTTTTATTTGAAAGGCCCTGCAGAGTCAGGAGCTTCAACGGAATTTTTTTGGATAGCTGTATTGCATTGAAAATCAGGATCTAACGACGACGGTGTTGGAGATGGTTCTTCCTTACAGCTGATGTTTATTGCAGGAAAGAGAGATTGGGATGGAAAAAGGTAAGAACAAACTAACTTTTGTCATTGAAATCTATAAGTTGAAATGCAAAATTGGTAGTATTTTCATACTTGAAAGATGTGCATCCTGTTTTTGCTTTTCCTTCCTGTACAACTAATCTTTTCCCATTTGGAGTTAGAGTTAGTATCTTTGCACCCTGCAATTGAGTGGGTATACACTATTGATTTTCAAGGATGAATTCAAAGACTAAACCTTGCTTTTTGACTCTTTCATGTTGCTTTAGTTTTCTATTCCTTCCGTGTGGGATAAGCATGTGTGAAAAACTAGAGGAATATTGGGTAGAGCAAAAGTTAAGGCCTGGCAAAGGGCTTATGCCAAGAGGAATCTACTGACTCTCGGCTTCTGCAATTCTATCAAAACGAATAGAAGGATGGTCCTTTTGTGTTCTTTTTCCTGTTGCTTTTCTTTCTCTTTTGCATGCTGGACTCTTCATACCGACGGGACCCTTCTTTGCTTTCCATTGTCCCTCACTCATCACTTAGTCCTTTGGCGTAGAGCAACCCTGAAACTTTTTAAGATTGTGAGAGAGCCCATGTTCAAGAGAAACCAAAGAAGTGGAGTTTTATATATTGCAATCGACTAACTTTCATGGTGTTTTTAACCTTTCAACTTTTACATCAAAAGACTGTCGATAAGGTCAAAATATTTTGTTAAACCTTATAACTCTTTGTCACCATTGAAGCAATTAATGCAACGGAAGTTTCTGAAAGAGGATTTTAGCAAAGATACCTAGTTTTCTCAAGGTGAGTAATCATCCTTTAAGTGAATAAACATTTATAAGGACTTTCTTGGAAAAATAAACAATGCAAGCTAAATAAACAAACTTCCTCACCGTCGGCAGCAAGGAGATAATGGAGCAAATGTTGTTTTGTGAAGCCGCTAGGGCAAGACTACTTCTTTCACTCACCCTTCATAATTACAATGTGGGTTCTTTATATACAATATCAAATAGGGACATAAAAGTAAATATGTACAAAAGTATTATGGGCCCTCAGATAGTGAGCAACCCAATACTCCCGCTCAAGCTGGAGATTTGTAGAGATCGAATGCTCCAAGCTTGTCCAAAAGATAGTTATGTTGCTTACCACTGAGGGCCTTAGTGAACAAATCTGCTGGTTGTTCCGAGCCTCGTATACGTCGTGTGCACACCGTTCCTTTTTGTATCTGCTCTCTTATGAAGTGACACTCAATCTCAATGTGTTTTGTCTTTTCATGCTGTATAGGATTGGCTGCTATCTTTCTTGCGGCTTCATTGTCACAGAAGAGAGGAACTGGTAATCTGACATGAAGTCCAAGATCTCGAAATAATCCAATAAGCCACATGATCTCACATACTGTGATACCCATGGCCCTGTACTCTGCTTCTGCGGATGATCTTGACACTGTTGTTTGTTTCTTTGTCCTCCATGATATCAATGACCCTCCTAGTTTGACACAATATCCCGTAAGTGATCTTCTTGTCATTGGACATGTATCATAATCTGAGTCACAAAAGGCCATTAGCTCCAATTGCGATGAAGTAGGAAATAGAAGACCAAGTCCTGGAGCTCCCTTAATATACTTTATAACCCGATGTGCAGCATCCATGTGTGATCGCTTAGGTGCATTTGTGAACTGGCTCAATTGTTGCACTGGGTAAGTGAGATCTGGCCTGGTCACAGTCAAGTACATCAGCTTTCCAACCAATCGCCTATAGGGTGAAGGATCATGGAGGAGTGGATCATGATGTTTGTTGCCAATCTCAATATCATGTTCTCTTGAAGTCAACTTTATACCTGGTTCCATGGGTGTAATTGCTGGTTTAGCTCCAGCCAATCCAGCCATGGATATCAACTCAAGAGCATACTTACGTTGATTAATACAAATGCCTTCTCTTGATCGGGCTACCTCTATTCCCAAAAAATATTTCAACTGACCTAAGTCTTTCATGTGGAATTTAGAGTCTAAATAAGACTTGAGGTTGGAAATGGCAGTGACATTATTGCCACTGATCAATATATCATCAACATAGATGAGTAGAATGACAATGCTATTACCTTCTCGACGAGTAAATAAGGCATAATCATACTGTGATTGGGAATATCCCACTGTTCTCAGCGCCTTTGTGAATTTTGCATACCATTGACGTGACGCTTGTTTCAAACCATAAAGGGATTTGCGAAGTTGACACACTGACCTCTCCCCCTGTCGACGAAGCCCTGGTGGCATTTCCATGTAGACTTCTTCTAGCAAATCCCCATGTAAAAATGCATTTTGCACATCTAGTTGATATAAGGGCCAATTATGTTTAGCTGCAAGGGAGAAAACGGCCCGAACGCTAATAATCTTAGCAGTAGGAGCAAAAGTTTCTTCATAATCAATGCCTTCCCTCTGGTGATAACCTTTGGCGACCAATCTAGCTTTATAGCGTTCTACAGTCCCATCTGAGTTGTATTTAATCTTATATACCCATTTACAACCCACTGCACGTCTTCCCTTTGGCAAGGATACTAATTCCCAGGTATGGTTTGCCTTTAAAGCCTCCAATTCGCGTTCCATTGCCCCAACCCAATTAGGATCCATGACCGCTTCCTGATAAGATGTGGGTTCCCGTACAACAGAAACAGAAGAGATGAATTTTTTATGGTGTGGGGCAAGATTATCTAGAGAAACATATTTGGTTAGGGGATAATGGGCAGACATGGAAGCTGAGGGCAAAGTGGAACAAATATATTCTGATGTCCACACTGGTGGTCTTGTGATCCTTGTGGATTTACGAAGTGGTGGACATAAGGAGGGGGGTGGTGGTGATGGTGGCTCTAGTGGTGGTGCATCTATAGGTGCCTCGGGAGTGGACTCTAGAGGAGGATTTGGTAAATGATCAAAGGTGGATGGTTCTGTAGAGTTGGTGGTAACTTCCCTTGTCTGTGTGGGTAAGGACTCAACAACTGGTAACGAGTGATCGTCAGGTACAATAGGATTATCACATTTACGAGTATCAGTAGAAAATGGAAATTCTGACTCATGGAACACAACATCGCGACTGGTGAAGAATTTTCCAGTCGCTGGATCATAAACACGATATCCCTTTTGTACAGAGGAATAACCCATAAAGACACAGGGGACTGCTCGAGGAGCGAATTTACCTGCTGGACAAATGGTGGTTACATAACAACGACATCCAAATACACGAAGATGATGAAGTGTAGGAGGTTGACCATGGAGAACTTCAAAAGGAGTTCGATGTGAAATGGCTGAAGAGGGTAACCTATTTACAAGATAGGTTGCCGTAAGAATGCACTCCCCCCAAAAATGAGTAGGTATATTGCTCTGAAATAGCAAGGCTCTAGCAATGTTTAAAAGATGTCGGTGCTTACGTTCTACAACCCTATTTTGTTGAGGTGTATAAACGCAACTACTTTCATGGATAATTCCTCGAGAAGCTAAAAATGAGGAAAAGGGGGCTGAAAAGAATTCGGTTCCATTATCGGATCGAATACGCTGAATGGAACGCCCAAATTGAGTAAAAATCATAAGTATGAAAGTTTGCACAATGGGAAAAACTTGATCCTTAAATTTAATTAGGAAAGTCCATGTAGCTCTCGAAAAATCATCAACTATAGTAAAAAAATATCGAGCTCCATCATGATTTGGAACTCGATGTGGTCCCCAAAGATCCATATGAACTAATTGGAAAATTGAATGTGTCTTTATTTGGCTATGACCAAATGGCAATCGAGTTTGTTTAGCCAATGGACAAATGGGACATGAAAAATCTTGTGGATGTTTTAACGGTTTTCCATGCATGACTAAATATTTGGAAGAAGGATGACCAAAACGCTTATGCCATAGATCATAATCTAAATCAACAGAGTCATTACAAACAACATTCGATTTAACATCAGAAAACGGTTTTGGATTACGAAAATGAAAACGTGACAAAATAGAAACAAGGCTGGGATCAACTTCTGTGGAAGACATCAGGAAGTAGAGACCTCTATCTGCTTTACTCCAACCGATCACTGCCCCAGTCATATTGTCCTGGAAAACACAAAAACCAGGAAGGAAAGTGACAATGCAATTATTATCCATGGTCAATCGGGTGATGGATATCATGTTATACTTGAACCTAGGGACAAAAAATACATGGTTCAGGGTCAAATTTTGTGTGGGACGGCTTGATCCTACGTGTGTAGCTATTGTACAGGTTCCATCAGGTAAGTGTATGGAAAATAATTGAGATGGACATGGAGAATGCAATGTCAAATAATTAAGATTACATGTAATATGATCTGTGGCCCCTGAATCCAAAATCCATCTGCAACTATTAATTGAGAAAGGGATTTTTGTGCTGTTACCTGTAAATGAGGAGTTGGTATCATTTCCTCCTATGTTATTTATTGCAGATAATAATTGCTGAAATTGTTCTGTGGATAACCCTCCTTGAGTTGTATTTCCTGCTTGCCCCATGTTGGTAGAATTAAATTGTCCAGGCCACTGTCCAGCGGGCTGATTTCCAAGCCCGTGGGAATTTGGTGCAGTCTGTCCAGCAATGACAGACCCACATGCAATGGGAGTCCACTGAGGAGGTTGGTCCGTGTGCAGGCCTTGCTGGCCTCCTGGTGCCGGCTGGCCCACATACAAACCTGCGGGAGCCAGCTGCCCCGCATGATGACTTCCTAGCGTCAGCTGGCCCGCATGCATACCTGTGGGAGCCAACTGCCCCCCATGTGCACCTGCGGGCTGTCCCGCATAAAGACTTGCAGGTTGTCCTGCATGCATAATTGCAGGCTGTCCCGCATGTAGCGTGGGACCTACTGCATTTTGACTGGCATTACTCATTAACGCAGTGTGAAAAAGTGCTCCCCCTTCCATGGACATTTGATTGGCTTGCATTGATGTGGAATTTTCCAGCTTAGGACGGCCTTTTCCTCCTCCTTTCCGGTTCCAAGTGGGAGGAAAACCCACTATATGATAGCAAGTGTCACGGGTATGCCCGGGTTTGCGACAGTGAGTACAAATGGAAGAGTTAACTCGATTTCTTCCTGCATCTCCTCGATTTGGGTTGCGATTGAGGTTATTTGATGAACCCGTGTGAAGATTGAAAGTGCCTAAAGCCTGATTCATCGCAAGGGCCATCCTTTCAGTGGTGAGATTGGATCCATCCATCTTTAGGAGTTGATCTTCATCTTCTTTGGTAAGATTATAAGCTGAATCAACCGTAGGAAGGGATTCTTTGGCCAGAATCGTGGTCCTTAAGGGCTTAAAACGATCGTTGAGCCCCATAAGATATTCCATTAATCGAATTTCCTTCTTTCTCTCTTCTAGCCTCTCATTTATCTTACAAATGCATAACCCGCAAGTGCATAAAACGGGAGGCTCATGAATATCAATTTCTGCCCAACAATCCGAAAGGCAACTGTGATATTCTCTCACAGATTTACTCATTTGCTTCATTCCATACAGCTTTTCTCTAAGGTTATACCTTTGGGTAGCTGTAGTACGTCCAAATCTTAGCTCGAGTGTTTCCCAAATCACTTGAGCATTTCCAACAATGGACACCAACGGAACAAGTTCTGATTCTACAGATTTTTCAAACCAACTGATAATGGCAGCATGGCATTGATCCCATTGGGCTGCTTTTGTGGTATCTTCGGTGGGTTTTGGAAAAGTTCCATCAATAAACCCCCATTTGTTTTTTCCTTTCAAGTTGTTCTTAACTTGGCGGCTCCAAACATCATAGTTAGCCTCGCTTTTAAGTTTAATGGTGGATAAGGGAGTTCCAGGAAAGTCTGTAGGTGAAAGAAAGAGTGGATCTCGGAAAGGATTGGTGTTGGTGGAATCAGAAGTCATGTTTGGTGGGGGGAGGGTTAGGTGAGATGGTGATGTGTGAAGATTGTAATTCCGAGAGGTGCCAAGGGGTAATTTGGTGAGTTTTCTGGTGTGTGGACTTTTAGGGTCTCGGTTGGACAAATATGACCCTGGCTTTCTCAACATTCAATGGTTAAGCTTGTTTAAGTGTTCGAATGATAGGGGTAAAGAAGGAAAGACTATTTCTGATGAAATTGGACTACCAGAAATATCCTTAGTTTGCAATGAGCAAGAAAAACGAAAAAAAATAAGCGGAAGCAAGAGATTTCGATATAGTACCTCTTTGGTGATTAACACAGGTCGATCAAGGAACCTTGAAGCTCTGATACCATCTTGGAAAAATAAACAATGCAAGCTAAATAAACAAACTTCCTCACCGTCGGCAGCAAGGAGATAATGGAGCAAATGTTGTTTTGTGAACCCGCTAGGGCAAGACTACTTCTTTCACTCACCCTTCATAATTACAGTGTGGGTTCTTTATATACAATATCAAATAGGGACATAAAAGTAAATATGTACAAAAGTATTATGGGCCCTCAGATAGTGAGCAACCCAATAGACTTAAATATTTTCCTAATAACATTAAATAAGTATGACGCATTCTTTATGTCAAGGTCTATTCCAATCCCCACTATTATTTTCAACAATTGTTTCATGATTCCAGGAGTTGCACCATAAACTATCAATGGAAGAAGTTGACAACGATGCTCATTTATGAAAAGATAGAACCTGGCAGGACACCTGTTGGAGGAAGGTCATTCGTGGGACCGATAAAAAGTTTCTACCGGTCCAGAGTTGCGTTAGTCTTGTAACCGTTTTCACCACGTATCACATTGTTGAAATAAAACAATATTACTGACGTGGAATAGCATAGTATTGGAATTTATACGGTCCCATTCAAGTATTTAGAAGCCTCTTGTGTCGTAGCTTGTAGCAGTTCGTTCAGAGGAGAGTCAGGTCCACTGAAGCAATTGATTCTTGCAGAGATCTAGATTTGAATGATGGTTTAGAGGGTTTGACACTGGTGGAAGAAAAAAGAGAAATGCTAAAGGTCCAGGAGCATGAAGTTTCAAAGTGTATAATATTTGATAGTTGAAATCCTTTCGTATCCTCAAAATCCCCCGTTAGGCCAAATGGGTTCTATATCTACTATCGGCCGACTGGTCAAAGGATCAGATGAAATGTTTGGATAGATGGATCAACAGGCAGCCTAGAGGTAGAGTGTGAAGTGTGTCTAATACATGATGTTTTAAGTTCAACGAAGTTCTTTGCGGCATTTCGTCACATGCACTTCTGCAGGATCAGGTGAACTTCTGCTCGGTCGCTCGAAGGAAATGTGGTCGTGTTGGCGGTGCGTAAGTGTCGGCTCCACTCAATGTGATATAAAATTCAATCAAATAAGGAGATGTTGGTCCATCTCTCCATGCTTTATAAACTTTGCTTGGATGATTTTACTCAACTTCAAGCATTGCCAAAATTACCTTCGCCCTTAAATCCATATAGTCCCGTCTGTTGGACCAAATGGATTTTGGGTGTATGTAGGCTTTCAATGATTCAATGAACCGAGTCAATTCTGGCACTATACAGGTTTAAAGGTCGACGTTGGGGTTTCAATTACATCGTGCTGCCTGGACGTGGAGGTGAAGGAGTGCGGGGCATGTTTGGTACGGGATAATGACCATCCCAAGTTATTTGAAGTTTTATGTAACATTTCTCCACATGCTTTGCATTAAGAACATTTTAAGAAATCCTTTTCCCGTTTGCCATGCTTAGTTGTTCATTGACCAATTAAATCAAAAGGAAAGGTGGAACCAAGATACGCTTTCTGCTTGCATATAGAAGCAGAGAGTTTACCGATCTTGACCCCACGGTATATTCCTTTTTAGCTTTTACGTTAGTCAAACGTGATGATGAGATCGAAATATTTTGCTAAACGTCATTAATAATTACAGCATTGAAACATTTAATGAGTTAAAATCGTCATAAAAGATTTCTAGAATCGTCATCAGTGAAACATTTAATGAGCTTAATATTGTTCTAATAACCTCCTCGTAGATTTCTATAACTTCTTGAAGAAGTTTGATGCAGTGTTGGCATCAGTGTCTATCACAAACATCACTGTTATCTTCACTGATTACTTCTTGACTGCAGGTATTGCAACATGGAAGATCAATGAAAAAAGATGAGAACGATGCTCACTCTTGGAGAGTTAATAACCGGGCAAGACCTCTCGGTGGCCACTTGCAAAGCAAAATGAAGAAGTCAACCATCTTATCTCTATGCTTTAAATTTGTGGACAGGCTTCGGAGATGTTGTTGCTGAATTTAAGAACAGTTTCCTAAGACCACATTGGAAATATTATGCAGAGGATGATGCTCAACAGAGTACCACGGAAAAAGGAGAGGATGGAGAGCATATTTTGAAGAAGTAAAGAAAGAAGAACAACATATTCTAGCACTTTTTGCTATGCTTTTGAATGTTAACTTGATGTAGTAACAATTGCCTTTCAGTAAATTTTATTTCATTTGCATATTTCTTTCTGAAAATTTTCAAATGAGAGCCTCCAAGTTTAGAAGAGAAACCACCATAACGCAATCATCTCCTCAAAGATACAATTTTGGAAGTAGAAGCCCGCTTCGATCACAATGAGAATTATCGAAAGAAACTGTTTTACTTTGAATGGTTCGAAACTGTCAAATTAGCAAAAAATGCAAGATACTGCATCCAGAGTCAAGCTGACCTTCAGTCTTTCATTACAACCGAACAGAAAAGATTTTAATGTACTGCATCCGGGATCTGTAGGGAGAAGTTACATTGTGCTGTGTCAGAGTATGCCGATGTTGGTCCATGAAGCCATCGTGCCCATGGTGGACGGACCCAGCTAACCTTCAAGTGGTTCTTGCCAGGAGAACCAGTGCCATGACCGGAACGTACAAGGTCTTGTGGACCCAATAGTAGAAGTCCTTTCTTTAGTTGAACTAATGTGTACTTATTAGGGAATGCCATGAATTATGTGTGCAAATTCTCTCTTTAAAGGCCAAAGTATGGGCAAAGATACTTATATTTAACAATGTGGTTAATTTTACACATCGTTCGCTATAATGAATAAATATCAAATCATTAATAATATCATATGGTAAACTCAAAATTTAGCTATATTCATGGAGATCTTAAGAAAAAAAATTTAAGTTTTGATATCATGTTAAAAAGTTTATTATTTAATTTTTAAATTATATCATAAATTTTTTAACAAAATTATCTTTCTTCCTTTTTTAATTAATAACTATCTATTTTAACCTACCCAACCTTCTTTTTTAACTTCATCCATGTAGGGATAGTACTTTGAGAACGACAAAAAGAAGCAATAGATGAAGGACGGCTAAATTGGAATTTGAGAGCGACCACATCCAGCGTGGAAATGTCCAAAAAGTTTCAATGTCAAGGATAGATTTTCTCTGCTTTTCAAGCTTAGTGCACAAAAGCAATATGGATGAAAGTATAATTCTAGGCATCAACATCATCGAAATTTCCTCCTCTCGATTTACTTCTTCCTGATGTTAATTGTTAAAAATATTTTCTTAACATTAATAGAAAAGAAAGTTCTTTGAAGTTTCTGGGCTCTAACGCACAAAAGCATCACTCTTTTTGTGGAAGCAGAGCAAATAGTGCTCTGTTTGCGTGTCCTCTTCCTTGCAGTTTCTTTCTTCTCACTCCCATGATGTCCTCTTAATATCGATGGCAAGCTCCTCTGCTCTCCTTGGTCCGTCTCTCATTCTCCTTTGGCTTGTGTTGCAGAGAAAATGTAGAAGTGGATGTCTTCAATCATCAATCGTATTTTTAATTGTTGTGTTTTAATTGCAGGTGTTGCACTGTAGAGAAATCAATGGCAGAAGATAATAAAGATGAATGCTTATTTTTGAGATACCAAACTGATGACTCTATTTTATATAGAGTTGTTTTGATTATTTTAGGTAATGTTTAATATAGTTTTTATAATATTATATTTGTATTTAAGTATATTTATGTATTTTTTTGCTATTTTATGCAATAAACCCAAAATAAAAGAAAAAGAAGTAATAAATCATGCAAAATCAATGTTTACCATTTATCTATAAAGCACGTGAGAAGCAAGGAGAAGAAAAAGACAGAGAAGAAGAAGTAAAAGAGGAAACACATGGGACCCTATGTTGAAGAAACAAAAGAAAAGTCGAAGGAAGAAAAGAAAATCGTGACCTATTGGGTTTTGGAAGCCGATCAACAAAAGAGAGGAGGGTCATGTATTGTCGGCGGTGGATAATCGGGTTTGAGCTTAGAGAAACCAAAAAAGAGAGAGAGCAGAGAGGCGGCAAGGGATTTCGCTGGAGAACAAAGATGATGAGCGACAGCACGCGTCTTAGGCATAGAACGCGGCGATTGTGCGATAGCAGACCTCCGGCGTGCTCTTCTGGCGCGAAACCCGAAACCTCTTCTCTTCGACAATCTATGCATAGCCTGAGGAGATCTGAGTAGTTCCGGCCATCTAAGGGAGTTTCCGACCTGTTTTGTGCTAGTTTCACTGCGGTTTACGGTGGTTTCCGGCGAAGAACGGCGAACGCCGTTTGAGTCTTCTCTGCTAGATCTACGCGTTTCTGAGGCGTATTTGCGCGATATTTTGGCAGATCTGAAACCTAGGCAGCCCAATCTATCTTTCTGGAAGTTTCTGTGAAGACCGGCGGTGCGTGGCGGCTGGACGGCGGTGTGTGTCACCAGCACGTGGAGGCACGTGCGAAAGCACGTGACGGCGCGTTTCAGCTCAATTTTCTTCCGTTCTTCAGACAGCTTCTTCTTCACCCTGTGATGTACAGATTTGTGCAATTTATTTTGTGATTTGAAGACATTTGGTGACAGCTTTAATGTTTTTAAATTCTAAAATGTTTTGTTCACGTTTTTGCACTAATTTAGTTTATTTAAATATGTTGTTCTAGTTTAGTGTGTTAAAGCTACGATGGAACTTAATTATAATATATGAATGTTATGATTATTTACATTTTGTGAGATATTTTATGAATGTGAAATTGCATGTTACGGAGTTTAATGCTTTTAGGTGATTAGCTACCACCTAGATGACTTGATTTGCATGTTAGAGACCGATAGGAAATAACATGCAATTACTTCTTGTAATATATAACCATAGATTAATATGGATAGACATATACCATGTTATTTGTATGGCTTTTGGTGATAAGATGATCGAAAGATTTATTATAAATCAGGAATATTCGTAAATCCTAATGCATTTAGTTTGTTTCAATTCATATATAGAGATATAGTGAATTAATGAATTAAATAGGTTTACTATACCTAGACATAGGATAGTAAATAAATTAGGAAATTCCGCCATCATATAAGGAGAATTAACCTTGCTAGCATGGATGATCGACATTTGTACCTAGTAATTAGGTGAAATCAGATGCTCTAACATCTTTCGTTTGTCAAGTTTAGATTAAATTTAGTTATTAAATTCACAATTTACCATTTTGGTTGGCTAGATGAATTCTAGGAGTTGTTCACCATTAGTAATTAATTAGTTTAGTAAACACCAGTCTTCGTGGGACGATATCTGTACTCATCATTATATTACTTGTTCGACATGTACACTTGCATGTAGAATTTCACTGAACAAGTTTTTGGCGCCGTTGCCGGGGATTGGTTGTTTTACTATGGATTAATATTAATACCGAATAGCTTCTTAGTTTAATTTAGCTTTTGTTTTTCTATTTTATTTCTACTTTTAATCTTGTATTTTGTTACAGAAAAAAAAAAAAAAAAAAAGATGGAGAACAATGATGGTACACGTAGACTGTTGAAAGATTATGCACCATCATTTTGGAATGCCACATCAAGCTTCCAGAGGCTTGCAATTCTAGCAAACAACTTTGAGGTTAAGCCTGTGCATATCAAGATGCTTCAAAAATTTGTGTAATATAGTGGGTTACCAAATGAGGATCCAAATGCTTACATTGAAGCATTCCTTAAATTCTGTGACATGATTGGAGATCATGGAGTCACAGAAGATGTTATCAAGTTAAAACTATTTCCATTTTCTCTTAGAGATACAACTAAAGATTGGTTCTCTTCACTTCCTACAGGATTGATTACTATATGGGATGATTTGGCTCAGAAATTTCTTAGTAAGTTCTTTCCTTTTGCAAGATCTGCTAAATTGCATAACGACATTTTCACTTTTGAGCAAATGAATAATGAATTATTGTATAAAGCTTAGGAGAGATTCAAGGAACTTTTGAGGATATGTCCAAATCATGGACTGCCCACATGGCTACAGGTACAAACTTTTTATGATGGGTGTAGTATGAATCTTCGTTGTGTAATTGATATAGCTACAAAAGAGGACTTACATAGCAAAACACCAGAAGAGGCATTTAATTTTCTAGAGGAGATGGCAGTTGATAACTATCAATGGTCTACTGAAAGACTACCAATGCATCAAGCAAGTGGAGTCCATGAAGTAGATACCCTCGCTGACTTACGTGTAGAATTGGAAGTGTTCTTAAAGAATAGAGAATGTGAATTTTGTGGTGGAGCACATGAGAGCACAGAATGTTAAATAGGTAACCCTTATGCTCATTATAATGATTATGCTAATTTTGTTGGGATTCCTAACAGGTCACAAAATGATTATTACTCCAATATGTACAATCCGGGATGGCACAACCATCAAACTTTTTCATGGAGTAACCCAAGTGAGATGAGACCGTAACCAACATTTTGGCAAATAGAAGAGGTGAAACCTAACTTAGAAGACATGATCAGCGAGCTACCCAATACCACACAGAACATTTCAGAGAGGACTGAAGCAAGTTTTCAAAGAAACGAAGCTTCATTCCAAAGATTAGAGGTGCAAATGAGTCAACTGATCAGCATGATCTTAGAGAATCAAGAGGGTTCTTGGCCTAACAATGTGGAGAAAATCCTTATAGATACCGTAGAGGCAATAACCCTACCATGTGGTATGCAATTGGGAAAAGATAATGCTAACACAAACATTTTTAAAGAAACGAATAAGGATGTCAACATACAACTTGAGGAGACACCAAAGAACAACCTTGCTCTAGTAAATCATGAGTCCTTTATGCCTCCAACTCCATCTACCCAGAGATTCCAGCAACGCGTAAAAGATAAGCAGTTTTTGGAATTCCTTGATATATCTTTAAAACTGCACACTAACATTCCTTTTGCAGATACTCCAGTTCAAATATCTAGTTGTGCAAAACTTTTGAGTGAGAGACTGGAGAACAAAAGGAAGCTGGACGTATATGAGACAGTTGTGCTTATTGAAGAATGCACAACCATCAAATGACACAAACTGTTTCCGAAACTGCTGGAGTTTCATCCTCCTTGAGCAATGTGGGGGATAGTTTGGCTGAAAACTATAAAGCAAGTGCTTCTTGGGAGGTAACCCAAGTACTTTATGGTCATTTAGTTAGAAATCTTTTGTTAGCAATTTGGTTAGAAGGCTGTCACCATATGCTTATCACAGCTCCATTTTGACAACCTGCACTCAGGGGAGTTTTCCTTGTTCTTTCTTACTATTGCTTTATTTTCTTTTATCATTGAGGAGAATGCTTCATTTAAGTTTAGGGGTGCTGCTATTGTTAGAAGTGTGTTGTTTTGTTGGGTTGTGTTGGAGGTTGTGTATTGTGGTAGTTGTGGTTATGTTGGAAGTGTTAGTGTTAAAATCTTCTGTGTTGTGTTAGAAAGTCTTTTTTTTTTTATATAAAATCTTTTTCTTATGTAGGACCATGATTTCTATGATTGGATTCTTTATTATGCATTCTTGGCAATTCTTAGGGAGATTTAAATTTTGTTTAAACTTGTAATTGTGGTATGATGTAAGTGTGATTCTGATTATGTTAATTCACTTATTGAGCACTAAAAGTCTGCATTTTCTTGAAATTGTGTGTATCTCTAGATAACATTCATGTGAAGTGTGTGATTTTCTTAGATCTTACCCTGATCTTAGAATTTGCTTGATTTCCTCTTGAGGTGAAATCCTAAGTTGCATCTAACTGAGAAAATGATTTAGGCCATCTTTGGATTGTTTGAGCCTTTCAAGCTAACCTTATTTACTTATCTCCAGTCACCCCGCTGAGCCTTGTTCTTAACCTGATTTTGTTAAATGACACCTGCACATATATCCCTTAGCCTTTTGATCAATTTTCCTCATTGTCCTATTCCCATGAACATATTGACTTCTGGTGTGTACAAGTTGATTTGAGCATGAGAGATGTCAAAGAGAAGGATGTAGTATGGGAAGCAATTGATTGGAATGATTATATGTGGCACAATTTGTTGTTTTTGTAAATGTTTATGCAAATGCAAATGCAAAAAAAAAAAAAAAGACAGAAAAGCATTTGCTTTAGGATGAAATAATATCATTATCTTTTGTTAGATTCAAGCCACATAGTTTTTTAAAGAAGATCTTTGAGTATTATTATTGAATATCATTGATAAGAGAGGGTTGAGGTGGCTATATGTGTAAATGCTTTTGTTTTTGCTTTATCATTGCACACATGATTATGGCCTTTATTAGTGTCAAAGCATTGTTGGACAAGAAAGAATGAGACTAAGTGGTGGTAGAAAGATCATCTTCATGGAGTAAAAAGGTAGAGAAGGGCTAGAGTTTTGATGTGATCCTAGAAAGTAATGTGTTCATGGGTTATTTGAGCTTAAATGACTTTCATCTTACCCTTAGCCCAGCCTTACATTACAAGCTTATAAAAGTCCTATTGATTTTTGGTTAGATGATTGATTTACATTAGTGGAGAGAGGAATGAAAAGCAAACCTATGAGATTTGGTTAAAGATTTTGAGATGTTGCATATTAATGTGGATCTATTTGGAGTACATGCAATTGAGACAAAATGCAGACTCACACACACACACATGTGGTTGACATAATTAAGAGTCTATCTTACCTTATAAACCAATTGCAGTGTTTGGATGAAAGTTATGTTTTTCTTTGAATTGTTAAGTTAAGCAATTATGGAAGAATATTATGGAAGGATTGGTTGTATGTATTGTTTTGTTCTTTTGCTCGAGGACGAGCAAAATTTTAAGTTTGGGGGTGTGGCATTGTTGTTTTGGAAAATACTATGGAGTGATTAATGGTGTTAGAATATGTTGTTTAGTGCTGTTTGTGTGTAATTTCTTGTGCTTTTTGTGAGTAAATTTTTTTTATGTTGTCATAATGTGTTGTTTAGAGTTTTTGCTCGAGGACGAGCAAAATGTTAAGTTTGGGGGTGTTATTCGGTATTCAGTATTAATATTAATAAGTAGTAAAACAACCAATCCCCAGTAACGGCACCGAAAACCCAATTATCCACCGCCGACAATACGTGACCCTCCTCTCTTTTGTTAATCGGCTTCCAAGACCCAATAGGTCACGATTTTCTTTTCTTCCTTTGACTTTTCTTTTGTTTCTTCAACATAGGGTCCCACGTGTTTCCTCTTTTACTTTTTCTTCTCTGTCTTTTTCTTCTCCTTGCTTCTCACGTGCTTCATAGATAAATGGTAAACATTGATTTTGCATGATTTATTGCTTCTTTTTCTTCTATTTTGGGTTTACTGCATAAAATAGCAAAAAAAATACATAAATATACTTAAATACCAATATGATTTAATAAAAACTATATTAAACATTACCTAAAATAATCAAAATAACTCTATATAAACTAGAGTTATCAACACCCCTAAACTTAACATTTTGCTCGTCCTCGAGCAAAAACTCTAAACAACACATTATGACAACATAAAAAAAAAATACTCACAAAAAGCATAAGAAATTACACACAAACAGGACTAAACAACATATTCTAACACCACCAATCACTCTATAGTATTTTCCAAAACAACACAAACTCAGCGAAGCTTCAGTGGGTTCTTGCTCAGAGAAATGAAGAAACCAAACATCTTTTGCAAGGTTACAATGTGCGTGAAAGCTTTAGAGGTAATAAGGTGTATGTTTGGTCCAAAGTCTTGGAATTTATGTTCATTTTTATGGCTTTACGTTGTAGCATGTCCACAACTTAAAGCTCTTTAGTTCAGTAATTCCAAAGAAGCGTGAGCTCAACTTACTACAACTAAAGCAATTAGTCAACACTAGGAGCCTAAATTTTGAGGAAGTGAACAGAACGATGCTCCGTTCACATGTTCTCTTCCATGACGCTACCCAATTATTTACATTTGCTAAAAGCGCTGTTGGGGTCAAAAGCTTTTGCTAAACCTAATTACGCATTGCAGCATTTAAACATTTAATAAGTTGAAATTGTCATAAGAGGTTTCTAGCAAATATGCTAATTGTCCCCAAGTGAATAAGCATCTATTGAGTTGTTTGGCAAAGATGATAACTATTTTCAAAGTAAATAAGAATCAACGGAGAATTGATGTTGTCCTAATGAACACCCCAAAGATTTCTATAGAGTTCTTGAAAAAGAATGGTGCATTGTTTGCATCAATATCTATCACAATCCCCATCATTATAACCAGTGATTATTCCTTGAGTATAGGAGTTGCACCATGTGGCTATCAGTGGAAAGATGATGTGGACGGTCCTCATCGCTGAGAGACCGAAGCTGGCAAGACCCCAATGGGTACTTGCCAAGCTAAATGAAGAATTCAACCACCTTGTCGGGGATGGCTTATAATATGTGAAAAGGCTCTGGCTATAGTAGCTTAAATAGCATGAATTCAAGAACAGTTACTTAACACTGGATTGAAAATGTATGCGGAGGACCATGGTCATAACTACCAAATGTCAGACGGGCTACCACCAATATTCTGAGGGCTTTCGGATCACTAACACTTCGGCCTTAACTTGCATGGTATCATGTTTATGAAAAAAGCTCTTTAGTTTTCTGGATAGAAGTTAATCTTGGCTTTGTCCGTTTGCTTTTTTACAAATATGATGAACATTTAAATTAATTTTGAAAACATCAAACATAGTTGTTGGATAATAGAGAGAGGTTGACGTGGCAAGCACACAATCAAATGTGACACGTGTCTGCCACCTGCGGATGGCTCGCATAGCAGCACCTAAAGGACCCTTAGCTTGTGTCTCTCTTAAAATGAGAGAACCCTCGAGCAAATTCAAGAACAAAGTCAATTCGCTGCAACTTTAACTCCAAATACCGCTACATTTGTTGTATGCCTTTTTCCTTGAGTTTATAATTGTTGCTTCAATTTGAGCTTCTAAACATTTTTCTGATTCAATAAAACAAGTTCCCAAAATCGTTTGTTAAAGTTGAGAAATACAAAAGCAATACAAACACAAGTTTCATTCAAGAATCTTGGAGCATGATTCTTGAAAAACATCTTTTAATCCGTAACTTTCTAGGAACGGGAATAAATGGAGATATTAAGAAATTAACGGCAAATAGTAAGTGATGCATTTCTAAGAAGTTTCAATGTGATAAAGGACAAAGTCCTGAGTACAAATTCATTTTCCAAAACACCCTTCCACACGTATACCCCCTATTATTTATAACCATCATAATCTAAGCCCGGTGGAAGTATGTAGGTGGTATACGACGGCCAGACTTTATGTGGAGAGGAATTAAATGTGCAGGTTCTCTTGTATGAATTGCGTTTGGAAAAAAGAAGAGAGCTAACAAAGAGAACTAATTTTTGTTGAAGACTAATGTTGACACGTTTATTCTTTAAAAAACCCTATTAGCAAAGTGCCCGACAGTCAACGCTACAGAGACATAGATTTCATGTCTATCAATTGTGGTTTCTAATTGTGATTTTCTCGAGTGGTGGGAGGAATGCCGCGTATATATTACCTAACGATGACGCGTGAAGTTGATCAGCTTTTTTGATATTTTGGCTCCTAAAAATGAACCTTTGTAGCGATCATTCGCGATGACTTTGGATCAAATTTTCTCGCCCATTGGGATGACGCTGTCCAAACTTCCCCAGTTTTAATCTCATACAATCGTTGTTATACAACATTTGGTATAATAATGCCCGGTAGCATACTCTTTTTCGAAATCATTTAAAACAAAAAAGTTTCATGGGCCTCTTATATTCCAGATAATTGCCAAAAGTTTTATCAAGAAATCATTTAAAACATGGGCCTCTTATATTCCAGATAATTGCCAAAAGTTTTATCGATGCAAAAGGGAAAAAGGGAAATATCCCATCTTGTGTTATCCCTAGTAAAAAGTGGAGGAAAATCATAATTTGTTGTATTGTTCAACATGACACCAGAGTTTGACAGTTTGTAACCTTCAATAGTTTGAACAAAACTAAACCAAAAAAGCAACATGTCTATAACAAAAGATACAAAAGAGATAATACTGTAGTGGAAATATAAGCGAAAAGAATAAATTTAGCAAAAATAACTTAAATATTAAAAGGTATAAAATAAACATAACGTCACAGGGCCTAAACGCCCTACTATATCTTTACACGAAACTCAACATATTTGAAGAGTAATGTGCTATTTTAAAATGCAAAGAGAGTTTATTGTCTTACAAACAAGAAATTCATACAATAATTTTGGATGATCGTATGAGAATGCCTTAGATCCTATTTATAGAAGGAATTGTCGCGCTTTCTAATGCAAACAAAACAAGGTAATATAAAGAACAAAGGTCAGCTTGGCACATTCTTCAAACTCAATAGAAGGATAACATTGGCTCGGCACTTCCTTCTAGGATGGTAAAAGGCACCATTGTTGATTCAAGTGTCATCGTCACGGTTTATGCTCCTTAGTCGTTTAACCTCTTAGGTATTGTGGGCGGCTTGATCCTGCAGCTGGACGTGACACTATTCCGCATGAGGCTTGTCCGTGTGCTATCAAGGATTCAAAGCCTTCATCATTCCTTGTTCAAGGTGACATCATGTGCAGTGGACCTTTATCATTCCATGTTTGAACCTGGTAATGATTTATAAAGGTTGGCTTATCATCATCAAGATCAGGCGGCTTCATCCTTCATCCTTCATCCTTCCGGATAATGCAATAGATTTGAATCTTTTTCTGACAAAAGTTACATGTAAACATTATAGTTGTAATTACAGCCTTTCGTTTAATCTTCTAAAGCGGTGATCATAATTTATTATCGTTTGAAGTTTTATACTTGGAATTCTTGTATAGTTGAGAAATAGAAAATGAAGCATGAAGCATGAAGCATGAAGCACCAGATGACGGAACGTTTGCGATGGTTTTAAATTCCAGCTTATCATTCAATTTCATTTGTCTTCTAAACAGATTAATGATTGCTGTTCTTCCCTATGCAAAGTGTACTTTTCTTTCATTTCCTTTGTCATATAATGGAGTCATACCGCAATGAAACATGAAGGGGCCTAGAAAGATCCTAAAGCAGCCGACAAGTTGGTGTCATAGTTAAAGCTAGTGATCATTTGGCTTATCTGCGGAAATAACCACGCTTTAGGCAAGCTTTGCTACAGAAATTGGACATCTCACAATGCTTCGGTATGGAAATATTCTCCGATGGCGTCCATTGGCACTCTAGGACTCCTTCCCGTTTCTTCTTCTTCTCCTCCTTCCTTGCGCTTTATTCGTCTTCTATAAGAAGCACATCTGTCTCTCCAAAAAGCCTTGTAAGGAGTAAGGATACTATCACACCTAAATAATAATTAGGACCAGCTGGAGAGCGTCTAGGGCCACCATGGAGACCGTCTAGGGCCAAATTTACTTTGATACTATATAAGAAATGAGCCCATCTTTTCAAAAGACCTTATAAAAAGTAGGAATATCACTACGAATAAAGCCAAAGAACTTGACATTCGGGACCGGTGTCAAACTGTCTCCAACATCTTAACAATGGATGTACAACGTTTTCTTCGGCTTCTATGGGTATCTTCCAACATCTTCACAATGGATGTACACATTTTCCTCAGTTACTGTTAGACAAGCAGAGTGCCTCCTCCCACCGGTGCATGTGCGACACGCGCCTACCACGTCAGCACCACGTCAGTAGTCATGACCCGATGGTGACCCGTGACCTGCTCTAGGATCCGATCTCCATTACGAGACGACCCAATTTGTCCCCAACGTCTATACGCAACCCTAGCCACTACAAATCCTCATTTCCGGCGATTCTTTCCTTATTTGATTTTTAAATCAATGTAATTGATTTCTTTCCTGATTTAATTTATTGTTTCTTGTCCATATATTGTAATCGTTATTCAAATTATCAATTGAATCAGAAAATCACGTTGAAGCAAACTAGGGTTTTTGTTCTTCGTTGTTCTTCCCCAATCTCTGAAAATTTCCGGCCACTCTCTCCTCTGTTTGCCTAGCCAGTTTAGGATTTTAACATGGTATCACTAGAGCCTTCGGCTAACGCCTCAATTCTGATCCCCCTGGCCACCAATTCCGAAAACCCCAATTCTTCCTCTATCCCGACCCTTTCTCTTTCTCCTGCACCCTCGCCGGCAGTCCCTTCCCCTACCTCATTCGACCGTTTTGATGGGTCCAATTACGTCTTATGGCAGAGCCGTCTCATGCCTTTCCTTGTCTCCTAGAAACTCCTCCCAATTTTGGATGGATTCGAGCCCACACTCCCCAAAACGCTAACCTCCTCTAGCGGCGCCACCACCTTGAACCCTGATTTCGCCGCAATCAAGCTGCTCTCAGCTGGCTTATGGCCACATCCATGAACGCGGTGGTCACACAGCTCACGGACATGTTGACTTCGGTGGAGGCCTGGTCATTTCTGAAGCGCATGTATATCGCGTAGTCCTCTGCGCGCTCCGCCGCTATTCACATGGAGCTTCAATCAATCATGAAGGGGACTCGATCGGTGACGGAATTCCTGTCGCAGGTGAAGGACCTCCTCGATCAACTCGGCACGATTTGCGGCAAGCTCTCCGAAGATGACTACCATGCGTAGCTCTTCAGAGGCCTCGGTGACGATTTTGACGACCTCATGACCTTCGTCGCCACCGTCGAGTCAGCCACCGGTCCGCTCAGCCGAAAAGCCTTCCACGACCTCCTCCTCGCACATGAAGGTCGCCGTGATCACAGCTGCAGCTTCGCCGTGATGGTTGCCGCCACTTTCGCGGCCTACCCGAATAGGTCTTGGGGCGATTACTCAAGCCTGTCTCGCCTCTGGATCCAACCTAGGAGGTCCTTTCTAAGGGCCATCTCGTAGGCCCGCACGCACACCAGCTCACAAGCCAGTCTACAAGTCAACTCGCGGGCCATCTCGCGGGATAACCTGCGAGCCCCTTCGCGGCCCAAAACGTAGGAGATGGCCTCTTGCCCCTCTCGCCAGCCCAAAACTGCCCAATCGGCTTAATAATCATGGACCCCGCTGTGGCCGCCCCTATTGCCACCTTTGCTGCAAACCTAGCCACTATGTTGCCAATTGCCGTGAGCATTTTAACCTAGCTTTTATGCCCTCCTCCCAAGGCCCAAATTCTCGTTTTCCCCCCAAGCTCATTATGCCTATAATCCCCCCCATACACATACCCCCCTTTCCCTTATAACCCCCAAGCCCACTATGCTACACTTCCGCCTCCTGTCTCTCATTATTACCCCCCCAATCCCCCTCCCTCCTCCCTTGACCTAGCATCCTGGCACCCAGATTCTAGTGCCTCCCACCATATTACCAACTCCACTTCCGCTCTTTCTAGTGTTGCTCCCTATTTCGGTTCCCAACAGCTCACTATGGGCGATGGTGTTTCCTTCCCCATCACCCATACAAGTACTCTTCGCACTTCTTCCTTTCAACTCAAAAATGTCTTAGTTGTTCCTTCCATTACCAAAAATCTTTTATCTGTCTCTCAATTTTCTGTTGATAACAAATGTTACTTTCTATTTTCTACCTCTGATTTTTGGGCTCTTTCTTGTTATACAGGGCAAATCATCCTCCACGGTACCCTTGATCGTGGTCTCTATCGCGTCTCTTCCCCTGGCGCCTCAAGTCATCCTCAAGCCCTCACAGCTGTTCAATCCAGTCCTCTTCTATTGTGGCATCATCGCCTTGGTCACTTATCGTCTAACATCCTTGTTCGTCTTTTGCGATCCATCAATACTAGTTTTGTGTCGTCCTCATTTCCCCCTTGTACGGCATGTGCTCTTAGTAAGGCCCATTGCCACTCCCACCCCCCGTCCAAGTCTAAGTCTACTGCCCCTCTTCAGTTAGTCCACTTTGATATTTGGGGCCCGTTTCCTGTAGTGTCTTTGAACGACAATAAATACTATGTTTGCTTCATTAATGATTTTTCTCGATTTTCCTAGCTTTATCATTTTTCATCTCGCTATCAATTTCTTAATATTTTTATGATTTTTCACAAATATGTCGAGACCCAACTTCTATGCAAGTTACAGGTTATACAATGTGATGGTGTTCCCGAATTCTTGTCTACTGCCTTTCAATCTTACCTGCAGTAGCATGGTATTCATCAACGAGTGTCCTGTCCCTACTCCCTTTTTCAAAATGGGGTGGCTGAACGCAAGCATTGCCACATCGTGGAGACTGGTCTTGCCCTTCTCACTCAGGCTGCGGTCCCCTCTCATTTTTAGGATTTTTCTTTTGAGACCGTTGTCTCCTTGATCAACCACCTTCCCACTGTGGTCCTTTGACATCTCTCCCCATGGTAGGTGCTGTTTCACTGTCCTTCTGATCTCTCTCACTTATGTGTGTTTGGATGTGTAGTGTTCCCTTATCTCTAGCCTTATGCTCCACACAAGCTAGCTCCGTGCTCTCGCGCTTGCATCTTTCTGGGATACCCCCCTGGTTATCATGGCTACCGCGGCTACTACACTGTCACCTAGAAATGCTTCACTATTGCTAATGTTGTTTTTCATGAGGATGTCTTCCCCTATCACACTACCCCTCTCCAACCACCTTTACCACCAGTGTCTCCACAACCACCCCCTCCTCTTTTTATCCCTCACCTTATTATTTCCCCCCTACCGACGTCCTCTTCCAACCCTTCTCTGAACTCCTCAGACCTCACTGGTCTTGAGACTCCTCCGCCCCCTCCTACATCCACTACACTATCTCCCAACCCCCCACCACCTCTTCCCCCTCGCCCTATGACTCATCTCCAAGATGGTACCATCTCCCACCGCATTATTACCCATGACCACACTTATGCCCTTGTTGCTACCTCCACTTCCCATCCCCCTGAACCCACCTGCTTCTCTCAGGCAATTAAGGATTCTCACTGGCGTGAGGCTATGGTTGCTGAGTATACTGCTTTGATTTGCAATGGTACTTGGTCTCTCGTTTCTTTCCCGCATGGTGCTCGTCCCATTGGTTGCAAGTGGGTTTACAAGGTCAAACTTAAGGCAGATGGCTCTCTTGAATGCTACAAGGCTCGCCTTGTCACGAAGGGTTTTCACCAGTAAGAAGGTATTGACTTCACTAAGACATTCAGTCCCGTTGCCAAAGCAATCACCGTTCGCACTGTCATCTCCTTTGCTTATTCCCGTGGCTAGCCCATTCGCCAACTTGATGTCTCCAATGCCTTTCTTCACAGTTATCTTTCTAAGGTGGTCTACATGGTTTAACCCCCTATTTTTGTGGACTCTGCTTAGCCTTCTCATGTCTGTCGCCTCCATCGCTCTTTACATGGCTTGAAGTAGGCTCCCCAGGCTTGGTATCATCGACTCAGTATATTTCTAATGTCCCTGGGTTTCATCATATCTGCTGTGGATACCTCCCTGTTCACTCTCCACACACCTCATTACAATCTAATCCTCCTTGTTTATGTGGATGATATTATTCTCACCAGCTTTTCGCAGGCACCCTTCTCTCGTCTCCTTCAGATTCTTCAAACAGAGTTTGGCTCAAGGATCTTGGTCTTCTCCACTACTTCTTTGGTGTTGAGGTCCAACCTACCTCTACTGGTCTTATCATCCATCAAGGCAAATTCACTCAAGACATTCTGTCTCGTGCCAAGATGGTTGATGCTAAAACTGTCTCCACTCCTTGTACTATAGATGAGCCTCTTTCTATCTGGAGTGGTGAACCCTTTGAAGACTCCGTCCTTTACCACAGCATTGTTGGTGCACTTCAGTACCTCACTCTCACCTATCTTGATATTGCTTACACAGTCAACACTGCCTGTTAGTTTCTTCACCGACCCACCACTACTCATTGGCAATTTGTCAAGCGTATCCTACGCTATCTTGCTGCTACTCCTCGACTTGGTCTTCTTCTCACCCGTAACCCGTCCACTGAACTTCATGCATTCTCTAATGCTGGCTGGGCAGGCAATTGTGATGATAGACGTTCTGTTGGCGGCTTCTGCATCTTCCTTGGTCGCGATCTTATCTCTTGGAGTTCCCGAAAATAATGCACTGTTGCTCGATCCAGCACTAAAGCTGAGTATAAGTCCTTGGCTGACACCATTGCTGAACTAATATGAATTGAATACCTCCTTCGTGATCTTCGTGCTCTCCCTCCGCTCCCTCTGACTCTCTGGTGTAACAATCTCTCTACTCTCTACCTAACGGCCAATCTGGTCTTTTATGCTCGCACCAAACACATTAAGATTGACTTCCACTTCGTTCGGAAACGCCTTGCTCACAGTCAACTCTATCTCCAGTTCATTTCTACTGTTGATCAACCTGTGGATATCTTCACCAAAGGTCTCTCTTCTACTCGCTTCCACACTCTTCGGTCTAAGCTTCAAGTTCATTCTACCCCTTCAGCTTGCGGGGGCATGTTAGACAAGCAGAGTGCCTCCTCCTCACCGGGGCGTATGCGACACGCGCCTGCCACGTCAGCACCACGTCAGCAATCACAACCCAATGGTGACCTGTGACCCGCTCCAGGATCCGATCTCCATTGTGAGACAACCCAGTTCGTCCCTGATGCCTCTACATAACCCTAGCCGCCGCAGATCCTCCTTTCCGGCGATTCTTTCCTTATTTGATTTGTAAATCAATGTAATTGATTTCTTTCCTTATTTAATTTATTGTTTCTTGTCCATATATTGTAATCTTTATTCAAATTATCAATTGAATCAAAAAATCACGTTAAAGCAAACTAGGGTTTCCGTTCTTCATTGCTCTTCCCCAATCTCTGAAAATTTTGGGCCACTCTCTCCTTCGTTCGCCTAGTCGGTTTAGGATTTTAATAGTTACTATGGCAAAGATACCCATAAAAGTTTCAGACCATCTACAGAAAAAAGGCATCACTGTCTTTAGAGATGATGATGGCATTGCTGAAAAGCGGCCCTCAACTCGTGAACCACGCTAGGAGTCCTCTGGTTTTGTGCCTCAAAATAAGGGCCTCCTTTTTGTTGCTTTCAAGGTGTAGGTTATATGCCTTAAATGTGCAACAAATGGGAAGATATTTTAAACATGTGATTTATTTCTCGGCTCTAAGGCAATAGTAAATGTAGTTGAAAGATCATGCTAATATACCTTTCAACTCATTTCAATGCTATAAAGAGGATCAAGAATACGTTGTAGTTATCATCAAATCTCACAAAGCAAGTTTCCCCTTCCCCTCTTATCTCTATCGTTACCTCTATGATTCTTATTCTCCATGGCATTGTCTCTTAGACACTCCTTAGCCTTCTCCATTCCCCTAGTAGCTCCGAGCAAAATTCCACACAAACTGACCTTTTTCAAAGCTGCTGAAATAAGTTGGAGCATCCCTCAAGATCACATATCCAATTCTACCCTTATAAGGCAACAGAAGGAAGGCATTAGACACAATAATGTAATTGTTGTCTGTTTATCCAAATTCCTACCTCGCAAGAGCTTGAAAGATTTCATTTTCTAATAGTGATAATCTTCATCTACTACAGGGCTATATTAATGTCCAACACGGACAAATTAAAGAAGCATGTAGACATGAGCTGAAGAAAATAGGAGAAGATTCATTTGGAAGTATATGCATGATTGATGCAATTCAACACCTGGGCGTTGACAACTACTTTAAGGTGACTACGGTTATGAGCTTCATGAAACTGCTCCACGCTTTCAACTATTAAGACAATAGGGCTACAATGTGCCTACTGGTGGGTATCGCTCTCCTTTACCACTATTGCAATTTAAGTTATATTAGAATTGATGATATTTATCCTTGTCCAACAGAGGTATTTAACAAGTTCAAGAATAAGGAAGGAAAGCTCAAGAAAGAGCTGGCTGAAGACATTAATGGATTAATGGCTCTATATGAAGCTTCACAGCTAAGTATAGAAGGTGAAGACATGCTAGATGAACTTGGAAATTTCAGTGAACAGGTCCTGAATGCACGGCTTATACATCTTGACAACAACCAGCTCAGAGTTGTTGGAGGACTTTGAGGAATCCTTATCACAAAAGTTTGCAAAGATTCATGGTGAAAAGCTTTCTAAGTGATTTTCCAAAGACAAACGGATGGACAAATGATCTATAACTATTGGCAAAAATGGATTTCAATATGGTCCAATCCATACAACAAAAGGAAATTTTTCAGATTTTCGAGTAAGTTTCATAGCTTCAATTTTTACATTCTATTTCAAATATTATTCAACTCTAATGTCAATCTTTATCATTTTAGATGGTGGACAGATCTTGGTCTTTCTAAGAAGCTAAAGTTTGCTAGGGACCAACCACTCAAATGGTACATTTGTTCAATGATGTGTCTTATAGAGCCAAACTTATCAGACGAAAGGGTTGAACTCACAAAATCTATTTCCCTCATCTACATAATAGATGACATTTTCAATATATATGGAATGGTTAAAGAACTCACTCTCTTCACAAAAGCTATTAATAAGTATGCATCTATTAAAGGATTAATTTTCACTTTCCCTAGCAACCCCTATTCATTAATAAATTGTTGATTGCAGTTAGGATGTTGCTACTCTGGATCAAGAGTACATGAAGATATGCTTCAAGGCTCTTTATGATATCACCAATGAAATTAGTTTTAAGACATATCAAAGGCATGGGTGGAACCCAATAGATTCTCTAAAAAAGGCGGTATGTACCGACAGCAATATCATCTGAAATGAAAAAGATTCCTTTGACTATAACCAAAGCATTTCATAAATGTTAAAAACATGCACCTACATGATTGTTGCAGTGGGCCAGTTTATGCAACGCCTTTCTAGTGGAGACAACATGGCTTTCATCTAGGCCCTCACTGAAGCCAGAGGAGTATTTGAAAAATGCTGTTATTAGTACTGGAGTACATGTGGTACTAGTTGACACCTTCTTTCTTTTGGGACAACGTATAACGATGGAATCTGTAATTCTTGTGGATAACATGCCAGCCATCATATCTTCTCCGGCCACAATTCTTCGGCTTTGGGATGACCTGGGGATTGCCATGGTAAGTGGCTACCGTAACTTTATCTTTTTTAAAGCTATGAGAGGTAGGTGTGTAATGGGTCCAAAAGTTACTTCAAAATGTGCTCGATGGTTCTACGTCAATCAATTGGCTCTAAAAGCTATTATGAAAAAGACTTTTAATGACAAAATAAGAACTCAGCCTAGCAATGATATTTCTTATACAAGTAACTTACATGGTAATTCGCCATTTTTATGGTTCATGTAACTGCAAGATGAGGGTCAAGATGGCCGTGACGGATCATACATAGATTTTTACTTGAAAGAACACCAAGGCTCCTCAACTGAAGAGGCATGAAAAAAGGTTGCCAAGATGATTTCAGGCGCATGGAAGCGCTTAAACAAAGAGTGCCTCTCTCCAAATCCATTTCCAGTAGCCTTTTCTAAGGCGTCTCTTAATGTTGCAAGAATTGTTCCCTTGCTTTATAGTTATGACGACCAACATTGCCTTACAAGTCTCCAAGAGCATGTCAAATCCGTGCTTTATGAGAGCCTCTAAATCTTTTGGGAATACTCAGAAAAATTAAAAAATAAGCTTTTGCTTATGTATTTCTACCATACTATGAATCTCACGAAATATTGATGGTTCTACTCTGCTTATTTTATTTCATTTAAGATGCAAAATTTGAATACTTTGGTAATTGGGAGAGCTATCGAAAGAAACGGTTTTATTTGAATGGCTTGAAATTATCAATTTAGCCAAAAATGCAAGATAGTGCTGCATCCAGGATCAAGCAAACCTTCCTTCATTCATTAGATTTGAAGGTACTGCATCCAGGATCTGTAGGGACAAGTTGCATTGTGCTTTATCAAACTAGACCGTTCTTGGTCCCCAACACATGAAGCCATTGTACCCATGGTGGATGGACCAAGCTCACCTTCAAGTGGACCCAATTGTAGAAGTCCCTTCTTTAGTTGAAGTGATGCGAACTTGTTAGGGAAAGCCACGAATTATGTATCTAAATTCTCTCTTTAAAGGCCAGAAAGACTTTTTATGAAGAGAAGCAAAAATAGTAGGATTATGAAGAGTAATAAGAATGGATAATGGAAGAAGAAAAGAAAAAACAACGGTGAATGCAGTGCCGAAAGCTTTGCTGCCTTGGCTAATCTTTTGAACTTGGGTTTTGACATAATCAAAGACATACTGCTTTGGAGTGCGTCGAAATGGTGATCTGAGCAAAGGGACCCCACTGCGGCACTGGAACAGTCCACGTAAGAAAAAAAAAAAAAAAACAAAAAAACAAGGACTGCAAAGGAATCTCCTCTAATCCCCTCCACCAATCATAGTCCTGTTCCCATGTGGGAGTTTGGACCCCCGACGAATCATGTCTATTAAAAATGTTATTGTTTAATTTTAAAATCGCCCTAATGAATTGATGAAAATCTTTTATAATTTAAAGAATTTTACATATACTTAACAATACGGAATAATTCTACACATCCCTCACCATAATGATAAATATCAAATTATTAATAATACTTTGTGGTGAACTCAAAATTTAGCCGTATCCATAAAACTATTTAGAAAAAATTAAAATTTAATATTATATTAAAAAGTTCATTCTCCAACCTAAAAAACTTGACTTTTGAATTATATCTTTGATTTCTTAACAATATTATTTTTTTTTTATTTTTAATTAATAACTATCAATTTTAATCTACCTTCTTTTATAAATCCATCCATTTCGCTTAAAAATAGTAACTCTAGGATAAACAATAGAAGCAATAGATAAAAAGCAACTAGACTCGAATTTGAGAGTGCAATCGGCATATAGTGTGGCAACATCCACAAAGTTTCAATGTCAAGGATATACTTCTCTACTTTTCACGAGCTTAGTGCATAAAAGCAATATGCACGGAAGTCTAATTGAGGACAAGCATCTACTAGAAACTCTCTTCTCATAAATTACTTCTTCATGACTTTGATTATTAAAAATAACTTTTTACCATTGATATGCATGAATATTCTTGGAAGTTTCATTCCAAGCTAGTCTCAACATCTTAAAATTTTTCTCCTCTTGAACTACACCTTTGTAACATTGATTGTTGAAAATATCTTCTTAATATGGATAGGCATGAAAATTCCTAGAAGTTTTCTTCAAGGCAAGCCTTAACATCTTAAAAATTCCACCCTCTGAAACTACTTCTTTATGACATTAATTGTTGAAAATATCTTTTAACATCGATAGACATGAAAATTCCTAGAAGTTTCCTTCTATGTAAGCCTCAACATCTTAAAAAATTTTATCCTCTTAAACTACTTCTTTCCAACATTGATTATTGAAAATATCTTATAAACATTGATAGACATGAAAATCCTAGAAGTTTCATTTAGGACTAGCCTCAACATCTTGAAAGTTTGCTCTTCTAGAACTACTTGATATTGATTGTTAAAAATATCTTCTAAACATTGATAGACATGAAAATTTGTGGAAGTTTCATTTGGGACAAGCCACAACGTCTTGGAAGTTTCCACTCCTCAAACTAATTCTTTGCCAAGTTGATTGGTTGAAAATATCTTCAAAACATTGGTGGATGTAAAAATTCTTAAAAGTCCATGCTGAACATTGGGTAATGAGAACAAATTTTCTGCAAATCTTTTCTAGCCAACATCCAATAAGTGAGTTTTATTGAGCAAAGGAAAGCTAATTTTCACTTAGTATCTTGTCATGTCTTACATTGTCTTGAATAGGTTCAACATTGTTCAATGAAAACATGTCAAAACAAGAGTCTAACCACGTGACCATATCCGGGAAGAACGACCATTCACATACTATGAATAGTCCTTTCCAATGCAATAGAGGGGGCTTCGTAGAAAGGCCTCATCAACATCCACAATAAAGGAACTAAACATGGTTTGGTTTGGTCCAAAAACTTGTCTAAAGTTCTTATTAGAATTCTAGTTTAGGGATTCTCATTTGCAACCCCGTACTCTCTTATTCTCTAAGATTAATGTTGTAAAAATCTAAAAAAGTAGCATATTTCTATAATGGCCCCAACCCAGATTCTTTCTTGGAATCAGATGAGGACAGTGGCCCTTCAAGACCAATATATTCATGCACGAACTCCTGTTGAAAATATAAGAAGGATGCTTTTGGGTGCTTTAACCCACCTACGAAGAACAAAAGAAGTATAAATCTATGTGCAAGAAACGGTTTAAAGCAAATTCAAATGAACATTGATCGAATCAGAGGAGTGTAATTATTGAAGGGCAACACATTCAGGTCCTGCGAATCTCTACTTTCAACACTAGAACACGAACCTATGTCACATAAAAGCGATAAAGACTCCAGCGCAAGAATGTTGCGAAGGGGCTGCCTTTCACACCACAAAGCCTTACTGCTTTTCAAATCTCTGTCTAGCAGATGAATTGAGAAACTACCATCTTCCTAGAAGCAAAAAATCAATGCTGTGGCTTTTGGTTCTCTTATTCTCATAACTACAGCAGCAAAACAGTGCAAGAATACCCAGGAGGAACACTTAAATGATGCAAATTGATACAAAGGAAACAAAATTCTGTGTGAAATAAGGAACAAGCTTAAGCTGTAGAAGTGAATAACTGTACAGCCTGCAATATGAAACAAGAATGTTCAAGAGAGGCAAAAAGATAGCTATGCCCACAGTTTATACCTTGGGACTGTATTGAGCATTACTAGCTTGTAGTGAAATAGCTTTAAGACTAATATAAAATGAAAAACTCAATTACAGTCTGAAGCTTTGATTATGGCTTATTTAAATGCATATAACGTTAATAACTTTAAAGATGCATTTAGACTCCAGGTTGTTCTGTAAAATATAGCGCAAAGCACACAAGAAGGACCAGACACAAAAGGCATCAAAATCTCTACAGCTAACTTACCACTTGAATCACAGTCGGCATTTCAGAACTTCAGAACCATCTCAGGGGAGTTCATTGTCTTTGTATTATAATGTTACAGCATCATATCCCAATCCAAGTATGTGATATTTTGCAAACAATGGCAAAATCTACATAACAAAATCAACTCCCACCTTTTTCCAACCTCCCAGGGAGAGATGATATCAAAGTTTTCCAAATATACACAGCTATGCTCTAGTTTTGTGGTAAAACCGACCCGCATCAGAACACCATACCATTTCATTGTAATCCAGCCCATTACATCGTAATAAAGCGTATGATCTCTCCATCATCATTTTGACAGTAACATCGCCTTCTAGGTATTACAATAACTGACCAACATTTGGATTTTACGTTTTTGTGATAATGTGGGAATCTCAGCCAACCGACCAAACAGGTGGTGTGCATAATGAAAGAGTTACATATTCGTTGGTGCTCACTGCAAAGAATGGCCTAAAGCAAATTCAAATGAACATGGATCTTATCTCAACCAGCAAAGGTTGTATATTATATTGATAGGTAGTACATCCAAATCCTGCGAATCTCTGCATTTAACACCACAGCATGGACCTATATCATATAAAAGCAATAATGATGTTAATGCAAGCATCCCGCAAATGGCCTGCTTTCCACACCACAAACTCTTACTGCTTTTCAAATCTCTCCTGTATGGCTACGTTTACCTTTGGTTCGCCGAAGCCTGCCCGTGTCGAGAATCCCACAGTGAAGACCATTGCGTACAGAAACAATATGAACTCAAGTTCCATTGACTGCCGGCCCGTGGAAATTTGCCCCTGTTAAACCCCTTTTCATAAAGTTGATTCTTTTGAAGCTTTTTCTGAATGTTGTCAGAACTTATGCACTCGGGCTTTGGACAGCCGCGTCAAACAAGAAGGAAAAAGGAAGGAAGCTAAGATTTTCATTAGGGTAAAATGTCTTCTCATTTCACAGCCTGATTGGAATTCGAGAAAGGGCTTCGAAGAGCAATATGAACTGCTGAACTTACTTCTCCAAGCTTATTAGAAGTTTCCTTCGCCGCTTACTCACATCCATCTCTTTTCTCCACCAATTTCTTGTCGGTTAATTTCAAATCAGACAGACTTGTTCACCTCGTCGTCCATTGCACACCTCATCAAAATCCAGTATTAGTATTAAGATCTCGCCTAAAATGAAGGCACGTGGCAAACTAAGGTTAAAGAAGAGAAGTCTCATAAGGGCAGCACCGGAATTGAACAAGCTGGGAAAGAGAAGAAAACGGGGAAGTGAGGGAGAAGAGGGTATCGAACCAGACACTTGTGTTTTTCCATTGCTTCCTATTTCCTGAGTGTGTAACTTAGCTGCTTTGGATTTCGCAGTGTAATCTAGTTTCTGTTTAAGTTGGTTGTGTTGTAGTAACTTTGTATTATGAGCTTGCAAACTTGTGGCAGGAAGTTGTGCGTAATCAGGAGACTAGAATCCGAATTCTAGGGAAAACTCTAGGAATTTTCCTCCAATCTAAGTTGTTCTTCGTTTATGTGCAATCCTTGTCCTAACAATTAGAGATTTCTTTCTCGGAAGCCCTGCAAGCAGTGCGAACAACATCAAGAGACAGAACTCCCCGATTTGGCAGATCGGCAGGAGGATCAACTGCGGTCGGATTGTGGGAAAAAATAAGATTTTAGCTGAGTAAATCTCTTTTCTTTTCTTTCTTCCTTTTCATTAACTTCAACAGTGCTTTATTTTAAATTCAACACTGAATTTGTTGGGTTCTTCAAATTACTAAATTTCGTCCGATGGCATCAACTATCACTCTGGGACCTGTTTCTTCTTCAATCCATCGAATATATGATGTTTTCTTCAGCTTTCACGGGGAAGATACCCGCAATAATTTTGTAGACCATTTACATGCTGCTTTGAAGAGGAAAGGATCAATTTCAGAGATGACAAGAAACTAGAGAGGGGAAAAGTTATTTCTCAGGAGCTCATGCAAGCAATACGAGATTCTGAATATGCAATTGTTGTGATCTCAAGGAGGTATGCTTTCTCCAAATGATGTTTGAGGGAGTTAACCCAAATTATGGAATGCAAGTTAGAGACTGGGCTAAAAATATTGCCAATTTTCTACAATGTCGACCCATCCGACGTTAGAAAGCAAAAAAGCAGTTTTGAGGAAGCGTTTGATGAGCATGAAAGGGACCCAAAGGTAACATGGAAAAGATGTGGGTAATCTCTCTGGATGGCATATAGATAACATGTATGATCATTGTGATTTGATATGCTAAATTTTGGCTTATCTTTCATGATTAGAATTACGATTGTTTTTTTTTAATAAAGTTTCAGTTTTGATTGAAATTGTTTTTCTTTACAGCCTTCAGTCAATGATTATTGAAAGTATTAGTAGAAAGATACTCGAAGAGTCAAGACATGGCTCTCCAAACATATTTGATAGACTTGTTGGAATAGGCTCTTGCCTTCAGGAAATAATCTCCTTACTTTACTTGGGATTGGAGGAATTGGTAAAACAACTCTTGGAAAAGTTGTTTATGACCAAGTATCCCCTCAATTCAAAGTTAGATGTTTTGTTGCTAATGTTAGAGAGGAGACCAAAAACCAAGATTTAACCCATCTACAACCACAAATTATTTATGAGATTCTTCAAGAAAGTGAAAGATATGGAATACTTACAATGGAATTGAAGTGATATAAAGGAGAGTACGTAATAAAAATATTTTTATAGTTCTTGATGATGTTGATTTAGAAGACCAATTGAAGGTACTAGCATGGAGCCATGATTGGTTTAGTCCTAGGAGTAGGGTCATTCTAACAAGTAGGAATCAACGTTTGTTAAAACCATATGTGAGTGAAATTTGAGCGACTAAGCACCAATGAATCTTTAGAATTATTTAGTTAGAAAGCCTTTAAGAAGGATCATCCTATCGAAAACTACATGGAATTATTTACAGATATTGTGAGTTTTGCTCAAGGTCTTCCTTTGGCTCTTGAGGTTATTGGTTAATTTTTATATGGTAGACCACAATCGGCATAGGAAGCTACTTGAGAGAAGCTTAAAGTACATCTTGATCTAGACATTTGCAAGATACTTAAAATAACTTACGATTGATTACATGATTATGAAAAATAATGGTTTTTAGATATTGCTTATATGTTCAAAGGATAATGTAATGGCAACACAATTAGAATGTTGAAAGCTCTTCATTCATATTTTGACATTGATATCGAAGCTCTTAAGGATAGATGTCTTATAAAGTATTCAAATGAATATTTTGAATTCCAGATGCATGATTTGTTACAAAAAAAAATGGGACAATAAATGGTTCATCAAGAGTTTCCTGATGAACCTAGAAAACACAGTAGATTGGGTTGTTTTGATTGTATCAATCACATTTCAAGGCATGATTCTATAAGTGATTCTTTTTCCCCTTATGAAGGGAATAATATTTTAGTGCAATTTTATGAATTATTTGTCAAACATTTCTATGACATTAAGTTAGTTCTTTTTGACTTATAGGCAACTGATACTATCAAATGAAGCATGAGATTTTAGGTTGGAGTAAAATGTACTAACAACATCATTATTGGTGCATGAAACCAAAAGTCCATTTATCCAAGGTTTTCTTTGAAATGCTTAAATTACTTAACTATTTATGCAAAACAAGAAGTAGTCAATAGACATGAAACATGTAGTTTTGAATCCTTTATTTGGATCTTATTTTTTATAATAAATATTGAGTCTACATGATGACAATGTAATGTCAGTGACAATTTCAAATTGTAAGTGGCTTGCAATGCAACCAATTTGCAAACGAAGGAACCTGTTACAACACTAAGCAAAAGTGAAGATCATTTGTTTTTTCACAACAAAAGAAACACAATCATATTTTTACAATGTCGTCGTCTTATGAAATGATAGGCATGGCTTGCATTTGATCTTATATCACAATCTCATGGCTCGGGCCTTGGTTCTCGCTTATTCTTGTTACTTTACTCGAAGTATGTTATTGGTACCTACTCATTTAATTAATATATTGATGTTTCACTGGCAAGTTTGATTCCAATTAGTAGTAAAATTTTGAATTAGACATTGGCTTACAATGTTCATGACATATCAAGGACTAATTAGTGGGAATTGTTTCATTGAATTGAGGTAAAAGGAAGCCTACCATAATTGTGTTTCATGTATGCAGTAACAAAATGCAAACATACTAGCTCTACATTTTCCATTTGTCTAAAACAAAGAAGAATCTATGCCTTAACATCGATGATCCATGTCTATAAGATATCAATAGCAATGTTTCATAGCAATTCGTACCTCAACATTATGTTTAATAATTGCAAAAATTGAAAGACGATGAGAAACACTAAGAAACTAACTCAAGCAATACCAAAAAGTGATTTTAAATTGTGAAGATCAACTTATACGTCTTCTCTTATTCATATCTTGGGTGCCAAAAAAAGTTTTATCTCAAGTTGGTTATCAAAGTATAAAATAAAAATTAAACTACGAACTTAGAATCAAAATAAGTGAAAAAAGATAATAAGAACTTATTTATATTTTTTAAATTTTTCAAAAAAAGAAAAAAAATCTAAACAATTGGGTTTAGAACTAAAATTATGGAAGTCAATAAGATCTCCACCAACAAATTCTATGAGAATCAATAAATAGATGCGTTATTTGGACTAGTACTAGTAAATAATTCTAAACTTGCTTGTGAAGTTTCTATCTAGCAGTAGTTTTTTACTAGTTTCTCCCTCAATTAATCAACATGGCAACCACGAGAAATATCTATCCTTGCTTCATTCATAAGCAATTCCTATTTCGTTACTACATTGGCATGAATTCTTTTTCTCAATTGCAAGATATGAGTTTATAGCACTAAAAATGGCACTAAAGCACAATAAAAAAAGAGAACGGAAGAAGTGCAATCTAACATGTCAGTAAAATAAAATAAAGTCTACTTGCAAAAGTATGGGGAATAAAAACACAATCTCACAATCAATGACAATGCCTTTGGTCAACTGGAAACACAAACAAGAAACAACACAAGTTTTTTGGCCACCTTTTTATTTAGAACTCAAGTGGATATTGATCTAGCTAGTGATGCCAAAATCGCCATTTCCTGTAAAAAAGGAATAGGCAAATGATCAACGCTTCCGATGACTTGCTTCCGATGACTTGTGATAAGTCAAGTAAGTGCGAGCCCATAAGAGGAAAGGTTATTCAACTATTCTTTTTCTTTTGCCCTCATCTTCAAGTCTCGAATCAGGGGATGCTCTCGGTCTTTTAAGGCGAGCGTCTTCATCAGATCTGTTGCTTGAATTGGGCTTTTCTTTGTCCTCATCTTCGGCCTTCTCCTCTATGAAAGCCTCCAGTTGACTAATGAGATGCTGAGTTTCAAAAAAGGGAATGCTATCGTGTATTAACTCCCTTTCACCACACACGCGGAAGAATCTAAGAGTACATTTCTTCACTATTAAGCCTGAGTAATTGCTAGAGAAAGTAGCTTCAAGGCAATTGCGTTGATTCAACCAATCTCCAAATAATGCAAGTGGAATATATGAAAGCCAATGAAATCTGTTTGGTGTCCATAACAACCACAATTCTTCTGTGCTAATGCGATGAAGATGCAGTTTTGGCTCCGTTCCATCTGCATTGCTTCCAAAAACACAACGAAGATGGGGAGTAAAAATGGTCGAAACCTTTTTAAAGACTGCACTTTGATGCTCGGGAACGGTAAAATGAGCACATAGTAAAAGTCCCATCCTACCACTGTCATTGTCGGGTACATCAATTATTAGTGACGGCCCATTACTCCAATCACTAATCAAATTGCAAACTGCTCTTGGACGAAAACACCAAGTGAATACGGAGCGTTGATCAAAGTCCTGTACAATGAACATAAAGGAGGTACAATGTACATTAGTTTGGGAGAGGGAGAAAGAATAGGATGATTGACAGTGTATTGGGGCATATTTAGAGCAAAAAAACACAATCATATTATTCCAATGTCATTGTTCAATGAAATGAGAGGCCTGCATGTGATCTAACATCACAATCTCATGGCTCGGACCTTGGCTTTTTGCTTAACATTGTTGTTTATTTAGAGGATGTTGTTGGTACCAAATTATTTAATTAATACATTGATGGTTTCATCAGCAAGGTCAATTCTAATTAGCACGAACATAATATTGTATTACGGTGCTTAAAGACACATCAAGAACTAATTAGCTGAAACTATCTCATTGTACTGAGGTAAAAGAAAACCTGTAATAGTCATGGTCCATGAATGTAGAACAAAAATGCAGACAATACCAACACTACTTGTTCCACCTGTCTAAAGCAAATAAGAATCTATGCCTGAAGATCAGTGGTCCATGTCTAGAAGATATTGATAGTAAGGTTTCATAGCAATTTATGCCAACATCCATTTAACAACAGTAAAAATTGAAGGATGATGACAAATATTAAAAAACTAACTCTAACAACACCAAGAAGTGATTTCAAATTGTGAACATTAACTTATACATCATTTCGTATTCATGGCTTGAGTATCAAACAAAGTTTTGGTACAAGTTAATTATCAAAATGTAAATTAAATTAAATTGCACTAAAAAATTTAGAATCAAACTAATTGAAAAGTGATAATAAGAATTTTATAAATTTTTCGAAAAGAATTAAAAATCTAAACAACTGAGTGTAGAATTAAAAGCTAAGGAATTCCATAAAACCTCCGCCCATAAATTCTACTTGGTCAAACATTGTCAACGAAGGAAAAAGAAAATCAGCAAACAGAAACACGAGTTAATCAAGACAAAGGAAAAATAAAATAAGAAAAAAATAATTATAGGACGCTTGCCACTGAAGAATTTGATGAATTCTTGTATGTTTGAAATAAAAACTTGTTTATTAATCAAGCAAAACCAAAACTAGTTACAAGAGAAAACAAAGCCGTAGAGAAAAGAACTTTTAGTGTGCGGCTATATTGATTTACATGTTAACCTAAGAGGCTATATATAAACATGAAGAAGGCTTATACAAGGACAACCCTAGTATCTTATAATATAGGAAAATATATTAGGCCTTATTCTAGGCCCAATATATGATAACATTGAGATAAAATCATCAACCTTCAACACCCCCCTTCAAGCTGAGGGTCGAAAGAAGTCCAAGACCCCAAGCTTGCTAAGGAGATGATAATGTTGATTTGTCCCTAAAGCCTTGGTCAGAATATCTGCAAGTTGATCACCACTCCCAACATGTGCTGTGCTGATTAAACCATGACGTATTTTTTCTCGAATAAAATGGTAAGAAACATCTATGTGCTTGGTCTTCTGATGAAAGACTGGGTTTTTTGCCAATTTTTACGCTGCTTCATTATCACAATATAACAGCACTGGCTGTGAAACATTAATTTCCATATCTTTTAATAAACCAACCACCCAAACGATCTCACAAGTAGTAGTTGCCATGGCCCTGTATTCAGCCTCTGTTGAAGAAAGAGTCATAACTGGTTGCTTTTTACTTTTCCAAGAAATTACTGAATGTCCTAGTGTAAGACAAAAGCCAGTAGTGGATCGACGTGTCATAGGGCATTTTGCATAGCTAGCATCACAGAAAGCTTGCAAGAGAAAATCACCATCTGAAGGAAAGAATAAACCAAGCCCTATTGTTCCTTTGAGATACTTAATAATGCAGAGAGCTGCCTCCCAGTGGGATCGCTTGGGAGCATGCATGAATTGACTTAAGAGGTGTACTGGAAAAGCTATGTCAGGACGTGTCATATCAAGATAATTCAGCTTACCAATCAATTGCTGATAACTCAAGATGTTCTCAAATGGTGGATCATCTATTTGTGGACGAACTCGCTTATCATATTTCAAGCTAGTGAATAAGACATTTGTCTCCATAGGATTTCCAACAGGCTTGACAGCTGATAGTCCCAATTCAGAAATCAATTCTAAGATATACTTACGTTGACTGAGATGCATGCCATTTGAATCTCGAAGGATCTCAATTCCAAGAAAATATTTGAGTTCTCCCAAATCCTTGATTCGAAATGTAGAATGAAGATAGGCTTGTAAAGCCTCAATTTCTTGTATGTCATCACCAGTAATTAAGATATCATCCACATATATAAGCACTAAAACAATATTATCATCTTGTCCTTTAATGAAAAGAGAATAGTCGTATAGTGACTATCGATAGCCAGCAGAACTAAAGCTTCTGTAAACTTCTCATTCCACTGTCGTGAAGCTTGCTTTAACCCATATAAAGATTTCTTCAACTGACATACTTTGGACCCCCTTTCAAAAGGACTCCCAGGTGGTGGTTTCATATAGACTTCTTCATCTAAGTCTCCCTGTAGAAATGCATTATGGACATCCATTTGTCGAATAGTCCATTTACGTTGTGAAGCAATAGATAATGCACTTCTAACTGTCATAGATTTTACTGTAGGAGAAAAAGTCTCATGATAATCAATACCTTCTGTCTGACTATAACCTTTCGCTACTAGACGAGCCTTAAACCGCTCAATACTCCCATCAACATGATACTTAATCTTGTATACCCATTTACATCCTACAAGTTTTCTTCGTGGTGGTAGGTCTACCAGTTCCCATGTTCCATTCGATTCTAATGCTTTAATTTCCTGATCCATGGCATCTTGCCATCTAGAATCCTTAATTGCCTCATGGTAGAACAAGGGTTCTATCTCAGGTGAAATGGCTGTTATGAAATGTTGATGTGGAATGGGTAAATGTGTATAAGATACATAGTCAGATATGGGGTATTGTATGGATGAGCTAACATTGTTGCAAACATAATCTTGAGTCCATATAGGTGGCCTAGAAATTCTAGTAGATCGTCTAGGAGGTGATATAGAGACTGTGGGATTATGCATGGTTGGTGAGAAAGGATCATCCTCTGTCTCATCATAAGTGAAAACAGGAGGTGATGTAGAAGGAGGATCTATAATCTCCAAGGTAGAATCATTGGGTTGGTTACCTGATATATTGGAAGTGGTAATATCTGGTGTAGTATGTATGGTTGTATTAGGAATGGAATTTGATTGGGTAGGAGAGATTACCTGAGTATCTGAATTAGGGTTAACTCTGATAACTTGTTGTGTAATCTCCTCATCTTGAGATGACATCATAGGGAATTCTAAAGAATGGGACCTAGTCTCTATGTTTGTAAGAGGGAAAATATTTTCATGAAAATGAACATCACGACTCAGAAAAAATTTCTTTCTTTCAATATCATAAAGTTTATACCCTTTTTGCCCAAAAGGGTATCCCATGAAAATACTAGGAATAGCTCGAGGAGCAAATTTGTCTTTATGCCCCACCACTAAAGCATAGCAAAGACAACCGAAGACTCGAAGTCTAGAAAAGTTAGGAGCTTTCCCATGAATCATCTCATAAGGAGATTTTCCATGTAAGACTGAAGAAGGAATGCGATTGATAATGTGTGTGGCAATGAGTATACACTCACCCCAAAAACATGTAGGCATGTGACTTTGAAATTTTAATGCCCGTGCAACATCTAATAAGTGACGATGTTTACGTTCTACCACACCATTCTGTTGTGGGGTATATACACATGAACTTTCATGCATTATACCCCGCAATGAAAACAATTTGTCACATAAGGAATTAAAGAAATTAGTTGCATTATCAGAACAAATGCATTTGATTCCAATGCTAAAATGATTTTGAATTGTGTTAAATAAACGTTCCAAATGTAAAACTGTTTCAGTCTTATGTTTCATAAGGAAAGTCCAAGTCCCTCGTGAAAAATCATCAATAATAGTTAGAAAATATTTCGAACCATCATAATTTGGGGCATGATATGGTCCCCAAATGTCTACATGGATTAAATCAAAAAGATTTTTGACATTCTCAGTGCGAACAGTGAATGGATCACGTGTTTTCTTAGCAATAGGACAAACCGAGCAATGGAAATCAGAAGACAAAAAATCTTTGAAATCATTCAAAAATTTAAATTTAGATAAAGACATATGACCAAGTCTTGAATGCCATAAATGAAAATTAAGGTCATTACATGTTGGAGTAATTGAAAGGGCCGGTGGAAAATTTGCAAACATGCTTATTCCTAGGGTGCAAGAAAAAATAAAGTCCATGTCGCATTCTACCAATTCCCTTAACATCACCCGTTGAGAGGTCCTGAAACACATACAAATCAGCATAGAAAACCACTAAACAGTTATTCTCGGCAGTGAATTTAGCTACGAACAACAAATTATATTTGAAATCACGAGAATAAAGAACGGTATGTAATTTTAAACCGTCAGCTAGGGTTATGGAACCAGTGTGGGTGACATGGGTTAGTTCCCCATTTGGCAGTTTAACAGATCTAGACTTAGACATGCATTTAACAAGAAATTCTAAGCAATTAAAATCAGCAGTAATATGATCACTGGCCCCACTATCTATAATCCAAATGTAAGGAAAATATTCTGAAATACCTGCTCCATTAGCATGAGAGGTCCTACCATAGTCTTCCTTGATCAGATGGATAATGCGCTCATACTACTCTGGTGTAAAAGTGCAGTGACTAGGCTCAACAGTAGCCAAATTAATAGTAGAATTACTAGTAAAATTCTTGTAACCCGGAGGATAGCCATTAAGCTTATAACAAGCTTCCTTCTTATGTCCAAAAAGCTGACAATGCTCACATTGAGGTCCTTTAAGACGATAACAACTTTCCTTGCGGTGCCCCTTTCGTCCACAATGCTCACATTTGTGTTTACCAGAAACCCTAGATGACGCATCATTTTGCCCAGCTGTGAGCGAAAACGATGTGTCATTTTCGTTGTGCAGAGGTGTTGTCCCAGTTGATCGCTTAGGCCCTGGTGCCGCAACAAGTGGCTCAAATGCAGACCAGCTTGTTGCGTCAGTCCCATATGTCGATGTAAAAGCCTGAGAATCACCAATCGTCTTCTCTGGTCCTCCATACCGGTATTCGGCATTGTTGGCGATGGAGTAAGCTTGCAAAACATCAGGAAGTGGCCTCATGAGCAAAATCTGGTCTCTAAGATGAGAAAAGCAGTCATCAAGTCCTTTTAAGAATTGATAAAACTTCATGCGTTCTTGATGAAGTTTCCAACCGTCAGTTTTGGACATTTCCGGTGAATCTAGAGCCATCAATGCTGCATACTCATCCCACAATGCTCTCAAGCGATGAAAATAAGAAGCAATTGATCCACCCGATTGCTTTATGGAGCTTAATTCATTCAAAAGGTCATAGATTCGGGTCGGGTCAACCTGGCTATAACGAGTACAGAGCTCCTTCCAGAGATCAGCAACACTAATTGTGTAGATTAAGCCCTCATGGAGTTGCCCAAATAGCGAGTTGAGGATCCAAGAAAGACAAATCGCATTACAACGCTCCTAGAAAGGCAAATAAGGTTAATTTTCAGTTGGAGCAGGGTATTTGCCATCCACAAATACCAACTTGTTCTTAGAGAGAAGAACAAGTTTCATAGCACAACTCCAAACAGCATAATTACTAGAGCCATTGAGTTTGAAACCAACCAAAGGAGCTCCACTAGTGTCACCGGGTGGTAGATATAGAGGGTCGTTCGAGTCTATGATGATCGGAATTGGGGAAACATGACCCTCATGATGATCCGATTTAGAACCTGATTGATCTCCCTTCTCTTGGTGAGTTTTCCGAGCATGAGAAGCAACATATGGAGTAACCGGTGGTTGAAAAGGATCCGACTCAGTAGCCACGACAAAATCAAAAAGGTCTCCAAACTACTTTTACCAAGAGATATCCAAGAAAAATAACGGTTTGATAGAATATCCAAACCACAATAGCAAATCAAAATATAGTCACAAAGTGCGGAAGCGAGAAGGAAAAGAGAATACCAAAATCAATCGGCAAAAGCAAGAAAATCCATATGTCGGCAAAGTCTCTCTTTCCGTTTGGAATAGAAAAGAAAATATCACGTAAGGCCACACCACCAAGCTGTTCTCGGACAAAAGCTTTGCACTAGAGGACAAAAGTTTAGCTTTTCACTAAAGGACAAAAAACTTTACCTTTGTCTTGGTTCCAGCAAAAGCAAAGTCTCGTGTGAATAAAAAACCCTACTTTTCGATTTGGAAGAGAGATGTAGGTTATCCGTGTGCAGCACCATTCCCAGAGAAAGAGAAAGCCAAAATCCCGACGGAAGAGAGAGAAAGCCAAAATCCCGACGGAGCGAAATGAAAACCATCACACTATAAGCGATATGTGGCTCCGCAAAACCCAACAAAATCGTAGGCTCTTGATACCATGAAGAATTTGATGAACTCTTGTATGTTTGGAATAAAAACTTGTTTATTAATCAAGCAAAACCAAAACTAGTTACAAGAGAAAACAAAGCCGTAGAGAAAAGAACTCTTAGTGTGTGGCTATATTGATTTACATGTTAACCTAAGAGGCTATATATAAACATGAATAAGGCTTATACAAGGAAAACCCTAGTATCTTATAATATATGAAAATATATTAGGCCTTATTCTAGGCCCAATATATGATAACATTGAGATAAAATCATCAACCTTCAACAGCCACGTCATCGGTGACTGATCGAGGGTGGCATATCTGCAATATGCACAGCATACCGTACGGATGAACACTTCCTAAAGGCAGATTAGACTACAAACACTGTAAACATAATATTTAAGGGAACTATGTTGCAAAGGGGAACCAACAGTGAGATAATAATAGCAATAGACAAGAAAGAGATTAAATAAATTTTACCCCGTCCTGCCGTTGTGTAAGAGAGACCTTTTTTTTCTTCTTGACGGGGCCAAAGATTAGCAATCGAGTAGTATTAATAGAATCATAAAAACTTCGTGGATCCAAATCACCTTCAGAAATGTTAATCATCTGTCTAAAGAACTCTGTATCACCATAAAAATCGAGTAGCCACCCCGCCATACGCTCGAACTCCACATTCTCCCTAACTGAAGCAACTGAAACCCAGTAGCTCCGTTTACATGATTCTCGCCAGTCATATGGAAACTCTATGTGCACCCACATTCTGTTTGGGCCAACGCGAGAAATTTTAGGTAAACAAAAGACTAAGGTGTTTGGACTAGGTTTATCGCATCCAACTTCACAAACAAACTCGGGAAACATATGATTATCGCCTTTACAAACAATCATCAAAGCACATCCCTTCGGTCCGTCCGAACCCAAATCCCAATTCATATAAATTTTAATTGCTCTGCTGGAAATATTTTCTGTTGTGCTTCCCTTGTCGAACCACTTTGGGGTTTCTGATCCTCGTATTGGGCAACACGCTACCTCAAATTCAGGATCACGCTTCTGTAAACAAAAGAATAAATTAAAAAAACAGGGGGAAGACGTTAACTGCAGTAGTTTCATGCTATTAGGAAAAAAGAACTGTTTATTTTCTAAGCGTGATACATATAGTACTTAAAAGGAGAGTAAAAAACTCACCCCTTCACCCTCCCATGTAGGACACTGTGAAGGCAGATATAGGGCCTTGCAAGGTTTGGCATCAAAACCAATATAGGCAACCGTATAAGAGCGGACACTAACCTGTGATTTTAGAAAAACTGCATGCCGCCACGTGTCCCTCTTCTCATCAAATGCCACCATCCTTGGACAACTTGTCAAGTACAAAAAACCCAACCTCAATGGCAACTTTGGCAATGATCGAAGAGAGATGCAGTCATCCAAAGCAAGGGAACGGAGTACAGAAAGTTTACACAAACTTTCTGCCGGTAATTCTGTAAATTTGTTCCCTGACAATGTTAATCTCGAAAGTGAGGAACGGCAACCAAGATTTTGAAGAATTCCTCCATCGAATATATCGCAATAACTCAAATCCAGGTCTAATAATGATCTAAAACCTGAGGATAAAGCCTCCGACAAATTTTCGATTGCACTGCAGTGGCTCAAGGAAAGCTTTTGAAGGACTGAATGTTGACATAGGCTTTCAGGTAATTTTGTAAACTTGTTTTCGGATAGGTCTAGATCTGAGAGTAAGGAACAATGACCAAGATCCTTAGGAATTTCTAGGAGATTGCAATCACTCAAATCCAATTTTGATAGAGATCTCAAATCCAGTTTTGACAAAGCCATCGGCCATTCTTTGATTTCTCAACACCAATTCAAGGACAGCTTCTCAAGGACGGAAAGTTTACCTAAGCTTTCCGGTAATTTTGTAAATTCGTTACCCGATAGGTCTAAGCTCGAAAGGGAGGAACAGCTACCAAGATCCTCAGGAACTGCTCGGAGATTGCAAAAACTCAAATCTAGTTCTAATAAAGGACTAAAACCTAAGAACAAAGCTTTCGGCTTGTCAGGTGTTTCTGTGAACGAAGAGAGGGATAGACTTTGACATGCCTTAAATTTCTCTAATGACCGCAAACTCTTAAATGATAACTGTAACTGTCTTATGCTAGACTCACTAATATTAAGATCCTTCAAAGATGACATATTGCCCTCAACTTCTGGAAATCTGTCAAGCTTTGAACATGAAGAAAGATCAAGAACTTCAAGAGATATCAACCCAATCTTGTCTGAAAGTTTTTCAAGCTCACGACAACCTTGTAGCAGCAATTTCTTAAGCTCTGCATGCCTTTCAATGGATGGGTGGGCCTTTGACAAATGCTCACAAAATGAAAGGTCAAGTATTTCAAGGTTAGGGACTATGCTCAAGTCTGGCATCTCAATCAACATTTTTGATTTACTCAAGTTTATGTGCTTTAATTTTGAAAAGTCCTGTTGCAAATAAACAAATGGTTAAACATAAAGTGAAAAGTAGAGTGAAAAAGAGGAAGAATAAAAATAAAGAAAAGATTACATTCATATAAAACCAAAATATTACCTTTTGCCCATCCCACAGTCGTTCAATGCAACTATATTTCAATATCAATGCACCAAGATTTGTTGGATTGAAATTTGACTCGTTAGGCAAGGAACTAAAAGGGTAGTTCCTCCATTCCATAATACGTAACTCAGTGCTGAACTTGAATTTTGAAATATCATAACATTTTGGAAATGCATCATTGTCTTTTTCGTGGTAGACAAACATTCTCATTTTCTTCATTGTTGAGAAAGCTGTGGAGAGTTTTTCCTCATCTAGTAGCCCTAGTTGGCAAAGGAAAATGCCTCTCACCTCATTAATTTCCTAGAATCAAGGAAACTGAAATTAGTGTAGTGGAAACACTAAACAAATATGAGGAAATTATTAATATCAAATAAACTTGTTTATGTTAGCATCTAAACTAATTCACTTACAAATTCAGTGTTTAGAACGAAAATGACGTCTTCAGGCTCTAACAATCTGCTTTTCCCAAAAATTTCATTACCCATTTGATATAACAAATCATGAATACATAACTTTTGGTTTTTTGAGAACTTTATGAGAGATAGACATTCAAGATCCTTAAGAATGGTCTCGGAATGGTATCCCAAGCATTTTAGTTGAAAGATAACTTCTTTTTTAGACATTTGATTGTAGAAAAATACAATGTCTAAAAATACTTGTTTTGTTGTTGGATCTTTTAGGCTATCAAAAGTGATTTGGAGTTTCTCAGAAACATCAGGGTCAAGTTTTTCTGTTATTCAAGCATGGTAACTCTTCCATACACTCTCTTCTTCCCCACGTAAGTAGGAACCAAAAATGTCAAGCGCTAAAGGATGACCTTTCGCAACTTTTACAATTGGCTTGATCCATCTCTTAAACTTTTCTTCAGGATGACCATCTTTAAATGCTCTTGAACAAAAAAGTTGTGTAGCAGCATCCTCATTTAACTCTTCAACGTCATAAATATTGGCATCATACAACTGCAACAAATGAGGGTTTTTGCTAGTTAGGATAATTCTGCTTCCCTTTTTAAACCAGTTAGGACTGCCAGCTAATGCATCTACTTGCTTGCAATAACACACATAATCAAGTACAACCAAAACCTTTTTAGTTCTTAACTTGGTCTTCAAGGTTTTGGTTACTTCTTCATCAGTTCTTAATGAATCAGCTACTTCTTCTTTGAGAATAACAGAAATAAGTTGTTTTTGTAAAACAAAGATACTATTCTTGTCCTTTTCTCCAATGCCTGAAATAAAGCAACATTTTTCAAACTCATGTGAAGTCCTTTGATAAGTGATTTCAGCTAGAGTTGTTTTTCCAATTCCGCTCATTCCACAAATTCCTATAAAGCGAACACCAGCCGATCTTAAAGCAAGTAATTCTATGATTTGCTTCAATGGGGATTCTATCCCAACAACGGACTTGTCAATGCCTAATTCCTTGGTATCAAGTACTTCCTGGGTATCTTTGGCAGTAAGGGAATCATCAATGGCTATTGAGTTACACCTCAAGTGATTACATATCTTCATACTAATTCTTTCAATTATTTCTGCTTCGCACCTATTAAAAAAAATACTAGCTTAGAGCAAAATACAACTAATCAAAATTTGTTCTTGTTCAATTTCCTACGGAAGGAAATAAAATTTATCATACTAATTTGCAAGAGTCAGTAAAGTTAGTGTGAGTAATTACAATAGTGAGAATACCTGTCTTGGAGACGCCGCCCACTTTCTTCAAGGCAACTCTGTACGGTTCCAGCGAGTCATCGTTAACCTTGGCGGAGTCCAAAGAGTAATCACCTATTTCATTCAAAATAGTTTTACTATTTGCCCAACTGGAGTCATCTTTAAGTTTAAGGAAGGCCTCTCCAAAAGGCCCCTCCAGTTTTCGTACGTCGGAGGGAATCACATGATAGAAAACAGGGAAAACAGTAAGGCGTCTCATTTCCCTGAGTTTCATGATCCAAGTCAGCTCAAACAAACACGATTCTGACCCACCAAAGTTCTCTGAGATGACAACGATCGCGCATCGAGATTCTTCTAACGCGTTCTTGAGACCTGGATGAATTTCTTGTCCAGGTAGTTCTCTATCATCTCTAAAGACCATAATCCCCGACCTCGTCAAAGCGGCATACAGATGACCTGTAAAACCATGTCGGGTGTCCGGGCCGCGAAAACTGAGAAAAACCTCGTACTTCTGCCGATGATTTGAAGAAGAAGAAGATGAAGTTGATGGGGGTGAATAAGGGCTTTTGGACGCCATTGCAGACTCACAGGTTTGTCCAGTCCGACGATCGTTGGCGGACATCGAGACTCGCAAGCTCTGTTTAATAATTAGGGGATGACGCGTCAAAAGCGAAAGAAGTAAATTTCCACCAGTTAAAATTTGGTGACTAGGCTTGACGAGTTAAAACTATTGCGCTAAGGGCGTCTCAAAAGCAACGATAATCAATTTCTATTACGCGTGAAAGGCAGAGTCAGAGCGTTGAAATTTCCGTCTCATCTCTGCTTTTAACACTACAACGGGGACGCTTTTCGCACCACGAAGCTCTACTGCTTTTCAAATCCCTGCCTACGAATTCTATTTATTTTGGGTCATTTTCTTGATCTCGTGGAAAATGACAAACTCTTTTCATGCTTCGATTTACAGCACTTTCTTTCGACCGTTTGTTTACAAACCAAGGCATGTATTATGTATCAAAAAAATTGATTTCCAAGAACTTGGTTATGTGCTTTTGGATGACCTTAATTCCTATAAAGGATTTTTAATATTTTATTGATAGAAAGCAGAGACCACACTCATAAATCAATAATCCTTTATAATGTTATCAAAACAAAAGTTAAACCCATGCGCATATGCATCCCTACTGTTCGTTAATGGAGGGAAAAGATGAGCTTGTCGATCTGTGAATCTCTGCCTTTCATGCCAAGACACGGACATCCTGGAAATGGATTTCTGTAGATGGACTTATTGGCTACCTACTCTGTAATAATCAAGTGACGTCTTTTCATTTCTTCGATTTTCTGCGATGCGTCCAGTGTGAAGATGACAGGACAGGGACCTAGTTACCCCATTATACGCGGGAAGGTCGTAAAGCAGGACCGGCAGACGCGTGAAGTTGGACGTTACCCAATGTGTTTACATGTAACAGCGAAGATGAAGACGAAAGAAACGAAAAGACTTCATAATGAAATGTCTTTTCATTTCTTGTATCTTCGTGAATGCGTTCAGCCCGCCACATGGGGGGCAAGTCATACAGGAGAACCGAAAGACGCGTGGCGTTGGGTTTCCGGATGAATGATAGAACGTTCTATGCATAAACTCAAAGGAGAAGTCCAAGAAAAAATATTCTTATTGTCTCTTCCCTTTTTTGTTTTGTTTTCTTTTTCATGTTTAACTCTGTCAATATATTGTTCTCCCAGTACATCAGAGCCAAAAAGGTCAAAATGCAGACACTGAACACATCCTTTAACTTAACCACCAGAAAACCAATACACATTTGGCTTCCGTATTTACACTTAATCCAGACTCGGCAATTACTTCCGTCAGATGGTCCACCTTTAAGCTGGCCGCTAGCATAAGCTGGCTTTTCCCCCAGAATCTGCATTAAATCAAAATTGATTAATTAACCTTGTTGTCAGGAAAACAAGTGCATATGTATGTATATGCAGTGTCATATCCAAAACCTAAATACTAGGCAACCAATAGCCACTAGACTACTGGCCTGGTAACAGGAAAACATATAACTTGCTTCCTCATAACAACATATGCAAGGCATTTACTCCCTCTGTTGCCAGCGTGATCATGGCCGAAAATTCAACTTTATCTTATTTCAGTATCAGATCATTAAATGGTCACACAAAAAAGAACTAGGAAAAGAGAGGAAGAGGACTGTCTCTAGAAAGAAGCATGAAATTTTAAATAAAGGATACTAAAATCAATGGTCCTACCATCGCTGGTTCTTCCTGAACTCAATAAGCACAGGGTATATGTTCTCAAAAGCTGTATAGGTCTCATCCCTCCCCTGAAGATTGAGAAAAGAAACAATAATTCTTAGATCACCAACAAAATTGACACAAATTTGGGAGGGGAGAACAAAAGAAGTCTAGCAATATCACCTTCACTCCTGTAAGAACAATTTTCCTTGACACAAAAATAGGCAGCAAAATCTTTGGTTGTTTCATTCAATAGATTGATCTTGGGAAAAGCTCTGGCTCATATTAACCACAAGAAAAAAACACTAGTCAATTCGGGATTTATCATTCTCTGACTCATAATTATGTGCTGTAGGACATATGTATGTATATGACAGCATGTATGCTCACATGCGCTTATGTTTGTGTGTTGACATGAAATCTAGAACATAAAAACCACAAGACAGGGTTAATCTTGACAATGTCTTTGAAGGACATTCTCATCTCACCGCCACTTTAATGTTCAGATCAAGAGGAACACCATAAAGAGACACTCCTTTTCCAGTAAATACTTGAAACGATTCACGTAAGAACACATAATATGGCGCATCCATGCCATAACTCATGCAAAAAAAAAAAAAACAATAATGGCTTTTACCTCTAAGAGAAAGAAAACCAAGAAATTACTCCAGAGACAATTTTTTGCTTTGAAAGCAAATGGTGCAATTAAACGAAAAATATCATATAATGGATCTCGCATTTAAGAGAAAGAACATAAAGAAAACAGTTAGAAGGCACCTTTTTTTTTTGTTATGTATATGGCACAATTCAAGAAAGGCACCTGGTAATTGCTATGACATTTAAGCGACAGAACACAAAACATGGACAGCTCACTGCTCCCACTTACGCTTGAAAACGCACCTCGGAAATATGCAAGTCCTACAAGCCTGATGGGGAATTTTACATCACAAGAACCAACTATGTTCTGAATCTAGAAATCCTACAACAGCAGAAACACTCGTGTTAGACAAACCGTAACACCTTGTGTAGATGCCTCTGTCTGTGTGTGTCTGTGTCTCTGTAGGAGAGAGAGAGAGAGAGAGAGAGAGAGAGATAATACCTTGAACTTAGCAAGAAAACCAAGCTTCTGAATAATTCGAGCATACTGAAAAATACAGATTTCTACGTAAGATTATGAAAAAAGAAGAGGGGAAAAAAAAAAAAAAAAGGCAATAGAAAGTAACCCTACTGCTCCTCCTTACGATCTTTGCAGTTTACATAGTGAAACTACAGAGTTTGTGGTGCTGGCGACTTTTCAACATCTCACAAGCAGCCGAGGAAAATTTGACAAGGCATCAATTACCTTTCGTGCAGCCAACTTTGACTGGTGTTCACTCTTAGCTCCTGTACAAACCTACACGTTATGATAACATATCAGTATCTGCAAACTTAAGTCTTTTAAAAAGCAAAAACAACTAGAGATGCCCGTTACATTTATCTGTTCCATTTAGCAAACTTTCATAGAGTATTTGCAATTCAAAACCACCTAAAATATTGAACTCATTAGCTACAGGAGAGAAACAGAAATAACTGAGCCTCCCTTATCCATAAGTGCTGTACTTTTACCGCAGAAGAAATTCCAACAGATTGACATTGTATCACTCTAGCCTAATCTCTTTCTTTTCTTTTCTTTTCTTTTTTGTTCTGGTGGGCAGCGGCCCGCCGGGGGGGGGGGGCGCGCCTCCGTGGGGGGAAGAGGTACAACACTCCAACAGCAACAACCAAAATAAATCCCGCTGCAACTAAAGTAAGATGAAAACAGCATATAAAGAGACGTCTTAAGTAAGAAACCACCAGATGATTTGGGTAAATTTACCATCTTCCTAGAAGCAAAAATCAATGCTGTGGTTTTTGGTTCTCTTATTCTCATTACAGCAGTAAAACGCTGCAAGTACATCAGAAAAGTAACATTTAAATAATACACATTGACACTAAGGAAACACAGTTCTATCACAATTCTATCTTAAATAAGGAATGCTTAAGCTGTCGAGGTGAAGAGCTTAAAAGCCTGCAATATGAACAAATAATGATTGAGAGAGGGAAAAAGAGAGGTATCTCCATAGTCGCATACCTTGGGATTGTACTAAGCATTACAAGCTTGCAGTGCAATAGCTTTAAGGTCTAACTTGCAATCCAAATTGACTGTCAACACAATATTTCTGAATGGCTAACAGTGCCTTGTTAATCTATAATCACAAACATAAAAAAAGGAAAACTCATTTACAGTGAAGCTTTAGTTAGACCATATACATAACAATTGAATATGAATAAGTTAATCAACCCTAGGTAAAAGAATCATGTCTCTAGCAGCACAAATTCTTTCAATTAATATGTACCAATTATTAACAAGTCATTGGTTTTTCATCCATAATGTTTTCTTGAATCCTTCTACGTTTTTGGTCCCCAATTTGAGCTCTTTAGAAGAACTAAATCTAAGTTATCTCAATCTACCAGATGCAACTTTTCCTGATCTTAGCTCTTTGTCTTCAATCAAGTATCTAAATCTATCTGGAAACAAATTGACAACAATACCATATAGTATTTGTCAACTTTCCAACCTTATTGTACTTTACTTGAGAGATTGTAAAAGCCTTCAACAGTTGGAATTGCTCTCATGCTTAAGATCCTTGATAGAGTTAAATTTGGCCTACTGCAATCTATCAGATGATATGATTCCAGACAATCTTAGTTTTTTATCCTCACTTCAACGTTTAAGTCTAAGTGGGAACAAATTTAGAAAAATACCAAATTTGGTCCAACTTTCCTTGCTTTCTAATCTTTCCCTAGATGATTGTGTTGAACTTCAAGTATTACCAGAGTTTCCATTAAACTTGAGTTACCTTTCCCCTGAAGAATTGTCCATTCCTGGAAATTTGTTGCCATGAAATGGACCCATTGACTTCAAGTGGAAGGTTGTCCTCCGATAATTGCTGTTTTGTGGCCATCAATTTTAACTCTGCTGGCAGACCCTACAAGATTCCACATGCGCATCAACCAAAGAACATGGTGAGTCACATGGTGAGTCACTTATCTCCTTTTTTAACATAAGAGTATTGGGTTGTTGAAATTAACAATTGCTATTGTTACATGATAGCTTAAAGCACTATGATTCACATCTCTTTTCTTATTTTACAGCACGGTTAATCTTGTCACGGAAGGCATTGCGTGGACGTCTAGAATCCCAGACTGGTTCAACCGAAAAATCACTAGTTCCTTTAGAACAATTGAACATCATTTGCAGTCGAATTGGTATTCCCGGGCAGGTTGTGCTTTGTTAATTCTTTATGAAGTTCATGAGTATGGAAGTTCTAATAATAGAACATCTGGTGGCAGCAATTGTAATCTTCCTCAATTTGTTTGTCAATTTCAATCCAATAAGATTGGTACAAGAAATTCATTACTCCTTTGTGCCCCGAAAGTTCCTTATGTTGGATTAAATGGTCTTTGGGTGTTTATAAGCCGATATTGGCTCCCCCGTGGAGCTGGTCCCGAGGTTGAAGGTTGCCTTGAGGGTTCAATTGAATCATGCAGCCTAAACGTGGAGGTGAGAGAGTGTTGGGCAGGTTCTGTATATATGGAAGATTTCTCGAAGTTTTCTGAAGTTATCAATAACATTTCTCCACATGCTTTGGATTTTGACTCTTGGCATTCCATAAACACCTCTATTCACTAGCGGGATTAAAAGAATTTATTGTTGGTGCAAGATTTGATTGGGTGGCTATTGTTAGTGGGTTTCGTTGTATATTCCAGAGGCAGGTACAATTTACTCTAGCAATCGATGCTATTCCAACTTTCCCTCACTTTTTTTTCTCATTTCATAGTTGTTCAAACTTTTTATTATCCATTTACTCTCAATTCTTAGGAAAAAATGAAATACAAGATAGAGGGAGAGATTGGAAGGTAAGCAATGAAATTTAGGTGGAGGAAAGGTTATTGGTATTTTGTTACCAACTTCAACAAAGTTTTGCTAATGAAGAAGATTGAAAAGGTTATCCTCTCTCTCATGAATTCACATTGCTTATAAGTAGCAATTTTTTTATTAGCATAGATGGTTAGTGCTTTTAAGCAAAATAAATTGTTTGGCTCATGCAAATATATTGTGTTTTTTTATTTTTTGTTTGTTAAATGGGTTAGTTAATGATTTATTTTGCTTAACTATTTGTTGGTTATGATGGAATATTTCTAAATTGACTATTTATTTGTTTATAAGACAATATGAATTTACCATTGCACTAGCTGACCTTTTGTAATCTGTGCACAAAAGCTTATGAGTTAGTCATTTTCAATATTTAGATAGATTCTTAATATCCTTTATTGCTAAATTGATTTTTAGTATACTTTGTTCGGATATCTTCTTCCTTACCCCTTCTTTGTTAGTCTTGAGTTGGACCCTCACGTTCTCAACCCTTTTGCTGCATCACCCATCTTTCTCTGTCCTACTACTCCGTCACTAAACACTAGAGCAATCCTGAGATTTGATAACATTGTGCAAGGACCAATGATCAAGATAAAGGATAGAAGTTGATGTCCACAGGTTGCATTGGCATTTAGTGTTCATGGATAGAGTTTCCTGGAGATTCTAATCTTCAAACTTTGACAACTACTAAATGATGTTGACTCAAAATATTATTTGGAACCTTATTAATTCTCATTGGCACTTAAAAATTTAAAGAGGTGAAAGTGTTATGATGGAGTTTCAAACAAGTACAATGCAATATTTGCATCAATATTTATCACAATCATCACAAATATTTACAGTGATTGTTATATAACTGTAGGTGTTGCACCATGAGATGATAAGGAAGAAGTTTTTTTTTTTTTTGGTGAAAAGTCAATAATTATATATCATCATAAAAAATTATAAGCTTTTTCAGTTATAAACATCATCATTTAGGCTCAAACACTGCATTTGACAAATTCCAAAGCTCTTGTAAGAATTTATTACAATTTATAGGTTTTACTCTTCTAGTAGATGAAATCTTCCCTCTCATGTCCTTCTTGATTTTAATAATAATGGTCTCTAAATTTTTATTATTATTTCTTTCCCTCCAAATATGATACAATAGAAGTTAGTGGCAAGAATTTGGTGGCTAGTTGCTAAGTCAATCTTTATAGCATCTCCATTTATTCTAGGACTATGGAATCATTCAAATAGAGTGGAGCATTTTGGCATTTCAATTTCAAAAAGGTATTGACGTTATACATGTGTGGTTTCTGTTTTATGTACCAATATTTTAGGTAGAGCTACTCTTAGATTTTCCCTTCTCCTAGTCTACTATCATTATTATTTTATTCCTAACTTTGCAATGGAATAGAACTCTAAGAAACTCTTTCCTGAAGGAGTTTCCTTAAACACTAGCAAGCATATTGTAGTTGTGCTAGCTTGTGTCCATTATAGATGTTATAGTTCCGAAAAGATCATTACTTGGCCATTTTCTTTCAAGTTTTTTTTTTTCCTCAGTATTTTTCTTGTATTTTCTTTTAATTGAGCTTTTGTTTGTAATTTTTTTCCTTTGCCAATATTTCACTAAGTTAAATTTGTCCCAATCTTGAAATGACAGAAGTTAAATTCTAGACAAGAACACATGTATTAACCTTTATGTTGAAGGAGATTTGGTTGCGTTCATAGTTTATTTATTTTGTTTACACGTTGTTCAAATAGAAAATAGCATTGATATTGTTTCAAATAAACCTAAAGCAGGTAACAAGGTGGTAATTATTAATGGTCTTTACATCTGATGAATGCAGGATAGGAATCTGTTTGGCACAATTTAAGGAGATGGCAAGTACTTGTATGCAGATTTAGTGGCGGCTACCGGATTGGTTTAATCAACGTAGTTATATATCACACGTTACATCTTTAAATTTATTTATTTATTTATTTATTTATTCATTGCATGTCTGCAAAGGAAAGATTGTAAAGGAAAGGTCATTAAATGAGTGAGAAAGGTCTTTAAGGTGGTGCTTAAAGACGGCCAGATTGGAATTCAAGAAGGGTCAGGCATCCGAGCTTAGCCAATAGGAGTACGTATAGTAGTCATAAACGTACTTAAGAAGATGCAGATGGAAGAAATATTTGTCTTTAGCATAATGGATAATTACAAAATTTTTATAAAAATGTTTTTGATTTGAACTTATTTAATTTAAAAATTCGATTATAACAGATAATTTTAAAATTATTGCTTAAGAAAATGATATGGTGTGAAGACTTGTGTTTTTAAAGTCTTTAAGGTTTTGTTGAAGTGATTACTTGGTGTTTTCTTTGCAACAACCCAAAATCTAGATGTCATTAAATATTGTTTTTGGTAATGCTTAGTGAAATATGACAAATATTAATCTTATCCTTGTAGAGTTAAACAAATGACAACTATGCATTCTTCATTTTCAAACTAGGTGATGCATGGCCAAGCTTGCCTTTAGTTGTGAACCATTGTCAAGACAATTGCACAAAATTGTGGTAATTCATACAATTTTGCAATAACTAAGACTAGAATTATTTATTTTTAATGACATATTCTATTCGCAAATTTTTTTAAAGAAAGTCTCATCATTGATAACCTAATTAAAACACACACTTGACGATGAAAGTGTTGTAAAGTTGAAAAATAGAAAATGAAGCACCGGATCACAGATTTTCCCTGCTTGGACGTCCTGGCCAAGCACACAGACAATATCAACGGAAGTTTCATTCAAAGCAAGCATTTATACGTCCTGGCCTAGTTTTTCGCCCTGTTGATTTTCGAAAATATCTTCTGAACATGGATGGATGCGGATATCCCTTTAAATCACGCTAAACAAGGAGTGGTAGGGGATAGAATTTAAGTCTTTCTCAATGTCTTTTCATTTCTTCCGCCTTCATTAATACGTTCAGCATTGTTTCACGTGGGCGTGATAAGAACAGCAACCTACCTACTTACCCTGTTTTATTTCAACCCAGACAAGACTGACGATTTTCACATAGATTTACCCTGTTTTATTTTACATCAATCTTGTTGATATGAACATATGACAATGTGAATAGCTGACTTATAATTAATGGGATTTGCACATAGAATGGGATTTAAAGATTTTCAACTTTTATCTTTTTATAAATAGCATAACTTTTATACTGTTAAAATAATTCCCTTGTACTTTTATATTATAATTTTTTATTAATCTAATTTAACATTCCACTAAAATGCTCCTCATGTTTCCCTTTCCCTTGCTTACTGTTATTATTATTTATTGTTAACTTTTGTAATGGAACATAACCTTAAGAAAATCTTTTCTCCAGAGTTTTCTTACATAGTCTTGAGCATATTATATTCGTGCTAGCTTGCAACCATTATAGATTTAGTAGTAGTACAAAGGGCATCATATGGCTCTTTTCTTCTAGTTCTGTTTTTTTTTTTTTTTCTCTCTCTATATTTTGGTTGTTTGCATTGATATGATGAAGTTGAGTTTATCCAATCTTGAAATGAAAAATACTAAGATGATAAATTCTAGAGTAGGACTTGTGAATTAACCCTTACATTGAAAATGATTTTACTAAATTCTCCATTTAGACATGTATTTAATTGTTAACTATTTTGTCTGTAGCTTATTTGCTAAATTTACACATTGCTCATAATTTATTGATGTTATCTCAGTAAATCTAAAGCAACAGTTAGCCAAGGTGGTAAAAATTACTAGTTTCGCATTTGATGAACGTGGATAGGAATCTAGCAACCGCTCTTAAATGGGATGAACAGTACTTGTATATGAGTTGATCTAGTGGCTTCCAGATTGGTTTGAATCGAAGTACTTATATGTTTTGTTGGTGGGAATTTGTTTGCATCAACCTAATCCTTCAGTCATGCTCGGTGGTGAAAATCGTAGGGAGTTCAGGTTGGCGTAGGGGTCCTCGAGCAAGGCATGCTTGTAATGAATAACTCTGGCGACTTCAATTCCAATCACTGGTTTAATGCACGCAGAGTTGTCCTCAAAGAGATTGGTGATAAGTTTGGTCCAAACGCGAAAACTTGTTGATTGATGCCCTTGCATTGGATGTCAATTCAACACATTTGTATTAAACAATGCATAACTGTTGTTAGCTCTGGCTTCTACAATTCTATCGAAGTGAACCGAAGAATGTTCCGTTGCCGTGTTCACTTCCTCTTTCTCCTTCCCATGGTGGACTCACTACCTTCGGACACTTTCTGCCACGTCACCCACCCGCAAGACACCCTTTATGTCAATGGGACCATTCTCTATTTTTCTTTGTCCCTTACTCTTCAATTAGTACTTTGACAGTAGCGTAATTCTAAAATTTTATAAGTTTAAGAGCCTATGTTCAAGAGAAAACAAAGTAGATTTCTATGTTTGTGATGATACTTAATGTTGATGGATTGAGTTCTGTAATGTTTTCATTCTTCCAATTCTTACATATAATTTAAATGTGCTGATGAGGTTAATATATTTTGTTAAACCTTATCAATTTTTTGTCCAAATGGATTTTTTTGTCCAAATGGTTGTGAAACAAAGTTAGGCTAGGCGAGTGTTTATCTTCTATTGGATGGACAATTTCAAATACAAAGTAGCATTGATGTTATATCAGTACAGTAAAAGTAGGCAACAAAGGTGGTCATTAGCGATGATCTTTGAGTTTATCACAGAGATGATTTCTCAATAACGTGCACACTTCTTCAAAATGACTTCTGCGGACAAATTTATAATTTTCTACTGTAGTAGTGGGGATTTACTTCTAGCGTGGCTGGTGTTGAGATTTGTAATAGTTAGTGATGATAAAAGTGTCTTTTTATCCCTTAAGATATTTCTGAAATAAAAATAAAAATGAGGGTAATGTTGTAACGATCCGTAAGAGTTTTGTGTAATCCTCGTGGAATTTAATTTGCTTCGTATGAGACTTGGTGCGCGAGGGGCAATTGCAGGAGAATTCTTGCCTGAATTACTGTAGGGGTCCGGCAGAAAGCAGCCATATCAAGAGAGGGAGAAAAACTCGTAATCTCTCCGTGGTTTTTTTGATGAAAAGAAGAAGGGACTGGTAAATATATTGTGTGTTTTTAATGTTTTATGCTTGATCTATTCGTCTGATGCGTCTGTTCCCGTCTGATGCAACGCTTTTGCCCTACTGCGAGATTTGACTTCGGATCGGGGAACGAGAACAATGGAGTAAGTTATAGGCAGATAAGATTTTGGGCAAGACAATCTCTTTTATTTTGTTTAACTATTTATTGTCTTGTGTCGGAGTTTGACATTTGATTGTTTTGCGTGACTCTGTGCAGACCACTTTTGCACGATGCGGAAAGCCGGGGAATCACTTGGAGCGATAGCCCGAGTGAGCAAAGGCTTGTCACAAACAAGCTCGTGAATCCCGAAATCTTCAAATCATCGTTGCATTAGCAAAGCTGAGTCTCTGATGGCGTCCCAGAGAACTCTGACAGCTCCTTCATCTTGCTTTTTTTCAAATCCTCAATGGAGATACAGAGTATTCCTCAGTTTCAACGGCGAAGACACCCGCGAGAGTTTCATAAACCATCTACTTGCTTCTTTGGAAGACAAATGGAGTATCGTCTTTGAAGACGATGATACACTGGAGCAAGGAAAATATATTTGTCGAAAGCTGTTGGAAGCACTACACGAATCTAAATGCGCGATTGTTGTAATTTCAAAGGCCTACGCTTTCTCCAAAAGATGCTTGATTGAGCTAACCGAGATCCTAAAATGTAGGATTCTGACTGGGTTGAAAGTTTTTCCAATTTTTTACTACGTCAATCCGTCCGACGTACAAAAGCAGAAGGGCGATTTTGAAAGGGCATTTGCTGACCATAGAAAAAGCTCTGAAGTTGACGGAGAGCAGATGAGAAAGTGGAAAGCTGCTTTGTATGAAGTAGGTGGTCTCGCCAGACTTTGCGTACTGGATAATAGGTAATATTCAAGCTCTTCTTCTTTTAGCGTGGGCATGCGTAACTTGGAATTAAATTTTCTTAAAAGAAGTGCCGTCATCATAATTTGCTGGACTAAAATTAGCGGACTTTGCCAGGGATTAGTATGACGACTTTTATTCACTTTCCCTGCGAGATTTAGAGCAACTTTCAATTGGTTTGGACTTTGGTTCTAAACAGTCTCTTTTACAGATATGTAGCAGGAATCATTGAAGACATCGAGGAAAATATGCTTCAGACATTCAGTGTTGAGGTATCAAACAATTCCCAGGTTTTTGTTGGAATACAACCCCGAGTGAACAAAATAATGACCTTACTTCGTATGGGGTCAGATGATGTTAAGATTATGGGGATTTGTGGAAGGAGAGGAATTGGTAAGACAACTTTAACAAAAGTTATTTACGATAAAGTTGTTTCTCAATTTGATGGAAGATGCTTTTTTGTTGGGCTTAGGGAACAAAACAACGAGCAGGATATTGTTTATTTACAAAAACTTATTCTTAATATGGGAAGTGCTGTGATAGAGAGCAGAGTACACAACCGAAAAGTTTTCCTTGTACTTGATGATGTAAAGAGCAAGAAGCAACTAGTAGAATTAGTCAGGAGTCGTCATTGGTTTGCCAAAGGGAGTAGAATCCTCGTAATAAGTAGGAATTGGCGTTTGCTTCAGCATTGTGCCGACTTCACATATTGGGTTAAGAGCCTGACTGACACTGAGGCGTTCCAGCTCTTTAGTTGGAATGTTTTCTCGAAGTCCCATCCTGATGAAGGCTTTTTGGAATTATCTCAGAAAGTTGTGCATCTTGCCAGAGGCCATCCTCTAGCTCTTAACATTATTAGTTCATCCTTAAAGGGTAGAAAAAGGGCTGAATGGATAACTGACATAGATGAAATAACGAAAGCAAATTCTGATTGTATTGCCGAATTGAGAAGGTACAGAAGTTACACAGATGAAAAAACGAAAGCAAATTATGATAGAATTGCTGAACGGAGAAGTTACATGAGTTACATAGATGGTGATAGAAGGGGTCAACAGAGAAGGGTTAACAGAATAATTTGGATTGTGCTCAAATTAGGTCTTGAAAGATTGGAGAAACTAGAGAAAGCAGTGTTCTTAGATATTGCTTGTTTCTTCCATGGATTACATATTGATTACATTATCTCTAAACTTAATAGTTTATATGACAATCCAAGCTTCGCGATTGAAATTCTTAGAAGCAAATCTTAGGTAAAAATCACAAAATATGGAGAAGTGCATATCCATGATTTGCTTCGAAGGATGGTTCTCCAAATAGTTCATGATGAGTCCCTAGAGGAACTTGGCAGATGTAGTAAACTATGGAGCTACAAAGATATTATTCAAGTCATAAAGAATAAAAGTGTAAGTTGACAAATTTAGATAGTAATACATAAAACTATATTTGATATCAATGCATTTTAGTGTTTTTCATATGCTTCCACTATAAGAACTAGATTTTCCTTGATTTGCAGGGAATTGATGTTGTGGGAAGTGTTGTCCTAAACTTACCTTTACAAGAACACATTCAGTTAAGTTTTGAGGTCTTCTCATATATGCAAGGATTAAGAATGCTAGTCATTAAAGGTGTATGTTCCTCAAGCACTGATTATCTCATTGATGGTTTTCACACATTGGAATGGCATAGAAATCCATTAAAATTTATGCTAAGTAATCAATTATGTATTTTAGAATGGTGGGGATACCCTCTAATATTCTTGCCAACCAATTTTGAACCATACAATCTTATTGAGCTCATAATGCGTCAAAGTTGCATTAAATATCTATGGATGGGAGCAAAGGTAAGATCCTTGCCCAGGCCAATGATTTTCTTTTTTTCTTTTTTTTTTAAATTCCTCTTTTAACTTGTCTAATTTTTATTTGGTTATTTGTTTGTAATAGGTTTTTAAAAAGCTAAAACACATTGACCTAATCAAATCTCAAAACCTAATCAAGACACCATATTTTAGTGAGGTCCCAAATCTTGAGATACTAGAGCTTGCACATTGTACACGCTTGTGTATGGTCCACCCATCTATTGGATTGCTCAAACGGCTTAGACAATTAAATCTAAGAGGTTGTGTAAGTCTTGAGAGACTTCCTAGTGAAGTTAGTTGCTTGTCCTGTCTTAAGATTTTAGACCTCAGTGGGACCAAATTTACCCAAATTCCAGAGGGTGTGTGGCAACTTTCTGATCTTCAGGAGCTTTACTTGGAGGATTGTAGTCAGCTTAAACTATTGCCAAAGCTTCCATTGAGATTAGCTCAGTTGCATCTAAAAAATTGTCCGTCCTTGTACTCCTTTTGTGATCAAATAGACGCACCAACTTCGAGTAATATATGGGGCACCATTGACCTCTCTTTCTGGTCCGTCTCTTTTCATCATGGCCAACCGTATAAAATCCTGCATCTGCATCGGCGAAGTCCTTCATGGATTAAACTCAGAGTGAGTCTATTGCTTCTCTTTTTAACTTTGATGAAAGTGGCTGTTTAAATTGCTGCAAGCAACATCTTACTCATTTTGGTTATTATTTTACAGGCACAAATTTTTGGTACGTTTGTAGCTTGTGGCCTTACCATGGGGCCTGGAAACCCAGCGTGGTTCAACCAGAGAAGCACACCTTGCTTTGGAACAATTGGAAGGCGAACAGGTTTGGATTTGGATGAAGATTCGAAGGACTGGAAGGGATGTGCCATTTTTATTGATTTTGAAGTCCTTGAGCATGGGAATTGGAACATTAGAATGTCGGGTGGCAGCAATCATAGTTCTCTCTACTTTGTTTGTCATTTTCAAACCGAGGAGGATAGTCTGAGGGAACCCCTAGTCCTTTGTGTCCCTGAGGTCCCGCTGTCCGGGAGACACAATGTTTGGGCATATATACGAGCTGAGTGGTTTGGTGAACGGAGGAATAATTTGGATAGATGGAGCCGTCTTGAGGCTTCAAATGCAACACAGAACTTGAATGTGAAGGTGAATCACTGTGGGCTGCGTCTAGTTCGTCAGCATGATTTGTCAGGGATGTATGAAGCGCTAAGGAGCATTTCTCCTCATGTTCCGGATTTACAAGGTTGGGAGAATCTTTTTTATGGAGATTTGGGAACTCTGAGGTCTCGGGCCCTATTGAAGGAAATGTAATGTTGGAAGAAAATATTAGACCGATATGTGGACCACTCAAGAAAAAAAGGAGGGTGGGTGTCTGTGAATATAATTTGTCAGATGAAAAGCCAGGAAGCATTTCTCCACATGTCCAGTATGCGTTGGATCCGTTCAATAATTGGTCAGATGAATATATTTTGTCAGATGAGGATTGAGAGATCGATGATGAAGACGAAGAGCCAGGAAGCATTTCTCCACATGCCTCGCACTTTTGAGGGTGGGAGAATGGTTAGACGGGCGAACTCCGAGGGTCTTGGGCCCCCATGTTGGAAGAAAATATTAGGCCGGCATGAGGGCCCCTCCAGAAATAAAGGGAGACGGTTGTAAATCCTCTTGGACAACAAGTGAAAGAGATCCAAGAAAGGGAGGTGAGTCCAAGTTCGATAAGTAAAAAGGTTTGTAATTGATTGAGAAGCATTGTGGGTACAGTGAGTTTTGCATTATCTTAGTCACTTGGCCTTGTAAAATATTTTTCTATACCAATGATAATATAAATTATCATCTTTTCTCTATTAAATTATTGTGATTGGGCCTACTTCAACTTCTACAAGTGGTGCTAAGCCGAGTAGACAAGGGCCAATACTTTGTGGAATTACCCTGTTAGGAACAAATCCAACCAAAAAGAACAAAGTCATTACTCTCTTAGGGGAAAATTAAGACCGACCATTGTGGGCATGCTATCGATTAATTTGGAACTAAGCTTCTTGATGTGAGAGATCAAGACATATGACACCATAATGGCAGATATTACAGATACAACAAGAGGATTGAAAAAGCATAACAATAAGCTTAACAATTATAGTTTTGACTATTAGAGCCCTTGTATGAAGTCATACTTACAAGGCAAAGATCTTTGGGAAATTGCAAATGGGAATAAGATATTCGAACTATGAGAAAAGACAAAAAGAAATGGGAAATCAAGGCAGGTAAGGCTCTTTATGTCCTGAATATTATAGTTGATAAAGAATTTTTGGAATGTATGAAAGATGTTGAAAATTGAAAAGAAGTTCAAGGTTTCTTGTCAAAGCTATTTTCTAAGATAAATGGAGCTAGGTTTCAGAAGTTGGAAAATGAGCTTCCCTCATTTAGTTAAGAAGCTATAACAATTAGTCAATATTTTACTAAAGTAACGAATATTTGCAAAGACATATCCTTATTGGTTAAAAAATAAACAATAAGTGAACCACAATTGAGACATATTATTATACAAGGGTCAAAACAAAAATATCAAAGGCTTATTATAGTCATGAAAGGATGGCTAATTCAACCGTCACTCATAGAATTAGAAAATTTGTTAACCTATTAGGAAGTTCTAAATAAGCTATAGACTGGTAGCCAAAAAAGGCATTTCTCACTTGAAAGGGGAAGTCAAGCAGTAAGTCAAAAGTAAACCTCACCAATACTTGAAGCGAAGTTTTTAGCAAAGGGGAGCTTTGCAAGTCAAACGGACTCTCCTAAAAAATGCAGCAATAATCAACATACCATTCTATGTTATAATTGTCGCAAAAAGGGATATCATGCATGTGATTGTTGGTTCAAAATTATGAAGCCAATGCAAAGTAGGTTAGCAACATCAACTACTTAAAAAGAAAGCAACAAGGTGGAAGAAGAATGGAATGTTGAAGCAAATATCTTGCATGCCAATTTCTACTATACTTGATTGCAATCAATATTGGATCATTGATTTTGGATGTGCCAAACAATTGATAGGAAAGAAGGAGAAATATCAAAGCATGACAAAGTACAAAGGAGGAAAAGTTGTGGTGATAGAAAACAATGTGATGCTTACCATCCCATAGGTTAAACAAGCAATTTACACTCCCAGCGTAAAAAATAATAATAAAAAAAAAAACCTAGTTACAAAATGTCTATCATATCTCACGGACGAAAAAGAATTTATTATTTATATCTCAATTAACTTAATTTGACAATTGTGTTGTATTTGGTCCAAATGTGTTAAAGAAATTTGCATTCCCCGCTTTAAAAAGAAAAAAAAAAGAAAAAGAAAAAAAGCCTACTTACAAAATCTCTTTCATATCTCATTAATGAAAAAGAATTTATTATTTATATCTCAATTAACTTAATTTGACAATTGTATTGTATTTGGTCCAAATGAGTTAAAGTATATTGACATATAAAAATATTGAAGGTGCCAATTATGAAAGGGAAAAGATAGAATTTATCTACATAATATCTACTAAAACAACTAACATAAAAAAGACAAGAAAAGTAAAATTGTAAATGTATTATCATAAAGTCTAAAATCTAACCTAAAAGCTAGTTCATGAGTTAAGGAGATAAATTTTACATTTAAAGAAATCCAATGATTGTTTTTTTTTTGTGGCATTTTTGTCCTCATTAGTCCTTTGCACATCAAACATACATTGAGTTCAAGGTTGAAAGATGGAAAAAATGCTCCCCACACTAAGCATATTTAATGCACTTAAAGTTAAACAAAAATTGAAGGGGTCAACATGGGTTCTAAACTATATTATAGATAAGCCTAACATTCATTCAAATGTTAGCTCAATTGTAAAATGTAATCATTACATTTTGTAAATATAAAAGTGAAACAAAGTATAAAGGTATTGAGAAAAATAAAAGAGAAAACCACTTTTAAAACTTTTTTGCATGCTTTGTTTTCTAAACTTGCCAAAATCTCCATTGTTTTGGCAACCTAGCTTATTTCTAGTTCTTATGGTATCTAAGCTCTTTAACGAAAGCTCACAACAATCTTTCTACCATTTTGGCATCTTCCTTCTCCGAAGAATCCACATGGATTAAGCAACCAACCTAGACTAATGTCTTTTCTTCTAAAATCACCTAACCTCTCCCTCATTTTCCCTTTCCCACTGTTAGCATTCATTTAGAAGGACCCAATTACATGATCTAGAATACTTGAATCATGGTTTTTCTTTTATCCAACCATCTTAAGGATATATAGTTGAAGGCCAACTCTCTTGTCCTCCTCTCACCATCCACCAACAATCCAATGGTAGCTCCAAATCTAGCCTTTTCTTAGTGGAGAACACCTAATCAGACTATGGTAGCTTGGATCTTAGTACTCCATCAGATACCCTTGTCAAGCAAGTTTTGCAACATACTATATTAGTTGTAGTTTAGGCTACTCTTGCAACTTCCTTTCAAAATCAATTGTCTACCCAAGCCAATTCTCTATATATGAAACTTCAAAACTCGAGAAAAAAAGCTCTATCCATCACCGATTTCATCCACCATTGGTTGACTAACTCACTATAGTTGGAGAATGAATATATGTCCCTTGTTGTCATAGTTTGAGTATCAAATACACACCATTGGAGGTTGCTCTCTCCCTATTATGTTGTAATGAACCCATTAGCAAAGGTGAATTACAAGCATTGCTTTTGAATCATGAAACTAGATTGGAAATGGTGGCTCATCACCAATCACTCTCTACTTTGATGACCTTAATAGTTTAGAGTCATTCTCCCTACCAACCACTACAACACAAATTTCAACCTTTATAGTCTTAACCAAACTAGTCTGTGTTACTTTGCACCCCCACCCCACTATATTGGCCAATAATTTGGCAACCACAATAAAAACCATTTACAATAATTATGTTAGATTTGCTACAAGCTAAGGCACAAAGCTCATACTTGTTGAGAGGGATTTAAGCAACACTTCTTAACTTTTCCACCCTTTTTGCTAGGTCAACAATAGCCTTTTCACCATAGGTCAATCCACCAAGAAGGCCCATACTAGCTGAGCCATTCCTAATAGGGCCTGTACTAGCTAGGCTCTTTTTAGCCCCAAGCCTACTATAATGTCTTTCCATCACCATCCTCTACTTTATTTGAGGCCTCTTGGCATCTTAACTCCATTGCCACTCATCACATAATGGACAATGCCTTCATGTTGTCAAGCATCACCCCTTATATTGGAAACTAACAAGTGGTTATTATAGATTTTAGTAGTAACAATTCATCGAACAAGTATTATTAGTAATCTTAATTATATAGGAAAACTTCTTTATTTAGAAATATAAAATCTTCCTCAAGTAATGTTTTTTTATTAAAATTTGAAAGCTTCCAACTTATATCTTTTTGTAGATATCATAATTTTTATAATGCTTTAGTATACCATGCGCTTCTAATTTTAATTTTTATAAATATAATTTATCATTTCACAAAAAAATTATTTATCCTTAATCAAATTTAAAATATTTTTGGAAAAAAATTGACGACAAGGGTATATAGCATTTATCAACTTTCCAAACTTCATGCACTTCTAGTAAGAGCACCATCTTAAAATTTTTAAAGGATTAAAATTCACAAATATTCACACATAAAATAAGGGCAACCGTTAGAAAACTCTTATAATTTGTGTACAATAACTCAAACTTCTTATGGGCAAAATGATTGATATCCATAAATTGTAAAGGAAGACGTGTTTTAGAAGTAAAGATAAAATGATTACTAGCTTAGAATTATAACAATATTTTACAAGTAAGAAGTAATTCTCACAACTAATGACTAGATCATAGTATAATATTGTCAAAAGCTATTTAAAGTTAAGAAAAAGTAGAGAAGGAACTAAATGAGCAAGATTAGTATAGAAAGGAGGAGTATTAAAATATAATTTTATCTATTAAATCATTTTAAAGGATAAGCTAATTACAAAAAATTGAGTGACTGGGTAAAACAACTCAATAGACCTACAATGCAACTTTTGCTAACAACAAAAATAATCACAAGAACATTTATTCTTTAATTGTAAATTCAAAAATTACATTTGGAGGGTTCTGCTTGGTATTAATGAATTATCTTGAAGAATTAAACAATAAAAAGTAAAAGTAAATTAGATGATTAAGGCTGGTAAATTAATAATTTTATAGTAATCCTACTCAATGTATCCTTCGAAATTATATTATATCACATTTAGAGGGAAAAGAATATGAAAAGATTAAATGATAAAAGTAATTCAACAATTGTTTAGAATGAGTTGAATCTAAACAATTGTTGAATTAAAACCCACCAGCTTTTAAAATACACGTATTCCATTGTTGAATTACTAAAGTTGGTGGGTGAAAGCTTAAAACGCTGCACACATATTTCACTTCTTGGTTTCGATTCCACAGGGTCATAGGTTTTCTACAATAATAGGCACCTGCATCGGCATCTGGAATCGAAGATCGGTTTAAACGAAGAATCAAAATTTCCTTTGGAACAATTGAACGTTGCGTGCGACTGGATTGGCTTGCACGACATAGTTCTGCTCTGTTAATTTTTATCAAGTCCATGACCATGAACGAGTGTAGGAATTCAAATTCTAGAATATTTGATGGTAGCAATCCTGTTCTTTCCCTTTTTGCGAATTTCAAGTTGATGGAACTAGTCTAAAAGAACCCTTAATGCTTTGTTTCCCTGAAATCCCTTCCATTGAGCCAAATGGGAGGGTTTAGAGTTGGTGGGTTAATAACTTCAAAGCTTACCTTGATGCTTTAATTTGAGTAACGCTGCCTGAATTTGGAGGTGAAGGAGTCTGGGTTAGTGTAATAGATCAAGACGACGCTTAAGAATTATCTTAGGTTATAAGTAACATTTCTCCGCATGCTTTAGATTTAGAAAATTGTGAGCATGCTTTTCTAATGTCTTGGGTCTCAATGTCTCGGGCCCTATTCAACAAGATGTAATATGGAAACATTTGAGTTGATTGGGTTTCTTCCATATTGGTTGAAGAAATGCTGTTGTATTGGCACTGTACAACTGTGGGCTTCCTCCTCCATGTCATCTTCGAAAGGTCAATTCAATCTTACAAGATATTATCCCTATTTGTGCCTCTATGGACAAGTTACAGCTAGTATTGCGACATTTTAACCATTAAAATATGCATCTCCCTGAGATAAGACCATAATGGTTCCACCATAGAAGGAAAAGAAAGACCTCCAAACCCCACCCCCCACCAAAAAAAAAACACCAAAACAAAAAGAAAAAACAAAACAAAATGGCATTAAGTTGATAGAGTTGTCGAGTGTACTTCGAAAGTCATTTGGTTTTTATTATAAACCAGATGATTTGAAAATTATTTATCTAAAAGTGAGTGGGTTTAAGGATTTATGTTTCAAAGTCTTTATGCATTATTTTGTCTGCATTAATGGTCAGATTTAATTAAAGAGAAAGGTGCATTGTTTCTTCCAAAATGTTGAATTGCGTACAATAATGCTGCTTCAAACACGTCTTCTCTTGGGCCCCCAAAGAGAAAACTAAATGGCACAAAGCATTAACATCTTAATGTATTGGAAAAATTACCTCACCTAATTTTATATAAATATTCATATTTTATGTAAGTAAAGTTTCATGACAGAGAATAGAAATAAAATATGTGCAATGCTATATCTAATCTGATTAATTAAGAACTAAATAATCCAAGTGTTAAAAATTTAAAGAATAGGCAACGAAATACTCCATAATAGGGAGATTATCTTCTTATTGAATCCACCATCATGTGATAGCATTTTAGATATTCTTAAAATATAAAGGGGCCCAGTAAAAGGCTAACAACTAAATTACGCAAAAATTTCCTTATGTCAACTAGCTTGTCTTCTTGCAAAAAGGTTGCAAATCTCTTCCATATATTAATGAGCCAACTTACCGGAGTCTTGTTAGAGATTAATTTTCATTTGAGACAAAATAATGTGCATTAATAATTCAATGTTACACGTCCAACTTCTTTCTTGGAGTTATGCGAGGACGACAACCACTCAAAATGAATGCACTCCTACCTGATCATTGGAAGCGTTGGTCATATGCATGAAGAATGTGCCAAAGATCACCCAAATTGGAAAAAGAAAGGTATTAGGTGAACTACTTCTCCAGAAACGTCTCTGATGTTGCAGCTTGAAACATATATATCTACCTTGAAACTTCGTGACATTGAAATTTTGGTTGGGGGAGGGTTGGGGGGGGAATGCATAATGATGTGTAATGAAATTAAACTAAAAGGATGAAGTGTTCAAAGTTTGGAAGCTTTTCGATAAACCATTCCATAACAAGACAATTATTCATTTCAACTAAATAAATAAATGCATAATGATGTCTAATCAAATTAAACTAAAAGGATGAAATGTTCCAAGTTTGGAAGCTTTTCGATAAAGCATTCCATAACAAGACAATTATTCATTTCAACTAAATAAAAATATGGAATATTTTAGTGCACGTGAAGTTTTGAGAACTCCTGCAATGATGCGTAATCCAATTAAGTTAAAAACTAAACGACACAAATGATAAAAGTTAAGCAACAATTGACTAATGTGTACGCATTTAATCGATATAAAATAATGTGCATCTATAAATTAATGGTCCGAATGAAGCTTCTTTCTTGGAGCCATATCAGGATGCCGGCCATCAAAATGAACGCATTCATTTCTCATATGAGTGAAGAATGTGTCAAAGACCGGCCAAATTGAAATTAAAGAAAGGTATTAGGTAAACAACTTCTCAAGAAACATCTTTGATATTGCCACTTCAAACATGTTTATCTACTTTGAAACTTTGTGAATTAAACTTTGGAAATAAAAATGTTTAGTGATATGTAATCAAATTAAACTAAAAATTAAAATTATCAAGTGTTCAAAGTTTGAGAATTAGTCAAAAAAGCATTCCACAACAAGACAATTATCCTATTTAACTAAATACATGTACTTAATATTTTACTGTAGGTGGCGTTTTGAGGGCTCTTTTAATGATGAATAATCTAATTAAACTACAAAGTAAATGACATAAAATTAAAATTGTCTTTTGCAAGTTGAAAGTTTATATTTTTGGAGCTTCATGCATTGAAAAAGCTAAGTAGTCGTTGAAAGTTTCAGAAAAAGATAATAAAGTGTTATATGACCGAAATTATCTTATTGAGATTAAAGATAGATGTTCATGTTTATGAAGCTTCTGACCTTGAGCTTTAGAAATAAAATGTGGAATCCAATCAAATTAAAACTTAAAGACAGAAGCGTTGGAAATTCGAGGATATATATCAAAGTATCGCACTAAGGAAAAATTATCTTATTCAATTAGATTTGCATACTTATCATTATGAAGATTCCTGGTATTAATCATTGGGAGCAAAGCATGTTTAGTGCAATAAACTAAAAGCCCAACGATGCAAGGTTGGAAGTTCAAGGAATAGGCATAGACCGAATATTTCCTCATGTTTACATATTTTCACAATGCAAACATGTCCTCAAATATGAGATATAAGCCAACCTGCCCAAGGCTTTTCAGAAAAAACTGATTGTCCTTTGCGATTAAGCCAGAAAACCAAGTTATTAGGAAGTCATAACTCTGTCATAAATATTTTTGGTTGGTTGTTTCGTGATATTGTTGTCTACTTAAGTAGCTAAGAGAAAAGAAAAAGAATAACAAAGAATATCGGATAACAAAAAACATACAAAAAACCTACTAAAATTATAGGCCGTCCGAACTCGGGTTCCATGAGAAAAAAAATGCTGTTCTATCCAAGCCTTAGGTTTTTAAAGTAAATCAAACATTTTTAATGAATCAAACTAAACATTATGCTCGATAAAAAAAAAATTGCTTTTCACTGGCTATGATTTTCCTATCCTTTTTTTATTGCTTAAAAAAAGTAGGAGAATAATACTTAATGGTTGTTGTCGTATATTTAAAACCCCAATTTGTCCGAAAACTAATTTTCATTTTAGATTAATTAATGTTTCAGGTATGTGTACATACTCAAAAGATCCAAAAGAATACGTATTCATGTCACTGATACCAACCTATCAACACCGCCATCTTCGTTTAGTGACAAATGGGTGAAGTTGGTGTTAAAGGACAGCCAAATTGGAATTTGAGAGAGGGAACGGGCGAAAAGCGTTGCCGATGATGGCAATGCAAACACAAATGCTTTCGCCTCTGTGCTTTTGACGTCACAACCGAAACAAGCAACATGGCATGCAGATCCATCTTCATCGAAATCTATGCTAAACGACGAGATTATTAACAATATTAATTCTGATAATATTAATATTTATGGAGATATTTCTTCACCCTCCTCTGGAGTAGCCGGCTCATTAGAAGTTGATTCCGGTTTATGTGTGTCAGTTAGTGAAGGAGCTTCCTCAGAAGAGACTACCCCTCGTTACCTTCCCCCAGAAGATTATGGTGCCACATTTCAATGGTCCTGTTCACCTTTTGACATAACTGCACCTGGGCCGTTGATACTCTCATCTCAATATAATGTTCAGACCAACTATGCTGGACAGAATGAATTATGTGGTGGAATTCTTGAAGCAGTTGAGCCTACATGTCAGTTAGTAGGTTCGGGCATATTATCTACCTTTGAGCTAGGAGAATCTTCCCGTCATAGAGAAAATGTTTTGGGTTCGAATGGCTTGGGTTCGAACACATGCCGAGACCTGTTGCCATCCTTACCTGAGTCATTGATAATTAAGCAAGAACCTCTCTCACCTGTGCTGCCTCCAGAGATGGATCCTAATGTAAACTTGGTTGGCTATTCTCTTGGAAATGATAATGATAGTCTTCTTAACGGGTTCAATTATGAAGATGCTGTGGCACTTCAATGGCTAAACATGGAAGATAATGGGAATCTCAACGTAGGGAATAATGATGAAGATTTGAATAGATCCCTAGCTGATTATTATGCCAGTATGCTGGATAATATAGAAGATTTCCGCTTCTTACAGGACTGTGGAAATCACACAGGAACATGCACCGTTGTTGAAGATCTCGGTGCAGAAGATCCACTTGCTGCTTTAAGGGCTTACGGGGAAGAGCTGTCCGAAGTGGAGTCCGTGGGTTCAACGCATGCTGATGGAGACTTGGAGAAATAACGGGGGACCCACATACTGCTTTATCTATGCCTTATCTGATGTTTTTAATGCCTGCAGACCTGAGCTATGTAATGATGAAAACTTGACAAGTTTGTTTTACATCCCTTCATGCAAGTAGCATGCAAGTGGCATGCAAGTTGTATTTTGTTGTTTTGTCACGATGACTACCTATATAAAGGCTGTGTAAGACGTTCTCTATAAGCAAGTAAAAACTATTTTGAGTGTTCTTGTGCAACACCAATTATTGCTTCGACTTCTTTCTTTTTGTTTCTGCTTTGTCTTTCTTCCGCTTGATATCTCCCTCGAGTTGCTTATTTTCTTTATTTACTATAAATATTGTTTTTCATTTTGGTATCAAAGCAGGTTCATCCGGACTGCTTTTTTTATTGTCATGGCTTAACAAACCAATTATCTGTTTCCCATCAATGTCAATGTTAGTAACTTTGTTACCATGAAATTGACAGAAGGCAACTATCTATCCTGGATGACTCAGATGAAGTCACTACTCCAAACCCAGAGGCTTACTGGGTTTGTAACTGGAGAAATTGAGTGCCCAGCCATCTCAGTTGCTAGCGAGGATGATAAAATCCTAACCAATCCAGATCATGAAGCTTGGAAGCAAAGCAATGCTCTAGTGAGATCATGGATCATCAGCACGCTATCCGAAGAAGCAATGGGACATATCTTTGAGCTAGAAGCTGCAGCTCAAGTATGGGATGCCCTCAATAATCATTTCTCCCAAAGAACTGAAACTAAGGAGTTTGAATTGCTGACCAAGCTCAGTGATCTCCAAAAAGAAGGTAAAACTCTGTCCGTCTTTCTTACTGAGTTTAAGAATATCTTGAATCAGCTCAGTGCCATTGGAAAGCCGCTCAGTGACTCAGCAAAAACTTTCCGCTTGTTGGAAATACTTGATGAGAAATATGAATCTCTCAAGTCAGCAATGTTTCGACCACCAGTGCCCAAGTTCAGTGAGGTAATCTCACAACTACAGGCATATGAAGCTAGAATTGGCTGTTACAGAAAGCCGAGCAGTCTAGCTATTAATGAAAACACTGCCTTCTTCGCACAACGAGGCGGAGGAAGGGGAGGAAGAGGACCCTCCAGAGGGAGAGGTCAGCCATTCACCTCTCAAGGAAGAGGTTTTGGACCAGCAGCAACAAACAGAACATCCCAAGTGAATGCTCAGGGGATGGTGATGACAGAAAATCGGACAAGTAATTCTGAAACCTTTCCTGCCCGAACCAACTTAACTTGCCAGATCTGTGAAAAACGAGGGCACTCAGCCCTCGAATGTTGGAGACGCTTTGATCATGCCTTCCAGGCCAACAATATTCCTAAAGCACTTGCCACTCTTCAATTAAATGAAAGACCTGGAAATGATTGGGTAGTTGACTCTGGAGCATCAACACATATTGTTGATACAGCAGGTAAACTTTCCCATTCTGCCTTATACAGAGGATCAAATAAGATCCTTGTTGGAAATGGACACAAACTCCCAATTACTCATGTTGGAACAATCCAATTAAATAATGGACCCATCCAGCTCAAATCAGTCATTGTTGCTCCACAGATAAAACAGAATCTATTGTCAATATCAAAACTTACTGATGATTATCCCTGTGAAGTATTATTTGACAAAGATTCCTTTGCTGTAAAGGACCTGAGCACACAGGAAATCCTGCTCAAGGGATATAAAAGGGATGGATTGTATGTTCTACCAGGCGACGGGATACCAGCTCTCTTTGCTCAGTACCAGCAGACCACAGATGGAACTACATGGCATTATCGTCTGGGACATACAAACATGCAGATTGTAAAGTCCTTGCAAATGAAAGGACGAATAAAGGTCAGAGGTGATCTACCTGAAACATGCTCTACCTGTCTAATTAGCAAAAGTCATTGTTTACCGTTTTCATTATCCTTAAATAAAAGTAGTGTACCTTTTGAAAAGATACACAGTGATGTGTGGGGTCCGGCATCAGTTCCCTCCTGCCAGAACTTCCTGTATTATGCAATTCTCATTGATGAATGTACTCGCCTTACATGGCTTTATCCTATGAAAAAGAAATCTGATTTCTTTCAGAATTTTGTGGAGTTTAATGAAATGGTTGAACGGCAGTTTGAAAAGAAAGTGAAAATACTGCACTCAGACAATGGCGGTGAATATACAAGTCTTGAGCTAGATAAATTTCTACGAGAAAGAGGAATCTTACATCAATTTTCTTGTCCTTACACTCCACAACAAAATGGCCTCGCAGAAAGAAAACACAGACACATAGTAGAGTTGGGACGATCAATGATGATACAAGCCAACATGCCTCAAAAATATTGGACAGAAGCTTTTCTTACAGCTGTTTATATTATTAACAGGGTACCGTCAAGAACATTGGGAAACAAATCTCCTTTTGAAGCTCTGTACAAGTTCGCCCCTGATTATGATTCTTTAAGGGTTTTTGGAACCCAGTGCTATCCTTGTCTCCGCGCAATTCTTACTGACAAATTGTCAGCCAAATCCATTGCGTGTGTTTTTCTTGGTTACAACTCAAAACACAAAGGCTACAGGTGCTTGGACCCTTCTAATGGCAAAATTTTTGTCTCCAGACACGTTATTTTTGAAGAAAATGTGTTTCCTTTCAAAAATAATGACAAGCCACGGTTCTTGGAAGATGAAGCTAGGAAGAGAGAAAAAGAAGCTATAAAATCCAGCTCATCCGTAATGATGGAAGTGCAGCCCGTTACCAGCCACAAGAACTCTTTGGATGGAAATGTAACACGACTGGGACCCACTCCGAACCATGAAGGACACGTGCTTCATGATCCAGCTGAAAGACATGAAGAAGCCGCCACCTCATGTCCTCACGCATCACCCACCGAATTAAACACCAATCCAGAAGTCACGGCCCCACCACTTGAATCATCTTCAGACCTTTCTCCATCAACCAACGACAGCATGCCTATTTTATCTCATGCATGTGATAGTAATGAGGCAATAAAACCACCTGAAGAAATTGAAGTTGAACTGCTGCCCCATGAACCCGTATCTTCCTTCTCTGAACCTGAAAACTGTACAATAACTCAGCCTTCCAGCATTGCATCCAGAGAGATAGTTCCCACTGAACTATCTAAAGAAACCGAAACTTCAACTGTCCTTATTGAACCGGTAGACGTTGAAACTCCAACCTTGGCTGCTGAACCCGTGAATACTTGTGATCACTTATCCCAAGCCACTGAAAGGGAAGCCTCTGAATTAATTTCCTTACCTACAAGGGAAAATTCACAGACCATACTATCACCTTCGGACTCTCCTTCTCTTCCACCGGAGAACAGTGCAAAAAATCTTGATCAAGACACTTTAACTGAGCACACAACCTCATCATCTCGGAAGCATATCATGGCAACGAGAAGTCAACAAGGAATACGGAAACCGAATCTCAGGTATGCTCTCACAGCCTCTCTCAATGTACCAGAAGTTCCAACGTCACTTCGACGAGCTTTGGAACATCCTGGATGGTTTAGTGCCATGCAAGCTGAGATGACAGCTTTGCATAGTAATTCTACCTGGACCCTAGTTCCTCGGCAAGCCAACATGAATATAGTTGGGTGCAAGTGGGTGTTCAAACCCAAGGTAGCATCGGACGGGACTCTTGAGTGACTAAAGGCTCGGTTAGTCGCTAAAGGGTTTCATCAGGAACCCGGAATTGACTTTTGGGAAACTTTCAATCCTGTTGTTTGTCCCACCACTATTAGGGTTATTCTTGCACTAGCTTGCTCCTTAGGGTGGTGTCTCCGACAATGTGACATAGATAACGCCTTTCTTCATGGAAAGTTATCCAAAGTTGTATTTATGGAACAACCTCTGGGGTTTCGAGATCCTCGTTTTCCCAATCATGTTTGTCAATTGGAACGTGCTCTTTATGGTCTTAAGCAGGCACCCCGAGCTTGGTTTGATGAACTTACCACTGTTCTTCAAGATATTGGTTTTCTCAGTTCTCCATTTGATCCGTCATTATTCATCTATAATAATGAAGGGATGCAAGTGTGGCTTCTAATATATGTGGATGATATAATTATTACCGGGAATTCTGATCAGCTTGTGCAGGCCTTTATTGATTATCTTGGAGGAAAATTTCCACTAAAAGATCTCGGACTTCTACATTTCTTTCTTGGAGTACAGGTGTCACATGACTCTGAAGGGATCATTCTAACTCAACAGCAGTATGCTATAGATATTCTACAACGTGCGGACATGTCTCATTGTAAGAGTTTGACAACCCCCATGGTTGCTAAACATACTCAGGTTCCATATGGCGATGAGCTGTTTGACTATCCAACTCAGTTTCGGAGCATTCTTGGAGCATTACAGTACATGACACTTACACGTCCCGATCTAAGCTTTGCTGTAAACAAATTGTGTCAAAAAATGGCATCACCTACAATACTGGACTTTCATAGGTTGAAGCGAGTTCTCAGGTATCTTCATGGAACCACTGACTTTGGCCTTCGATTTTATTGTCGAGGTCCCACAACCCTTTTTAGGTACACAGATTCAGATTATGCAGGATGTACAGGGACACGACGATCCACAACCGGATTTTGTATTTTCCTTGGGAATAATCTAGTCTCATGGATGGTAAAGAGGCAATCCACAGTATCACGATCTGTTACTGAGGCAGAATATCGAGCACTAGCCACTGGTATCGCTGAAATTACCTGGATACTGCATCTTTTGCGCCATCTTGGAGTAGGTATTTTTACACCTACTATTTTGCATAGTGATAATCTCCCTGCATTACAGCTCTCAACTAAGCCGGTATTTCATAGTCGTTCAAAACATCTGGAGATTGATTACCATTTTGTACGGGAAAAGGTTGCCCAAGGGACCTTAATCACCTCTCATGTTGCCTCTTCAAAAATGCTTGCAGATGTGTTCACAAAGCCCTTGTCTACTCGGGATTTTGCTGCTCAACGAAACAAACTAGGCCTTCACATGCCTAGTTTGGGGGGGTGTATTAACAATATTAATCCTGATAATATTAATATTTATGGAGATATTTCTTCACCCTCCTCTGGAGTAGCCAGCTCATTAGAAGTTGA